>OZ005738.1:36183502-36546002 GCA_963930755.1 Eudasyphora cyanicolor
TCAACAATTTAGCGACGTTTGTCGTCTATTCGCCTCCATGTTGGTCAATCTGTTAATCAAGTTCTGTTGGGGAGTTCCTCGGGATATGTGTGTCGAGAAGTACCTGTAGTGACTGCTCGCTATATTTTGTCCACTTGTTATACACATTCTGCAGGTTCGAGTCTGCGCCAATTATAAGCTATCACTCATCAGACTTTGATTTTTCCACTACTCCCATGAGGAGAGCTGTACGATTACCTATCTCTAAGCTAGCTCTTGTTTGGTCTTTACCACTAAAATTAGTTAGATCTTTCTTGGCCAAAATATAGGTTCTTGGAGAACCTTCTCAGATGAACAGAAGTAACATAAAATTGGGCGTCCTGATAACACAAACCTTCCCCCTGCTATGTAAGGTTCTTGTATCAGGACTATGTCTAGTGTGACCAGTAATAGAGCCGTTGAGGCTGCTTTGGCGTTTAATGGAGGTTAATCTGCAGAATTCTTACCACCATTGGGTAACCCACAGATTAACATCCATCCCAACAAGGGTGCTATCGAATTCCTAGCCCATATCATCGAGAAACACGTCCCTGTGCTTTCGATCACAGAAAAGGATAGGTTACAGCCTTTATGACTGAGTCTGAGGCACCGGAAATTATGGACATGTGTTACTCCACACTTGCACAGGGCTGAGTGTCAACCACTGCGGATACATCACCTTCAACAGTGGGAGTTACGAGGGCGGTCCCAGCCGACCTAACAAAGAAAACACAACAAATTTGGGAATTTTTTTTCTTTATTTCTCAACATATTCTTCTTTTAGTTCGATATATTTTTCAAGCAATTTTCAATAGCTTCGATACCCTATTTATAGTAGGAACTGTCTAGCTCCTGAAAATAGCCATCAACCGCAACCTGTGGGTAATTTTTTTTCCGACGAGCTATTGTTTCAATTTTGGAAACAAAAAATAATCTGAGGGATCTAAATCTGGAAAATACGGTGCGTGCTGAAGCAATTCGCACTTTAATTTACTGATTTTGGCCATCGCAATAGTGGATGTGTGGACTGGTGAATTGTCTTGATTGTGAGTAAACGCGGCACCCATCTTGCGCACAGCTTTCTTATCATCAAATTTTTCGTCAATATGCGATGTATAGCACTTGTATATCTTAATAGCTGTAGTCTCGAAACTTCACTTACCCGTTGTATGTGGGGTGCATTAAGGATCAGATTGACCTGCCGCATTTCAGCATCTACCTTACCAATCCTGCTAATTCTCCAATTATGGGTCGACCGACCAGGTCTGGAATTTTTTATTATCTCAAGTCTATCAGCCGATTTGGATGGTTATTCTGTAAACCAGGTTCTTCTGCTCTGGGGTGGCTAGGGATGTTGTTTTTTTTTTCAACAACATCCAACAGGGCGCCAGGCCAGATTCTCACCCACTCTATTCAAACAGTGGTTCATCAGGTGATCTGATTATTTTGGCTTTATTACGAGCCGTTAGCACAGTTGTTGAAGTTGTGGCTCAGTGGCTTTGGAAGCATGTGTGACGCCCTTAGCCCAGCTAAGTGCCTCCTTCTGTTTTTCGGTAAGAGTGGAAACCTCAACAGCATCCAACTTCGTCAAAACTCTGAGCGATATCCGGTGTTTATTGCGCTTCCTCTTTGACGGTGGTACATGAAGATTTCAATTTTCCAAATATATGGATGGGAAAAATGGACCGTTTGCCCAAAATGTCAGTACGCAGCAACATCCAAGTCGGGCAGTTATTAACTGAAATTATTAAGTTCTTAAATTTTGTGCCATAACTACTATCCAATAGGACTAAACTTGATGCAAGTTTCATCCCGATCAGAAGACATCAGTTATAAAAATTTACCCACAAATATCTAGTTTTTTTGTATGCTGTGAAAATTCGTTTTATTGAGGAAACATTATACATTTTGGTAGGAATACATCTCAGAATCAACATTTGTTGGGTACTCCACTTCAAAAAAGTCGATTCTGTTGGTTCCATATCATAGTCGTTCTTAGTTAGTTACATCTTAACAACTTCGCCCGTTAATTCAAAACATATCGTTTTTGGCCGCTTAAAATTATTCACATCAAATGCCGCTAAATTGACAATAACTTTACAACGACCCTCTACGCCGACATGAAAATTAAATATAGAATCCACCTCAAAGGCTTGATGATGGTAGACATGCTGAAAAACAAAAAAACACGCCAAAAAATCCAGAAATAACAAAACGAGCGTTTAACCAAGGCACGAAGGCAAAACTTACACCATAGCTATTGACACATTTACGCTCCTCCTCTGGTAAATTCTGCGTCCAAAGTTTATACCAAAAAGTATTCTTGTCGAACTGGGTTCTACAATAATCGTTGGTAAATACCGAAAAAACTGTTGGTTGCCAGGCGTGGTACGGTACACATGTAGAAGAAAATTGCAGATGCGTTAAGTCAAAAATTCAATGTGCAACTGTATACTTACCTCCACACGATCTGTGGGCATTACTCCCTCCCAGATACACGTTACATTACCCCGGCAGATAAGTAACACCGTTCTCCGTGAATTCAATATGTAAATCGGAAATATCGACTAGATCATGAATGACTTTACTATTTGGTATTTTGGGACAGTTTTGAAAAAGTTCATAATTATCGAAAAAGTAGTTGAATTTAGCTGCCCTAACGGATATCGCACAAATTGTAAAAAAATAATATGAACCGTTTTATGGGAATCATTTTCAAACCTTAGACCTGCGAAGATAGTTTAGAAATTTGATGTGGTTGTAGCATTTTGAGCTGTTTTATAATTTGTATTCATTCACGAATTACACTACGCTACAGTATTGGAATGCAAAATGCAATTATGGAATTTTTTTACTCTTCTATAGGGCTAACGTGCCAAACTGGACGAAACGTATATATGGAGGCCAAAGCTAAATCTAAACCGATTTTTTCAAATTCGGCAATGTTGGTCCATGGATCAAAAAACTCTACCATGCTAAATTTCAAAACAATAGGATGTAAAATACATCTTCTATAGGGCTAAGGGACCAAATCGAACGAAACATATATATGGGAACCATTTCAAAATCTGGACCGTTTTCAGCCAATTTTAATAGGGTTCTTTCCGGGTAAGAAAGACTCCTAACTACATACAACATTTCAGCACGACCGGAGAGAAATTGCGATCTGAACTCAACGAACAATATAAGATGGAGAAGGAAGGACATGGTTAAATCGAATCAGCTAGTGATACAGAGTCGATCGGTACTTATACATTAAGGTGGGTCTAGCTGTAATATTTCTAGGTATTACAAATATCTGCCATGAAACAAACTTATAATACCCTGCACCACAATGTGGTGTAGGGTATAAGAAGAGCCTAGGTTAGCATGCCGCCTTTTAGAGAGCGAGGGAGAAAAAGCGGGTCACAGTCGTCTTGACTGCTTCTGCAAAAGTTATTTAGCAAAGCCTTCAATCTCACTGCGTGCCGTCTCACAAAACAGTGTCCTGTCAAAACAGACACGATAAGTGAGATGTCCGGTCTCGATAACGACAGCAGGTCATTGGTGCGTTTGAAGTTTAGACAGGACCACATCTGCCTGGAATCTTTGCAGTACTTGACTGAAGTCCACTAATCATTTGTTGCCTTTAGTGCACTATCTCTGCAGAAGAGCTTGCAGTTCCCCTGGAGCATGAATAATAGTTCCTAGTCTTGCAAGTTTATCTGCTTTGTAGTTCTCTGGAATGTCCCCGTGACCCGTGTCCCCGGCAACGGCATATAAGGTAAATATTGAACTGTTCAGCCATCTCTTTAAGAGATCTGCGACAACCGAGGACAGTTTATGAATTCAGGAATATAGTTTCCAGCCAGTTGATAGCTGCCTGACTATCAGAGTAAATATAGATACCGACTATGGTCAGAACTTTTTTTCAGTCATTCCGCTACTTATTTTGTACCTAAACTTTCTGGTAAACACTGCGGTGATCAGGGAGTGTTTTTCCTTCCTCAGAAAAGACACCAAATCCTACATGGTTGTTAAGTTTGGAACCATCTGCATAGACGTTAACGAATCTCCCATGTTCTGTGATAGGGCCATTCCACTCTGATATATCAGGTATAAGAGTGAGATACTTCTTGTAAAAAAATGGTTCAGTCAGGCATTGTGTCTACAATGAACGTGACCGTGGCCTGACCATACTGACTGTTACCTTAATCTATTAGCAGTATATGCGGCATATTGTCTAGCGGCATTAAATGTATAATAACATTTAGTGGCTCAGTTGGCGTAGTTTTCAACGCACCCATGCTACACATAGCAGTCATTCGCTGAACTTTGTATCGCGTATCACGGAGAAGTTGGATTTCCGCAGAGCAGTCCACCAGACGTCAATGCCGTACAGTATTCTCGGACTGTCTACTGCAGTATACAACCAAAAAACTATACGTGGGTTTCAGTCCCCAGCGTTTTCCTACTGCACTTTTACAGATATAAGGCGCTACCACAACCTACGGTCTATGCTGAATTTGGATTTGAAGTTTAACTTCCTACCTAGTAAAATACCTAAGTATTTTGGCCTTTAGAGACGGGAGACAGGTGCAACTGTTAGTACATTATATCTCCAGCTGAAAATAGCTAGTTCTGCCTTGTTCGGTTTAACACTAATACCTTTATCGGAAGCCCATCTTGTAGTTGTATGTAGGTCCTACTGTAGGATGTCTCTAAGAATACTCGGAAACATACCTCTTAAGGTAATTGTCGAGGCATCTGCATAGGCAATAACCTTAACGCTCATCCTATACATAGAAAGCAGAATATTGTTTATGAAAATATTCCTTAGCAGAGGATACAGAACATGCCTTTGGTGCGTTAGCTAGAAGAAATGCCTCTTAATCCGAAGATTATTGAACGAACCTTCGTATTTTTTTGTCAACCTGCAGCGTTTCTAAAGCCGTAAATACATACAAATAAAGCTACCATAGTATACGCCTTACCAGAGAGAGATCCTTCAATAAAGCTGACTAGAACATGTAGGACGGCTTCAACATTCTGAAAAGACTGATTGAAAATTTTAAAGAAATTATCTTTAAAGTCAGAGATTGTTTTTTGGGTCATAATAAAGATTCTGACATTGAATAATATTTTAAGCGTTTAATTGAAATACAAAAGAAGGTTTGAATGGATCACCATTTACAATTGTAATGTTTAATTAAAATACGGGTGAAAATACAAGAACATATTTCGCAGTACTCTGGGTTGTATAAGTAATTATAATTTCTTGTGGTACACTTTTCAGATATTTACAGCACTACTCTAAAAATCAAAAATATATCAATGGAAAGCATTATTTCCAAAGAGATGCCCAAACATACATTTTTATTTTTCATTATAAGTTAATTCAATATGTTAAAGTAATCAACAAGATTAGAACCTAATTGTGTTTTATTTATATCATCCTGCGTTTACCTTTAAAACAGATAATGTCAGAGATTGTTCTTTCGGATCATACTAACGATTCCGACATCCAATTCCATTTTAAGTGTTTATTTAAAATATCCAAAAATATCTGGATGGAACACCCTATATAATCTAAAAGTTTATTTAAAAGACTGGTGAAAATACCAGAAAATATGTTCGCAGTACTCTGGGTTATATAAGTAATTATAATTTCTTGTGGTACACTTTTAAGTTATCTACACCACTCTGAAAATCATATATACATCAATGGAATGCTTCATACTTTTTATTTTTATAAGCTACTTTAAATTGTCAGTGTAATCAAAAATATAAGAACGTAGAACCTTATGGTGTTGTTTTTCATTTCATACTGCGTTTATCTTTAAAAAGTGAATCTCAGAGATTGTTCTTTCGGATCATAATCAAGATTCCTACATCTAATTCTATTCTATCTAATGGGTAACCCTATATAATCTCAAAGTTTACTTAAAATGCCGATAAAACTACAAGACAATATATTCGCAGTACTCTGGGTTGTATAAGTAATTATAATATATTGTGGTACACTTTACAGATATTTACAGCACTACTCTGAAAATCACATATATATCAATGGAAAGCATTATTTTCAAAGAGACGCCGAATCATACATTTTTGTTATTTATTATAAGTCAATTCCATATGCTAAAGTAGTCACACGATTAGAACCTTATTGTGTTGTTATTCATATCATTTTGCGTTTGTCTTTAAAAAATATAATGTCAGATATTATTTCGGGTCATAATAATGATTTCGACATTCAATTCCATTTTAAGTGTTTAATAAAAATATATGAATGGATAACCATATATAATCTTAAAGTTTGCTTAAAATGCTGGTGAAAATACAAGAAAATATGTATTCGGAGAACTCTGGGTTGTATAAGTAATTAGAATTTCTTGTGGTACACTTTTCAGATATTTGCAGCAATACTCTGAAAATGATATATATATCAATGGAATGCATTTGTTCCAAAGAGATGCCGAATCATAAATATGAATAATTTATTATAAGTTAATTCAAAATGTTACAGTAATCAACAAGAAACTTATATTGTTGTTATTCACATCACCCTTCCTTTATCTTTAAAATGTTAATGTCAGAGATTGTTTTTTCGGGTCATAATAAAGATTCCGACATCCAATTATATTTGAAGGGTTTGTTTCAAATACACAATCGGAAAGATTATTTAAAATTCTGTTGAAAATACAAGAAAATATATTCGCAGTACTCGTAAGTAATTACAATTTCTTGTTGTACACTTATCAGATATTTATAGCACTACTCTGAAAATCATATATATATCAATGAAAAGCATTATTTTCAAAGAGATGCCGAATCATACTTTGTAAACAAACAGATAAGAAATTAGAAACGCAGTCATATACCATTAAAATTTGGGTATTAATAAATATGTTTGGAGAACCTGATAGTGCCTACGGAATATGCTTTCTGATTAGCCAATATATTTTTTGGACGACTTGTGTAATTAGCGATGTTTTTCATAGCCACCACTAAACAAAGTAGCAAAAATATTGATGCGTCCATATAATATGCAATATGTTTGTTTTTAAACGAGATTATTCAAAATGTATGTAGATTTACATATAAAACAATCAACAATCTACATACATGTCTGGCGGAATTATTAGATGGGCATGCATATTATCAAAGCCGTAAGGAACAACTCCTACCTTTGGAATAATTGGTTTACTTTCCGTTCAGTAAAGTACTTAGCTTGACCACCTTATATTCGCAGTACTCTGTGTTGTATAATTAATTATAATTTCTTGTGGTACATTTTTCAGATATTTACAGCAATACTCTGCAAATGATATATATATCAGTGGAATGCATTTGTTCCAATGAGATGCCGAACTATAAATTTGAAAAAATTATTATAAGTTAATTCAACATAATACAGTAATCAACAAGATTAGAAACTTATATTGTTGTTATTCACATCACCTTTCCTTTATCTTTAAAAAGTTAATGTCAGAGAATGTTCTTTCGGGTTATAATAAAGATCCCGACATCCAATTATATTTAAAGGGTTTATTTCAAATATGCAATCGGAAAAATTACTTAAAATGCTGTTGAAAATACAAGAAAATATATTCGCAGTACTCTGGGTTGCATAAGTAATTACAATTTCTTGTGGTACACTTTTCAGATATTTATAGCACTACTCTGAAAATCATATATATATCAATGAAAAGCATTATTTTCAAAGAGATGCCGAATCATACTTTGTAAACAAAAAGATAAGAAATTAGAATCGCAGTCAGTCATATACCATTAAAATTTGGGTATTAATAAATATGTTTGGAGAACCTGATAGTGCCTACGGAATATGCTTTCTGATTAGCCAATATATTTTTTGGACGACTTGTGTAATTAGCGATGTTTTTCATAGCCACCACTAAACAAAGTAGCAAAAATATTGATGCGTCCATATAATATGCAATATGTTTGTTTTTAAACGAGATTATTCAAAATGTAAATCGACAGGAACATATACTCGTATATGGGGACTATATCTAAATCTGAACCGATTTTCACCAATTTCAGGTATATCGTCTCAGAAAGTGATTCTTGTGGGTGAAGTTGATCGGTATAATAAACGGGTCTACCTTAGCTGCTTTTGGGTGTTACAAACAAATGCACAAAGTTATAATACCCTGTACCACGGTATAGTGTAGGATATATAAAAATAAAGATGAAAAATTCGGACGATGGCGGTTATTCCACAAAACCACAAATTTATGAAAATCGTATTTCTTGTGGTAAAAGACAACAAGAAAGGTCCTATGTCAGAGATGGAAAAAATATCTGTTTTCAAAACTCGTACTTATCAAAAGGGACCTCATATGCGAACTTTTTTGGCATAAAATTTCATGCTGCGCTAAAAAAATTTCAATATGAACACATACGAGTAGAAGTACTTAGTTTATTCAAAGAAAGTTTCATAGTTTTTCAGCCAAAGAAACTTCTTCTCTATTTAAAAGAATATATTGATTATTCCAAAGAAAGTTTTAATTCTTTTTACGAAAAATTAGCTTTGGCTGAAAAACAACGAAACATTTATTCTGTGTGGCAAATAACAGTCAGGACTAATTTTCATAATTAGTATATTAAAGGTTAAAAAGGGAAACATTTACATTATCTCCCCCAAGTAAAAAATAATAATGGATTTTCGAATTTAGAAAATTTTGCGATAAAAATGACTCCAGAAGAGGACCTCACCACAGATAACATAATAATGCATTTAATAATAATCTGTATCGGTATCTTAGTTCCACTTTTCCAATCTCTTCCGGTCATTTTGAAACAACCTTTTCGTTTCGCTTGTTCCACTGAATACAGATTGTTTGTGATACCTGAAAGGTGCTTACTATGTAGAACCCATAGAAGACATTTTTAAAAATACTGTGCAATGGGTTATAATTAAATGTGGCAATACTAATTATGTGTTATTGTTATTATCATGTATACATACAGCTACGTATATCTGCACTCAAATATATTAATTTAACACACATAAGTAAGTATCCACATATACGAGTTTCACATTTACCAACTTACCTACCCTCCAAAAAAAAATGGAAAATTTATCGTTCAGATTTTTGCATCAATTGCATGCACATGCCATTGTTTCAACGGGATTTTGGTTGTTCCATTTTCGATAATGGGATCGACAACATTTTTCCAACAATAATCTTGTTTAAAACTAAAAACACAGTGCAAATTAGATGATAAACAATATTAGCTAATTTGTTATAATTAATTGACAATAATACTCAAATTTGCACTTACCTACATAATAATTAAATAAAATTAAGGGAGTCAATCATACAAAAACTATGGCCAAAAACTAAAGTTTTCTAAAATCAGTTAATTTTTAATATAATATCCCTGAAGATTTTCTTCAAAGCGGGACGAAATATTGGATAAAAATTAACAACTACAATGCCTGACCTCGAGCTTATTTTTAAATCAGAATAACAATAATGTTAATGAATACGGAAAATATATTTTGACTTCTCTGGGTGGTATGATTAATAACAATATATATAGCGTGTGAGCTATTTAAATAGTAATCACAATTCCCACCACCTGAAATTTTCATAATATTCCGCTTGAATAATCACAAAAGTCAATAAAAACAAAAAATTTCTAACCAAATAAGCAAATAAAAATGTTGTGGTACACTTTTCGAATATTTCCTGGACTTAATAAATATTAAAATGTACATCAATAAAAAGCTCCTTTTCCACAGAAGGGCAGACATCTTTTCTTCAAACCATTCTATTAAGTTATAGCTAATTAAATCAACAAAATATATATGGCGTACACTGGGTGGGATAAGTAATTCTAATTTCTTGTGGTACACTTTTCGGATCTTTAAACCCGTCAACTTATAATAAAATACATGTCAGCAGAAGGCTGCTTTCCCAAACATGTGCGGAATCATACGTTTATTTCAATAAGTCATAATATACTGAAAGTCAACTGATGAAATGTTAGGGCATCAAGAGCAAAAATATTTGTCGAGTACTCTGGGTGGTATAAGTAATAACAATTACTCGTGGTAAACTTTTCCTATATATAGTGCACTCAACCAAAATTAAATGTGTACCAATGGAAGGTTATATTTACAAAGATGTGCAGAATCATCTTCATCCCAATTTTTGTGATACACTTTCTGCATCTTTAAAACAGTCAACTGATAATAACGTATATATCTGTAAAACACAAACATCTGCAGAATCATTTTTATAATAATTTTGGTGGTACACTTTCTGGATTTTTAACATAGTCAACTGATAATAACAGCCTGTTTCTGTAACTTAAAAT
Source organism: Eudasyphora cyanicolor (assembly GCA_963930755.1). Classification (NCBI taxonomy): domain Eukaryota; kingdom Metazoa; phylum Arthropoda; class Insecta; order Diptera; family Muscidae; genus Eudasyphora; species Eudasyphora cyanicolor. The sequence continues at coordinate 36,193,853 of OZ005738.1, forward strand.
TTTGCTTTCGTTCGCTTGCCAGACGACAAACAGCTGATTTGGGTTTCACTAACTACCATCACAACGGCAAGTCGCACGATAATGAACTCATACGAAAACGTAATCATTTCAGTGTAAATTTTGGTTTCTGTATCTCTCTTTGCTGTCATCTGGGCGACCACAAATGTCAGATCGAGTCACTTTATTTTATTTGTCGACTGATAGGAACAATGGCAATAAAAACGTTATTAAAAGCAAAAAATAAGTAGATATAAATATAATTATGGTAAAAAGAATTAAATAATAATAAAATTTTATACATATGTTTACATTTTTAAGCATAAAGAACAGCTCGCTAAGATGGAAAAATTCATCAGTGCACAATGAGAAAGAGAGAAAGAAATGAGAGTGTTGGATCAGCTCAGCTGAACCACCCAGGGTTGATTTTTGGCCACCACTAGTGTAAAGGATACAGAGTTGCATTTTTTTAAGGTCGACCATACAAAAATGTGTGCTTTTTTAGACCGGAAGTTGTGAAATTATTGACCTGGCAATTACATTATTTGCCAATTGGTAAATTGTTAACGTCATTGACGTAAAGCCAGGCGAACGAAAGAACGAACCTTAGAGAAACTAAATTCCAGACGAAAGTGAGTGATTGGTTTTCGTTCGCAGAGACTTTCGTTAGAAATACAGAAACAGGCCGTAACTTTTATATCTGTTAAAGGCTTCTTTCACAAAGATGTGCAGAATCATACGCTTGATATAATAATTTATAATATTCTCAAAGTTAACCCATTAGGACAGACAGCTCTCTAGAAATATTATACAGCATGTTTTGATTGATATGTTTTTCAAAATAGGAAACAAATCATTTTGATAGGTCATTTATACGAATTCAAATGTATACTTGGTGTTTTAGATATTAATAATTTTAAAAATTTTTGAAGGACTATTGAAGTGAGAGCACTTCAGCTTAATACGGAAAATATTATTGAGCCACATTTATCAGTTCTTTGCCCGGCAATAGGAAATTTGAAGTGGATATTTCCTATTGCAGACCAAGGCTAAAATTGTCGATAGTTTATCGCTTAAAAAATTAACTCATTCAAAAATGATGGGTCTGTCAAAGCGCCTGATTGTATCAAAAATGACGTAGACTTATGACCATTTAATTCTGAAATGTAGTCGATCGCCATAAAGTGTAAAAAAAGATAGAAGTCACTCATGTCACCCTAGAGATTTGTATAATATTACGCCTGAACTATCACCATAAGCAAATTATAATTTTTGTGGTACCCTTTTCGAATATTTCCTGTACTTAATTAATATTGATATGTACAATAATGTAAAGCTATTTTTCCATAGAAGTGCAGAGTTATTTTCTTTAAAACATTCTTATTAGTTATTACTAATGAAATCAACAATATATATAAGTCCAGATTTACACTAGGCAAATTTTTCAGCAGCTTATCATCAAATTCTCTTTTGAACTTGCACGAAGAACTCAAAACGTTCAGGTAGAGTTTTTCCCCCTCTTGTGACTGCCTCTCTCTCCTACAAAACGCCTATAATCCGCTGAACATTCAGCCAGTGTAAATCGGGACTATAGGGAGTACTCTGGATGGTATAAGTAATTATAATTTCTTGTGGTACACTTTTCAGATCTTTAAAATCGCCAACTCATTATAAAATGCACATCAGCAGAAGGCTGCTTTTCCAATCGTGTGCAGAATCATATATTATATCAATTGATGAAATGTTAGGGAAAATGTGTGTAGAGTACTATGGGCGGTATAAGTAATTATAATTATTTGTGGTACACTTTTCAGATATTTAGTGAACACAACCGAAAATGAAATGCATACCAATGGAAGGTTCTTTTCCCAAAGATGTGCAGAATTATTGCGATTTTTAAGGCACTGGATGCACTTTTTTCGGATAGGTTTGTTCCGCATTTGTTATCCTACTCAACTAAACAAATGATGCGAAGTCCTTATTTTTGGGGCTACGTTCACGTCCAATTCTCAGAATTGAGTCCCAAATCGAAGAGCTGAAAATACTGTGCTGTGTAATTTATAATATTCTAATATTTAATTAAAAAAGTTGGTGACATCCAAGGATAAAAATATATAATAAATATACAAAGAAGTGTCCAACTAAATTGTTCACAAAATTATTTTATGTTGTAATAATCTCAAAAACAATTCAAGATGTCGGTAAAAAAATCATTATAAACTTACAGTACTCCGGATGGTATAAGTAATAATAATTTCCTGTGGTACACTTTTCAAACATTTAGCGTAATCACGTGGAAAATACTATACATCAATGGAATGCTCCTTTCGCAAAGAGTTGCAGAACCATATTTATATATTACTGCGACAGGTCATAAAGATGCCAATGTTCATTTTTAGGTTTCGGTTAGGGTGGCAGCCGGAGTTACCAGCTCACATAGGCTAATTGAGGTCCCTAGTGCCACCGCAGGCTTAGATGCCCCTCATCGAAACCAACCTGTTTGATACACACAGTTATCAATAATACGCATATAGGTACTGACCTGTCATCCTAGAACAGCTGATCCCGTTTTCTCAATGCGGCAGAGTAACAAAGCATGTGCTCAATGCTCTCCACTTCTTCATCATCACCTCAGCTTCTGCAGATGTCATTGAACTCAATTTGCAAACTTCTGGCGTGTTCGTAGATTTAGCAGTGTCACGTCAGAACTGACTCTAACGTAGAAACTCTTTTCCTCTTTAAAGGGAGAACATATTTTTTAACCCTCTCAGGTCGTATCATGGCCAGATCTGACTAGCTGCCCTACAGATGTCGATTTACGACTATCTCTCATTACAGTGTCGCTTGCCTAAGTCAAAGTTGCAAATATCCAAGATGCCCAGGTGAGGTATATGTTAAACTGGTCAACCATTCTTTAAAAGATCTGTGGCAGACGAGGGATGTTTGTGAATTGAGGTATGCAGCCTCCAGAGATTTTATGACAGCCTGGCGCTCTGAGTAACTGAGGATGCCAGTGTTGGGCACAATGTTTTCGACTCAGCCATGATTTCCCTTATTGTCATTGATTTCCCTTATTGCCATTATTACGGCTTGATAGACACTACAAATATCTGGTAGTTGGTGAGCTATAACGAGACTAATGGCGATTACGTTTCTACAAAAAGTGCAACATTTTCATTGCCTTTTTCCCGAAAACTGGACTTTTATGCCACATTTCGGGATTTTGATATAGGAGATAAGTTTAATTCAAGGGACTACAGGGCAAATATTTTTCAGAATTTCGCGTCAACGGGGCAACATTTTTCCGATCCCAACCTTTAAGCTTCTGGCCATCTGTACAGTAATGGAAATACTTTGGATTTCTAGAAATTGTTCCTTTCAAATGTCGGTTATCCTCCTGTGGTCGTAGTTCTTGTACCTCCACATTGATAGATAGTTTATTCATAATGCCGCTCTGGTTCCAACGTCTATAGCCACAATATCAAGAGCTAGTAGATGCAATAAGACTTGTAGAGGGTATATCGCTGTAGTCCATTAAAGCTCCGCTTATGCTTAGGCAGGCAGTACTCCGAACCTTCGTTAATTGATTGGTGTATGCATTGCTTATCAGTTGCCATCCCCCATCCCCCACACCATAATACCGTACAGTAGTATTGGGCGAACTACTGCTATAAATATCCTGTATGATTGTATGTGGGATGTTCCATCGTGCCCCTACTGCTTATAAGACCTACAGGAACATAATACGAAATTGGCCTTCCTTACAACTTACATTTGTTCCTTCACCAGTAAAGTGAGAGTATAAATATATATAGAGTACCCTGGGTTGTATAAGTAATTAAAATTCTTTGTGGTTCACTTTTCAGACATTTACTGTTGTCATATGAAAATGAAATACCTATAAATGTAAAGCTCTTTTTCTGCTGATGTGCAGAAATATAATGTATTTAATTCCATCGATCCGTTGACGAGCTTAGGGCAGAAATATAATCATTTATTATTTTTTTTACTTCCTGTCGATTAGTGTAATTTTCTGGATTAATAAAATCTATAAATAATCACACTACAAAAATTAAAAGGTCAGTTCCTGTCTTAGCTTCATAGTAGATACATAGTAAATAACATACAAATGGGTCTAGCAAAAACGTTCAAAATATTTATCGCACTTTTTGTGATAACTGCTGAAGCAACCCTCTATAAATTATTTTTCGATAACGATGATGTTTTTGATATATGCTCGGATATTCCTAATAATCACGGCATTGGGGACGTGCTAAATTTTTCCGAATTCTCTTTTGAATTCACCGAGGGCAGTGTTATTTGTCGCGGTAATGCAACTTGCGCCTGGGAGGGAGTACAATCAACTGATCGAATAGAAGTAAGTTCTGTAGTGTTTTAAGATGGTATATACATATATGCGTACAACATAAAGCCTTACATCTGTGTATCTAGGCTCGAGTTGAAGTTTTCAAATTTCAACGTGGTAACTGGCAACCAACTCCCTATACGATAATCAGCAAAAATTACTGTGAATCTCAATTTGACGAGAACTCCATTTGGTATCAAATTTGGACGAAAAATATTCCAAGGGACGATCGAAAATGCATTAATAATTATGGGGTAAGTTTTTATAGTGCTGCCCATTTCATGCAAAATCCCCACTTACAAAAATCCCCAACCAGGCATTATCAGTAAGTTAATCTGAAGTCTGACATATACTTTTTTTTCAAATTTTGACAATTATTTGTATAAGGAACTGTTGCAAGCAATGAGCAATATGATATCAGAATCCTTAATATCCTGCAACTTTCTGAATTATTTTTTTCAGCATATCTATCATCATATGGATTTTGAGGGAGATACTGTATTCGATTTTGCGGGTCGTCTAGAAGGCCGCCATAAAATTATCTTCAATTTTGCAGCATTTAACGAGCTAAACCAGAAACGTCCAAACACGATTTGCTTTCAGATATATGGCGAATTTGATAAGGTCTAAGTACGATGTTGCATTTAACGAGCTAAACCAGAAACGTCCAAACACGATTTGCTTTCAGATATATGGCGAATTTGATAAGGTCTAAGTACGATGTTGCACTTCTTTAGATTTTGTTTTTATAAGTATATAATCCATATTAATAAAAAAAAACCATTACCCTCAGCGGTCATACACGTCTATGTATCCGAACTACTACATATCTGAATTATAATTATATCGTTTTGCTTTTATTCTTTATTACACTAATACTCAATTTGTCTATTGAGAAATCAGAAATAAAGAATATATAGTCCTACTTCAATCGGTTAGCCGGAATGGCATTTACTTAAATATTATTTCTCCCGAGTTGTTCTACTTTGAGACTCTGTGACTTACAATCCAACAGCCATAATTTAAATTAAAACTTGAAAATTCCTATATTATTAGCAATTAAGTTTCCTCTAACTCCATCATCGATATTTTTGCTCCCAAAAATGCTCTGGCCAGATTTCATAGATTACTATCCAACAGCAGGACTGATCACCCTACAGACAGATGCACGGTTAACATGTATCACGAACGCAGAGACTCTTCGGATAGTCATGCTAGCATCCAGAGCAGAGCCAGAGTTCTACGATCTTCTCGCCGTCGTGTTACCAAAAAAGGGCTTTAATCTGATTTCGTAGATTAATCTACAACCAGCTGGACTGACCATTCTAGTGTAAAAATTAGAGTTGCGGCCTATCACAGACGTAGAGACTCTATGGATAGCCATGCTAAAAGCAGAGTTCTACGGCCGTCTTGCTGTCGTGTGACTAGAGAAAAGCTCTGGCAGATTTCAGATACAACCAGCTGGACCCGTCACCTCGCAGTCAAGAATAACGCTGCTGCCTCTCACAGGCAGACGTACGGTTAACATGTATCACGGAGTAGATACACCTCAGATAGGCAAGCCAACATCCAGAGCAGAACTGTTTGCTTGCTGTCGTGCTACTAGGAAAAGGCACTGGTGTTATTTCGTAGACTAGTCTTACACCAGCAGGATTCCCACAGTAAAAATTAACGCTGCTGCCACTCACAGGCAAACGTACGGATAGCATGTATCACGGACGTAAGGGCATCGAGTTACACCCAAACGTTTCCGCCGGCAGCGACCTCAACAAGACCTAAGCCTTGAGACTAAGGGCTAAGACCGAATCTCCCACTAGACTTCATAATAACAAGTCATTACCTGCTTCGGCTTGCGCTACTAGGGTACACTCGCATGAGTTACTAAACGCAACTTTGAAGCGATGGGGCGTCGCACACGTGACACGACACGCAGACTTCTGAGCTAAGGTAAAAGTCCTTCCGGACCCATACTTACATTCAGTTTTTGTAGATGATACCATCAGCAGTTGCTGCCCATAAATTACATTACACTACACGTAGCTTTGACATGGCGGGAAGGAGATCCATCCCAATACTCGATTTTACTTTAGGAGATGACGAATGGCAATCAAGCATTCAGCCTACGCCCTCGAGTCCCTTAAGTCTTGTCACTCATACCTGAGCTACGAGGCTGATAAAATGATCCATTCTCATGTACCACAAAAGCTCTGGCCAGTCTAGGTTAGGCTCTGCGCTACAAAGCGTTGGTAATCACCGATATTATCAACATCCAGACTAAAACCACAGATCCTGGATCTTCTTCCTCTTGTGGTCCCAACTAATGTGTATACTTTATTCAGTTCTCTTATATGATACCACCTACAGTCGCGGCCATACATCCTACACGCTGCTTTGACGTGGCATGATCGAGGTCCACCTCAATATCTTGCTTTCGAGCAAGACGAATTGCAATCAAGCATTCAGCCTTCGCCCGTCCGAGTCCCCAACAATCCCTAATCAATCCCAACAATCATGCCTGAACCACAAGGGTGATTAAAAGATCTATGTCACAGGTAGCCGCTAATTTCTGGACAGGCTTTTTAACGGCATGCTGCTACCGGTTCATGTTCTGCACCCTAAATGACACTGGTCACGCCATGGTATACATTCAAGCTGCGGTCATGCGACGGAAATACATGGGCAACAGCCAGAGCTATGGATGCCCGAGCTATGCGACTGACTTCCCAGACCCATGACACTGGTAACTGAAAATCTCAAGGGAACTCGTAATCAGCGACATTATCATTATCGAGTCATAGTTGAAGGTATACGGCTTGAGGTCCTATTCGCTTAAGTGACTACACAGCAACTGAGAAAATAATGTACATTACATCAGAAAGATTAAGCGCCGTGAAAATCATTCCAGTGCCACTGGACTGACCTCAAGATCTACGCCCTTGGTACCAGAAAACCTCTCGTCAGTCCTTTTAACGATAAGTTTCTACCTATTTCGGTTATTCGCGACTAAGGGAGTGGTAATCACCGACATTATCGAGCCATAGTTGCAGATCCACTGCTTGTTGTCATATTTGTGTAAGTGACGATACAACAATTGCGAAATTAAGGTACATCAGATTAAAAATTTCGACTCTCGTGAAAATCATGACTCTGCCATGAAGCAGATTCCAAGATCCATTTCCCTAGTACCAGGACTGACCTCAAAATCCACGTTCTTGGTAGAAAAAAATCTATGCCACGAAATCTATAAGCAACTCCAAATAAACTAAACTTTACTGAAGGGTACAAATCGGAACGTATCAAAAGGAACTCAGAATGACTGAGAGACACTCTATGTGTACCTTCTGCGAGGAGGAGGATTATGATGCGGCAAGATTCTTTCCCTCAACCCAGTAATAGACATGACAACAACATAATGGTATCGGTCCTGCAGAAATACTATCTAATTCCCGTCATTACCAACAGACTCGGTATTGAAACTAATGGTTTTTGTAGAAGTCACAGATACGAGAAAGATGTAGGTAAGTATTGAATATCTTCTCCGTTGCTGTAGATGGAGAAAGTATTCAACACCTGCTATTTTTCTGTTCGCACTATGGAAGCAATGTCTGGGGTCAGCCTTTTAAAAACAGCTGATTGGTCTAAGTGATCCAGAGTTTGTAGCTGCTAATCTACACTAACATAACCTAAGCTGACTGGCCGACTTCGCCCTTCCAACTCGGCTGATATTCTCGAATCGGTTAAAGTCTATAATCCGTATCTACCTTTTCTACGTCTCCCAGCATTCTGGAGAGACGTAGAAAAGGTTGTTGATGCGGCATGACTCAGAAAGATCCTTCCCTTAACACCATATACGGACAAGAACAAGACCCTTAAACAATTTGACTACTGTGGTATGGATCCGGAAAACTTTCTCACTTTCTCATCGCTAGAAGCCATGAGTATCAAGACTTCTGTAGAAGTCACAGAGACGAGGAAGGTGGATAAAGTATTTAACACCTGATCTTCTCTCCAACCTAAGGATAGGGAGTCGGGATTCATGATTCTTGGGAAGCTAGACAGAATTGACTGGTACCGACATTTGTTCTTCTAATTGTTCTGCACTTCAGGTTGGTTGCGGTAAGGGGCACCTAAAATCGTGGCAATAAAATGGTGATAATTGTTCTAAATGACTTTCTAGCAGCCACGCTAAACTAACCTAATCCAACACGACTGATCGACCTCAACTTTCCAACTTGGCTGGCATTCTCGCATCGGTGAAAGTCTACAATCTGTACCTACCAAATCACAATTGTAGGTCTGACCCGCTTCCAGCGGGAATTCAAACGCAAATTTGTCTTTCCCCAGGAGTACTTGAACGAGAGATTATTCAACATCTGCTCTTTTTCTGTTCACACCATGGAATCAGCTTTTTTGAAAGTTTGATTCGTCTAAATAAGCCAGAGTTTCTAACTGCCACTCTAAACTAACTTAACTTAAATCGACCGTATCCTTCAAACTCGGCGGCCATTCATGAATCGGCGACAGTCTACAATCTGTACCCATTATATCCCTGTGCCCAGGTACCCTTATGTGATATATGTTAAACTGCTCAGCCATTCTGTTGAGAGATCTGCGGTAGCCGAGAGTAGCTTGTGAATATAGGAAGGTAGCCTCCAGATAATTAATGGCAGTCTGGCTGTCGGAGTAAATGACGACGCCAGTATTGGTCGCTATGCGACTTCCCTTATGTCGGCTTAATCGACACTGCAAGTACCTGGTAGTCTGTGAGCTATATCAAGACTAAGTTCTGCACAGTGTAAACCGAAATCAAACTTCTGATCGTGTTTCGAACCATCTGTGTAGAAGTGGAGATAGTTTCTATTCCCTTGTATTCTTCCAACCTATTCCTCCCTTGCAGGTATCATGGTAGCACAGTTACTCTCGAAGGTGTACACCGTTGGTATATAGTCGACTCGGTTGGTGTAATCTAAACACTTGCATCGGATCGAAGGACCATTGAAGGACCAATTGTGGAATATATTTACGTGACACCCCAGTGTTTCAAAGCTTCGAGCACATTCCCATATCCCGCTGTATCATCAACTTTACAACGATAATATTATTATCCAAAATCTAGATATTATAAAGTAGCTCATTACATTGTAAATTCCCTCTAATTAGATAGATAAGATATAATATCGAAATGTACAACATGTGAAGGTTGTTATCTGTAACATAGTAGGACTTAATTAGCATTGAATTTCATTATAAATGCTTAGGGTCAGGAAAATCTACCAGCATTTTGCTCACATAGTTTCCACAATGATTTTATTGAAAAGTGTTACATTATTTGGTGTATTTTATCTGGCAGCCGGAGCTCGTTACGAATTCATGGTGAATAATGATAAGGTATTCGATGACTGTCACGGAATGACGAGCGTACACGAAGCCTTCGATTTGAGCGAAATGCAATTCGAATATGTCGATGGCAATATTCGATGCAGCGGAAATGTCACATGTACCTGGGAGGGTGCTGAACCTACAGATCGCATTGAAGTAAGATAAAATGGAGCCACAGCCTGAACCACTTTGTGTTCATCCTTTGAATTCTCGCCCCAGTAGTATCGTTCAGAATTGCTTAGATTTCAACGTGGCTCTTGGCAACCCACTGTTTTTACAATTGCTGCACCAGATTTCTGTAAATTACAATTCCAGAAAAATACCCTGTGGTATCAAATGTGGACACGTAATATTCCAGAAACAGAGCGTAAATGCATCAATAATTATGGGGTAAGTATTAGGTCGTCTATCTGAAAAAAGTCCATATTTTCTTCGCTTGGGAGAGCATTTTTGTATACAAATTATTTTCTCTTTCAGCACACCTATCACCAGGAATCATTTGAAATGGACACGGTATCGGACCATGTCACAAATATGGAGGGTCGTCATAAAATAGTAGGTAAACTTGTGGCTTATGATGAGCATAATGTTAAACGCCCGATAGATATATGTTTTCAAATACTTGGTGAATTTGTTAAAATATAATAACTTGATGGTATTTTTTTCACAATTCTTGGCCGTGGTGAGAAATATAGATATAAAGTTAATAATGTTACAAATGTTTCTTAATCCTACAACTTATATACATATTTAATAAATACATATTTTAGTTGTCATAAATGAGTGAGATCATCCTTCAAGAATTGTAGCTGGAGATGTTTGGCTGACATTATTCCAGGGTTAGTTTGCTACTTGCAGCTCCGCATCAATAGACCTTATCCACGTTCTAGCAAGTGTACCAAAACGCCGGCTTCCTTCTTGCGGATTCCACCGAAGCGCTTGTCGAGCAATGTTGTCAGTTGGCCTTCGAAGTGTATGGCATATCCATTGTCATTTCCATTGACATACCTCCACAGGAGCAGAGATTTGGTTCGCCGCAATCAAAAGATCATCGTTCCGTATGCGATGCGTCCACTATAGGTTTAGAATTTGCCACAGGTATTTGTTTGTAAATGTCTGCAGGCGTGCGCCGATTGCATTCGTGCGTTTCCAAGTTTCACACCCATAAAACAGGACAGACTTGACATTCGAATTGTATATGCGAATTTAAGTAGTGGTCGATATTTGCCGAGATCTCCAAATAGATCGGAGCATGCCGAATGCAGCTTTCAATGTCCTCGTCGGCGCCACCCTTTGTGGTTACCATACTGCCCAGATAATTGAAGCTGCCTACACATTCAACAACTTCGTTATCCACATTGATGTGTGTTGAAGAATTTGCGCCATAGCCACCAGGCATTATCTTACTTTTGGAAATATTGACTTCTAGCCCGACTACACGCGACTCAAACATTACGGCGTCAATATATTCCTCTACAACGCTTGGATCTTGGCTCAGAAGACATATATACATTATCACCATATTCCAACTCTTCGAGGTGTTTGAAGGGTGTCCACTGGATACCGCATCTGTCATTCCGAGCCGACATTTGAAATTCACGTACATGGCCCGAATTAAATTAAGAATTTTTGGTGACATTCTACGCCTCTCCAGAATCCTCTACAGACAAAGCCTGACGACACCGTCGAAAGCTTTCATAAAGTCGAAAAACGCCGTGTAAATAGGCTTGCGGAACTCATAATATTGCTCTAAAGCTATTCTTACTGTATTGATAAGATCAACGCAAGAGCGATTCTCTCTAAACCCAAACAGATTCTCTCGTAGTGTAGCAACAACTGCGTCAGATTTGGAAGTAATGAAATTCCGCGATAGTTGTTGCAGTCTTTAGAGTCGCCCTTTTTTTTTTGTATTTTTACCAGTATACCTTCCTTCCAAGAGGTTGCCAGAACTTCCTCTTCCCATATTCTACGTACAAATGGCTGCCACAATGTTGCTGATTCTGCTACATCGCATGTAAGCAAATCTGCAGAGATGTTATCGTTGCCTGAGGCATTCATAAAGAATATTAACTGAATGGTAATAAGATTAACTGAATTTCAGGCACAAAAATTAGTGAGGGCTGTTCAAACTTGATGCAAATGCAGTATGTTTGCTTAGCTACCTAGCTTACGTTTGCAAGGCACACTTAAGTGCATTAGGTGCACTTAAGCGAAATGTTGATGCTGATTCTGTATTCAGTTTGATCATAACATGATTAAAATCGCAGCAATAACAAACGATTATGATTTTTCTTTAAATGAAATAAAGCCCGTAAGTGACTAAAATAATGCTGTTAACCGAACTGTGCAATTAAACTTATATTTTGCACTTAATCGCTTATATTTTTCAATAAAAGCAACCAAACGTGTTAAATGTTTTCCTATTTGTGCAGAGAGGGTAAAATGCACCTAAGTGAAATGCAGCTAAGCGAAAAATACTGCAACTTTGTTGGCCCATTTGACCGTCAATTTCCCAGTTTTCCAAAGATCGTCTCCAGGAAAGCAGTGAAAGAAGTCTTATTCCACTGTAGTTCTAGCAGTCTTTAGAGTCACCCTTTTTTTGGTATTTTTACCAGTATACCTTCCTTCCAAGAGGTTGCCAGAACTTCCTCTTCCCATATTCTACGTTCAAATGGCAGAAACAATGTTGTTGATTCTGCTACATCGCATATAAGCATAGCTGCAGAAATGTTGTCGTTGCCTGACGCCTTGATAAAAAATATTAACCGAATCTTAATAAGGCAAATTCAATTTCAGGAACAAACATTAGTCAGACCAGCTCAGACTTAATGCAGATACAGAATTTTTTGCTTAGATGCCTCGCTTACTTTTGCAAAGCATTTTGCGCACTTAAGTGCAATATGCCCTAATGCGGTATTCACTTAGCGGCACATATGGGCAGTCATCCAATCCATATATCAGTATTATGTGCACTTAAGCGAAATCTTGATACTGATTCTGCATTCAATTTGATCATAACATGATTAAAATCGCAGCAAAAACAAACGATAATGATTTTTCTTTAAAAAGTGACTGAAAAAAGTGACTGAAAAAATAATGCTATTAACCGAATTGTGCACTTAAACTTATATTTTGCACTTAAACACATATATTTTTGGATAAAAGCGAACCAACGTGAAAAATGTTTTCCCATATGTGCAGATAGGGATAAAAGACACTTAAGTATATACAATGCAGGCAATGTAGTACTCGTCGAGACCAACACATTGATATATCGCATGTGACAATCGAGCTACAAACAAAAAAGGTACGATAAAAAAACGATTTTGGGCCGATTCCGCGGGCTCGGAAAAAATTAAAAAAAATGGTTTTGCGATTGTCTCGAGGTTAGCTTTCATATTCCGCCTCGCATTTGATAACTTTTTTTGGTTACCCGTTACGATAAAAAAAATGATTTTGTCTGATTCCGCGGGCTCGGAAAAAATTTTAAAAAATGTTTTTGCACTTCTCTCGAGGTCGCCTTTAATATTCCGCCTCGCATTTGACAGCTTTTTTTTGGTGACCCGGTCTACAATACACGTCCTAACAAATTTTAAAAAATGTTTTTGCAATTGTCTCGAGGTTGCCTTTAATATGCCGCCTCGCATTTGACAGCATTTTTTTGGTGACCCGGTCTACAACACGTCCTGACAAATTTTTAGTGACCTACTATCAAAAATGGCGAATTTTCAGGGTTTTCCAACAAGAGGTGTTATTTTGTATCACCCGGTATTTCGGTAGCTGTCACTTTTGAAGCTTTTATCCGTTGACATTTGACAAGTAGAAACTACGCCATTACTAAAAATGGAACGATACACGATTCAACAACGCACTGAAATTATTAAAATTCGAAAAATCGAATATCATCGAAAAATCATTTCGACTGATGAGGCCCATTTCCACCTCGGTGGCTACGTCACCAAGCAAAATTGTCGCATCTGGGGCTCGGAAAACCCAAGAGTTATTGTTGAGAAGCCTCTCCATCCTCAACGTGTGACTGTTTGGTGCGGTTTATGGTCCGGCGGGGTCATTTGACCTTTAGTTTAGGGTGGCAACCGTATTTTTTTTATACAAGCTCACATAGACCAGTTTAGGTCCCTAGTGTTACCACGGGCTGATATGCCCCTCATCGAAACCAACCTGTTTGATATACAAATTTATCGATATTACGAACATCGGTACTGGAAAGATCTGTTAGGCTGCCTAGAAAGGCCGACCCCAGTATGTCCAGTCGTCGTTTACTCAGAGCGGGGCAGTCGCATAGCAAGTGCTCAATGCTCTCCACATCTTCCTCATCTGCACAGCTTCTGCAGAAGTCATTGGAGTCAATACCCAATCTTTTGGCGTGTTCGCCGATCAAGCTGTGTCCCGTCAGAACTGATACTAACGTAGACAATCTTTGCCTCTCTAGTGCGAGGAGATATTTTGATCTTCTCAGGTCATACCTTGGTCAGATTTGTCTAGCTACCCTGCAGGTGTCGATAACTGTCCATCTTTCGTTGGATTGCCTGATTGCCTCTTGCCTAAGCCAATGCTTGCACGTGGATAGTGGCGCACCAATATATGCAAGTTCTTCGAGAATTTGTAATGTCGTCCCTTTGCTAGCAAGTTCATCGGCTTTGCAGTTCCCCGGGATATCCCTATGCCCAGGCACTAGGGCGGGTTGATTTTTTTTCCTTTTTAATCGTATAGAAAAAACGTAAACTATATAAAATTCTAAGAAAATTCTCCGAAGAAACCATGTATCTAAAATAAAATCCTAATCCGCGCCTCTCGACTTGAAAATTTATATGCCCGCCTTTGCCAAAAAAAAAATAAATATTAGAAAAAATTGATTTTTCCAAAAAGAAATAGAATTTTCTGAATAAAATTGTTTAGTAAGGTAGTTTATTTGCACATTACATCTTCGCTACATTCAAAATTTTTTTCATTAAAAAAAATATTCACCCAAGTAAAAAAGTTTGTATACAATTTCAAGTAGAGAGGCGCGGATTAGGTTTTGATTTTAGACCCATGGTTTCTTCGGAGAATTTTCTTAGAATTTAATGTAGATTACGTTTTACGTATACGATTTTTAATTTTTTTTTTCATCCATACAAATCAACCCGCCCTACCAGGCATATCGTTAAGAGATCTGCGGCAGTCCAGCCCTCGACTGTGAATTTAGGGATGTTGCCTCCAGAGAATTGATGGCAGCCTGGCTGTCCGAGTAAATGACAATGCCAGTGTTGGTTACTATATTGCGACTCAGCCACTTGGCTACTTCCCATATTGCCATTATTTCGGCTTGATAGACACTGCAGGTATCTGGTTGTCTGTGAGCTATATCCAAACTAAGCTCTGCACAGTGTACTCCGAAGCCAACTTTTTATCAAGCTTCGAATCATCCGTGTAAAAGTGGAGATGGTTTCTATTACCTGGTATTCTTCCAAGGCTTATAAAGTTCAGATAACACAAGAACTCAAGCCGGCCGATCATCAACAACGTCCTGTCTTTGCTGATTGGGTCCTTGAAATACATGAAAATGATCCGGAATTCCATCGAAAAATCATCATGACTGATGAGGCCCATTTCCACCTCGGTGGCTACGTTAACAAGCAAAATTGTCGCATCTGGGGCTCGGAAAACCCAAGAGTTATTGTTGCCTCTCCCTCCTCAAAGTGTGACTGTTGGGTGCAGTTTATGGTCTGGCGGGGTTATTGGACCTTACTTTTTCGAAAATAAGGTTGGATCAACAGTTACGGTGAATGGATTGCGCTATCGAGAGATGATTAATGATTTTTTATGATCGGAGTTGGATGGTATTGATCTGGACAACGTTTACTTTCAACAAGATGGCGCTACGTGCCACATAAGCAACGAAACCATTGCTCTGTTGCGGGAAAAGTTTCCGGACCGTGTTATCTCTCGAAGAGGTGATCACAATTGGCCACCGAGATTTTGTGATTTAACACCTTGCGACTTCTTCCTTTGGGGCGACGTGAAAGATAAGGTCTACGCCAACAGCCCAGCGTCGATTCAAGACCTCAAAGATAGAATTCGTGAGGATATCGAGGACATAGGGCAGCCACTTTGCGATTTGGTTATGGAAAATTTCATGAAAAGGATATGGCCTTTAAGCGTGGTTGTGGTGGCCATTTGGCTGACGTTGTTTTTCATTATTAATGGCATACCTTCCTCTTTATTATGAAATAAACATCCGATCATTTATCTCAAAAAATTGAATTTTTCTTTGAATACCAAAATAAAACTTCTTGTTGGAAAACCCTTTATTTTTCAAATTTAGTTGAAAATTTCTGCATTTATGTACCTGCAACGAGAGAACCCATAAAATATAAAAACAAATTATTTATTTCATAATAATTGCTTAGTTAATTAATGTAATGAATAATATTGATTTCATTATTAAATCTCGTACATTTTCAAAGAGCAAATTGCATCGACAAGTGTAGTTTAAACACTTTGCATCGGATCGAAGGACCATTGAAGGACCAATTGTGGAATTTATTTACGTGACACCCCAGTGTTTCAAAGCTTAGTCTTGTTTTATTATCAACTTTACAACGATAATATTATTATCAAAAATCTAAATATTATAAACAAGCTCAGATCAATTACATTACATTGTAAATTCCTTCTAATTAGCTAGATACGATATAATGACGAACTGTGCAACATGTGAAGGTTGTTCTCTGTAATATAGTGGATTTAATTGGCATTAAATCTCATTATAAATGCTTAGGTTCGGGAAAATCTACCAGCATTTTGCTCACATAGTTTCCAGAATGATTTTATTGAAAAGTGTTGCATTATTTGGTGTATTTTATCTGGCAGCCGGAGCTCGTTACGAATTCTTGGTGAATAATGATAAGGTATTCGATGACTGTCACGGAATGACGAGCGTACACGATGCTTTCGATTTGAGTGAAATGCAATTTGAATATGTCGATGGCAATATTCGCTGTAGCGGAAATGTCACATGTACCTGGGAGGGTGCTGAACCTACAGATCGCATTGAAGTAAGATAAAAAGGAGCATTCCACAGCCTGAACCACTTTTTGTTCATCCTTGCAATTCTCGCCCCAGTAGTATCGTGCAGAACTGCTTAAATTTCGACGTGGCTCTTGGCAACCCACTGTTTTTACAATTGCTGCAACGGATTTCTGTAAATTACAATTCAAAAAAAATACCCTGTGGTATCAGATGTGGACACGTAATATTCCAGAAACAGAGCGTAAATGCATCAATAACTATGGGGTAAGTATTAGATCGCCTACCTGAAATAAAGTCCATAGTTTCTTCGCTTGGGAGAGCATTCTTTTATACAACTTATTTTCTCTTACAGCACACCTATCATCAGGAATCATTTGAAATTGATACGGTAACGGACCACGTCACGAATATGGAGGGTCGTCATAAAATAGTAGGTAAACTTATGGCATATGATGAGCATAATGTTAAACGGCCGATAGATATATGTTTTCAAATACTTGGTGAATTTGTTAAAATATAATAACTTGATGGTATTTTTATCACAATTCTTGGTCGAGGTGGGAAATATAAATATAGATTTAAGGTATACAGTGCTACAATTTTTATTAATCCTACAGCTACTATATATATTTAATAAAAAACATATCTTAGTTGTCATAAAATGAATGAGATCACCCTTGAATAAGAGTACCTGAAACCCCCGGTCTCTGTTCAATCTGAAATGCTTTCCTCAATATGTTATAATCTCGCAATGATGGAAGCAAGCCAACCTACTTATGCAATATATTGTATTGCTATATCTACCGAAAACGGGTAGAGTCACCCGTTTTGGTATTTTACCTTCATTCTAAGAGGTTGGCAGAACTTCCTCCTCCCATATTCTACGTACAAATGGCTGCCACAATGTTGCTGATTCTGCTACATCGCGTATAAGCAAATCTGCAGAGATGTTATGGATCCTTAGTGCCTTGATAACAAATATTAACCGAATCTTAATAAGGTAAGTTGAATTTCAAGAAAAAAAATTAGTCAGGCAACTTCAGACTTAATGCAGATACAGTATTTTTTACTTAAATGCATAGCTTACTATTGCAAGGCATTGTGAGCGCTTAAGTGCAATATGCCCCAAACGCAGTATTCACTTAGCAGCACATATGGCAAATTATCCGATCCAAATATGAGCAATCTTGATACTGATGCTGCATTCAATTTGATCATAACATGGTAAAAATCGCAGCAAAAACAAACGATAATGATTCTTCTTTAATAATATAATATAATACTCGGAAGTGACTGAAAAAATAATGCTATTAACCAAATTGTGCACTTAAACTTATATTTTGCACTTAAAATGTATGCCACAATGTTGGTGATTCTGCTACATCACATATCTGCAGTACCGTTATCGTTCCTTGGTGCCTTGATATAAAATATTAACCGAATCTTAACAAGGTTTGGTGAATTCCAATAACAAAGTTCAGACTTAATGCAGATACAGTATTTTTTGCTTAGATGCCTCGCTTACTTTGAAAGGCATTTTGCGCACTTAAGTGCAATATGCCCTAATGCTGTATTCACTTAGCTGCAACAATGGATACTTATCCCATTCACATATGAGCATTATGTGCACTTAAGCGAAATGTTGATGCTCATTTTGCATTCAATTTAATCATAACATGATGAAAACCACAGAATAAAATAGTCAATATTTTGTTTCTTTATATGTTATACATATATTGTATGAATAATGTCCGTAAGTGACTGAAAAAATAATGCTATTAACTGAATTGTGCTCTTAAACGAAGTGCACATATTTTGGTAATAATAATTTCTAATAAAAGCTAAACAAGGTGAATAATGTTTTCCCATTTGTGTAGATAAGGATAAAAGGCACTTAAGAGCAATGCAGCTATGCGAAAAATACTGTAACAATGTTGACCCATTTGACCGCCAATTTCCCGGTTTTGCAAATATCGGCAAAATTTATAAAATTCTAATATAGATAGAGGGTTCATTTCGGTTTCGGTAGTCATTGATTTAAAAATGAGTAACTGATTGGGCTTCTGCATCTGATTCTGGATCTGGCGCTGCCAAGGCGCCTCTAGGAAGGCAGTTTTGTGTGAACATTTCCTTTTGCACCACCCGTAGGGTTATACCGCCCATGATCGGTCGACAGAGACTCATTTGTTATCGGCAGGGTACACCACTTGCATGTGAGGTTGGCATTTGAGTAGCATAGGCAATGGAGGACGCTCCAGTATGGAGAAGATTGCTCGATATTGAAGCGAACAAAGACAACAGATCGTGGAGCGAAATAAAGACCGTAGCAGCTGGACAGAGCAGATCTGGAATGAATTCGTCGAGCAGATCTGGAACGAATTCGTCCTTATAGGAACCTAAAGAATCTATATATAGATAGAGTGTCTTGACTGTAATTATCTAGGATCAAAAAGAGACAGCTCTTTCTAGAATGTTCTATCTGCCATGAACCGAAATCCGAAACTAAAAGTCAGCTTTAGGATTTGATGGTTTGTATTGTATACTGGGCATTTATCGATCATGTATTTCCATAATTTAGAGCGTGATGGGATCAAAGTTTATCATTGTAGTTATTCAGTAGGTGGAGTTTGGAATTCCATTCACGAATAGGTGATGGTAGTTAGCCAAACAATCCATTGTGAATGGCAACTGAGAATTTCAATAGGCAACACAGTCTCAAAGCACATCCGTTTCAAAGAATCCCTTTGATCATATATGTAATCCAATGGGCCGTTAAATGAGCTACGTATGGGCATACATAGGCAGATTATTCGATTGTGACATCAGAAATATGTAGCGAAAAATATTTTTCTATTTACTAAGGTAAGTTTAATTTCTAGAACAAAAATTTGTCAGATTAGATCAGACGTGGTGCAGAAGAAAGCTCCGTTTGACCATTTCCCGGTTTTGCATAGATAGATGTATTCATAAAATGTATTATAATAATGAGAGGAAAACATCCTCTGATCGTAGTTATCTAGAACCATAGAGGAGAGCAAAATTCTTCTTAGAATCGTCTACGTGACATCTGTAACTAAGAATATACATATTGATCGTTTGGTTTGAAAGGTAACTTATCGCTCTTTTATTTCACTAATTAAGAACTGAACTATCTTTCCACTGGACAGTTTGGTGAAGAAGAGCATACGAGCCGACAAAAGGTCATGGAGCGAGCAAATGGCCATCAACGCATCGCAAGCGGCAGATACCCACCGGAGTCACGACAGTTATCAAATTCCCGACCACCAAGCATTTGAAATCGAAGCAGGAACAGATTAAAATATGGGAAAATTATTAATCCATTCTAAGCTCAATCCTCGACATAAGAACCTCCTTTCCAGATATCTCCGAAATATCAGAGTCTCTGATCGTAGTTATCTACAATCAATAAGGAGAGCAAAGTTCTTCCTAGAATATTCTACGTGACAATATAATAAGTCCTTATAATAATGACAAAAAAAACTAAAGTCTCTTGGACGTAGTTATTTAGCACCAAAAAGGAGAGCAAAGTTCTTCCTAGAATGTTCTACGTGACATCCGAAATTAAAAATTTACTTAATGGTGGTTTGGTTTGAATGGTTGCTTATCGTTCCTTTATTTCACTAATTTAGAGCTGTACCGATTGGTGAAGAAGACCACACGAGCCGACAAAGAGAAATCACGGAAAGATTAGATAGAATAAATTGGAATTTATTTGTCCAACAAGAAGTTACGAGAAATTATATATAATTTGAAGCGTGGTGCGACCTCAACCTTTACAACTATCCAATCGTGAGTAGGGAGGACGGACAAGAATTGACAGCTAGACAACCATCTTATCCAATCCATAATGTGTATCGATTGAGAAGTTCAATAGACAATATATTATCAGTGAACATCGGATTTAAAAGAATGTTTTTTTTTGAAAATATGGTTTGGTTGTCCAGATTTCGATATATATATATAGGTTAGGTTAGGTTAGGTTGAATAGAGGAGACGTTTAAAACGTCTCATGTCCATGGACATACACTTAAGCCAGTGGTTCGGCCTGTTGTGCGCTCCTTATTTATGATTTCATACCCCACGGATTACAGAAAATCGGTACTAGACACGTATTTTCTCAGTATCTTCCAGTCATATCCTCTGAGATGAGTCAAGTCTGGCAATATGTCGGAACCGAAATATCGGGATCTTGCATGTGTGAAAGCTGGACAGTGACACAGAAAATGTTCTATCGTTTCGATGTTTTCCCTGCATGCCCTGCACTCGTCGTTTTCTGCTAGTCCTATGCGATGAAGATGTGCCTGTAAGCTTGAGTGTCCCGTTAGAACACTTATCATCTTACTAATCTCGATCTTGTTTAGTTTCAGAAAACTACTGGTTTTCTTCTCATTTGGGTCACCCCACAGTATCTTTGCAGTTGCTCCTACAGTAGCTCTATTCCACACAGTTTTGTGAGCCATCACTGCCCAATGCTTCAACTCATCCTTCGTGGCTTCGAAAGGTTTCCAATTTTCCAAGTTTATTACTCGAAGTTCTCTGCCCTTTGAAGCCAAGCTGTTTGCTCGTTCATTTCCAATCACTCCGTTGTGTCCCGGTACCCAGAAAATACGCAGTTGACCATGGACTGAGTAATTATTTATCGTTCTTTTACAGTCTAACACGGTTCTGGATTTGACCTTTTCCGATGTTATTGCTTTGATCGCCATTTGGCTATCTGTGAATATGTTGGCATATTTAGGCTTTGTGGTATTACTGAGCCAGTTAACACACTCCGTGATTGCTCGAACTTCTGCTTGAAATACAGTGTTATGGTCTGGGAGGCGGAAGTAAAGTTCGACTTCTGGTTCATCAATAAAAAGTCCCAGACCCGTCCTTCCTCCTAGCCTGGACCCATCAGTGTAGCAGCTGGTTCCCACTGGCGCATGAGCAAGTGTTCCGTTTTCCCAGGAGCGTCTGTCTGGCACGAACGATTCACAGGTAGCTGTAAGCCGCACTTCAGGAATGCGGTCGGAGATTTCCGTTGTTTGAATATGACCGACCAGTGATTGTAATATCTTCTGATGGTACGACTTGTGGTCTCGATTTATCCATTCAACCATCACTTGTAGACGTCTTGCTGTGAGGGCTGCCTCATACTTTATACGGATATCTATTGGTTGGATGTGCAGTATAGTCTCCAACGCTCTTGTTGGTGCGGTTCTAATTGCTCCGCTTATGCCTAGACAGCACATACGTTGCACTTTTTGCAATGGTATTACGTTGTACTTTTTGTCCATTGATGTCCACCACACTACAGAGGCGTAGGTGATTATTGGTCTAATCACGCTCATGTAAAGCCAGTGTGTCATATTTGGGCGTAGTCCCCATTTTGAACCTATAGCTCTTCTGCACAACGACCAACATCTGTGGGCATTTGTAACTCTTTCTTCAATATGATCTTTCCAGTACAGTTTCTGATCCAAGATTACTCCCAAGTATTTTATCTTTTTAGATATGGCAATATTCTTATCCAGGAAACGAGGCACGGTAAAAGGATGAATCTTCCTTTTCCTTGTAAATAGACATATTACTGTTTTGTCTGGATTGACATTTAGTCCCCTTGGTTGTGCCCAGTTATATGCTATGTTAAGTGCCTCTTCAGCTCTTCTGCATAGCTGGTTTGGATGTGTGCCCCTTAGAAGTATTATAACGTCGTCTGCATAACAGACTGGTTTAAGTCCTTCATTGGTGAGGGCTTTAAGGAGACTGTGTATCGTCGTAACCCATAGGAGAGGCGATAAAATGCCCCCCTGAGGTATACCACGATTTACCTTGTCTCTGATTTTTGCGTCATATGACCCACAAATAATCCACCTATTCCTTAGCATATTGTTGATCCAGTTTATCAACGCCCGGTCAACCTGAAACTCGTCTAAGGACTGGATTAGTGTATCGGTCTGAACGTTGTTAAAAGCGCCCTCAATGTCTATACAAACGGCAAGTGTGTACAATTTTTCACTGAAGGACTTTTCTATGTGGTGTACTACCTCATGTAGAGCTGTTTCCACTGATCTTCCTTTAACATATGCGTGTTGCTTGAATTTTAGCTTATCACCGGCTATCTTACTTTTGATCATGGCGTCAATTATACGCTCCATTGTTTTTAAGAGGAAAGAAGTTAGACTAATAGGTCGATAAGCCTTTGGGATCGTATAACTCGCCTTGCCAGGCTTAGGTATGAAGACCACCCTTGATTCCTGCCAATTTTTTGGGGTATATGCATGAGTTAGGCATGCAGTGAAAACTCCAACAAGATGAGTTGATACCAGATCCACCTCATTCTGAAGAAGCGCTGGAAATATTCCGTCCGGTCCCGCAGCCTTATAAGGAGAGAAGCTTTTTATTGCTTCTTTAACCATAGCATCCGTAATAGGCACTTGGTGCATTACATTTTCGGTCTGTAACTGTTCCTCTATTGGCCCAGCATTACCACTCGGAAAATGAGTTTTCATCAAAAGCCTTACGGTATCATTTATAGTTTCCATGTTTTTACCCGTTTCATCCACCAGTGTTTCGGTTTGGATATGAGTTTTTGAGAGGAACTTTTTTATTTTGGACATGCTGTTAACGCTGTCTACCTGCTCACAGAAAAGTCTCCAGGAGTTACGTTTCGCCAGTCTAATGATTTTATTGTATTCTTTGAGCTTTCTGTGGTAGTCATCCCAATATACTGATAGCTTTTTACGTCGAGCTCTGTTGTAAAGTCTGCGGACATCCTTGCCAATCGAGCGAATTTGCCCTGTCATCCAGGGTTTCACATAGGCAGATTTCCTTTCTCGAAGCGGGCAACTATCTTCGAATGAATTTACAAGAGCCTCCGTAATCCTCCTCACATTGATATCAATGTCTTCTGTACTTGGATAATCGTGTTTAGGCTGGCCCAATCGATTTCTAAGTAGATTGCCGAATTTGGTCCAGTCGGTTTTAGCCTTATTACGGAAACTTATTGGGCTAGGCGGTGGCCGTGCAATTTTAAACCTTATATAACGGTGGTCCGAATAGGAGTGTTCATCCGAAACCCTCCACTCATGGATCTCATCAATGAGGTTTTCCGAGCATATCGTTATATCTAATACTTCTTCCCTAAGTTTGTTAACAAAGGTCGCCTTGTTCCCTATGTTGAGAGTTAGGAGATCGTTAGTATTCAAAAATTCTATAAGGGCTTGTCCCCTTTTATTGGTGTCACTACTACCCCAAGCAATATGGTGTGAGTTGGCATCACAACCAGCTTGTAACACATTACTTGTATTTTTGGATTCCCTTACCAGACGTTGTAATTCCGACGTAGGTGGCAATGTCGGCGCATCGAATGGCAGGTATACTAACGATATGCCAGATACATACTTCCATTACCTTGTATCAGCACAGTTGCGTCCGATGTTGACATCTCTGGAGAGAATAGATAGCATAAGTTTTTATGGCACAGAATACAAGTCCTTGGACGAGTACCTGTGTTAGCGTAGAAAAGATTGTAGTTCATATGGTTTAATCCAGTAACTTTGTTACTAGTAGTCCACGGTTCCTGGACCAAAGCAAGATGAACCCTGCCTTTATTTATTATGTCCATCAGAGCAATGGATGCCATTTCGCTCCGGTGGAGGTTTATCTGGATGACCTCAATCATTGTCTTTCCAGTAAAAATTTCCTTTGGGAGTCGTCTATCCTATTTGGTTGCACTCCCTCTTTATTTGATAGTGAGTCTTTCTCCTCCTTTCGTTTACTACCTATTACACACTCTTCAAGTAGACCTCTTTGGGAGGCGGTGTTACTTTTTGTCGTTCCCTCTTTGTTTTGATTCTTTATGTACCTATTCCTATCACCACTATTGCTGGGAACATTCTGCAAAATTGGTGATATTATCGGCAATTATGGTAATGTTATCGACCTCTTTTTGGAAGGCGGTGTTGTTTTTGTCGCTCCCTCTTTGTTTTGAGTTTTTGTGCTCCTCTTCATATCCTTATCACCACCTTTGCTGGGAACTTTCTGCAAAATTGATGATGTTATCGGCAAATTGGCGATGTTATCGACCACTTCCACCTCACTTTTTGGAATTGTCTCACTCGCTTCATTCTGTTCCCTATTTTCGTTTGCCACTGCAGGCGGTACGTTCGTGTTTGGGCTCGACTTAACTGTCCTGCCAATGGGGGTTTTTCCAATCTTAAAGAAGATTTTCCAAATCCCGAATAATGCCATGCCTTTTGTCTTGACAATGCTATCCCTGGAATACGGGTCTATGCCTACCACCAGGATATATATATATATATATATATATATATTAATTTAACTTGCATTTTTTTACTTTATCGTACTATGTCCTATATAATGTTTCCTAATTTCAAAGGAGGAACATAATCCCGTTCGGTTTAGTAAATGGTTTGAATTTAGGCCGAGCGAATGATTGATCCACCCTGAGTTCTTCGGAACATAGAAGGTTATACCGCCTACTGTCGGTCGACAGAGCCTCTTCAATCTACACAAAAAATTTAGGTCTTGGAAAAAGAGCAAAATTGTTGCATAGTGTAATTGAATCAATAAATATATTGATTGATTAACTGATTCAATTAATTTTGTAAGTGATTCAATCAAATTTTTTATTGAGAATGATAATATTTTCAATCATTTTTATAAATGACTTTTTCGGAGCTTTATTTTTTCTGTGTATAAAGACTACAACTACAAATATAAATATATAGGTCCAGTCACCCTTAATCACGTCACGTTTTTTACTCAAATATAAAATACAGAATATTGTTATAATTTCAAACATTGTCTGATTTGTTACATATACTGATAAAGAATGTAAAATTTCCCAAAAACATGCATGAACCACCCCACTTCCTGTTTCTCAGACTCAATTACAATGCTATAAAAATTTCAAAGCTCTATCCAATATAAATGTTCATGTTTAGCTTGAAAAAAGGCATTTGGATTTTCGCAACAATTTCGCCAATGGCCGTTCAAGGAATTCGCTACGAATTTTTTGATAATTCTGAAACAATAGAAGATTTTGAAACTTTTTCATAATTACCTACATATGTATGTACATACGTAATAAAATTCGGTTATATTTTAGCATGTCTATCACCAGATGCCATTTGAAGTGGACACAGGCAATATTTTACAAATTCTGGGAGAATTTTATAAAGTCAAATAACGCTATGAAAATTGTTTATTTTATGACATAAAATAAAATAAAGGGTGGTTAAATTTTAAGGGCCGATGTTCATTTTGAATACACCACAAATTATTTAGGAAATTATTGTCATTTCTTTTTGTTATGATAATATTGGTATGGTTCAATTTTGTATGGAACTAAATATCGGCCAAATGGCCGCCGCGACCTCGGCGGCACACCTCCATCCGATGGTCCACATTTCGATGACGCTAAGGCATATTTGAGGTTCTATGCCGTTAATGTGCCGAATTATCTCATCCTTTAGCTCTTGAATTGTTGCTAGCTTATCGACGTACACCTTTCCTTTCAAATAACCCCAAAGAAAGAAGTCCAACGGTGTCAAATCACATGATCTTGGCGGCCAATTGACATCGCCACGACGTGAGATAACATGGCCATTGAATTTGTTGCGAAAAAGAGCCATTGTTTCGTGAGCTGGCACCGTACTGTTAAAACCACATTTAGTCCACATCCATATCTTCCAATTCGGGCCATAAAAAGTTGGTTATCATCTCACTATAGCGAACACCATTCACAGTAACTGCCAGACCGGCCTCATTTCGAAGAAGTATGGCCCGATGACGTTGCCAGCCCATAAGCCGCACCAAACGAACTGGGCGAGCATGCACAGGTGTTTTCACATCTCCTACAGACCCGGTTTGCTGAAATTTGCGCACAATTCTCCCGATTGTGGACACATTTGGTCGATTATGCTGATCAAAACAACATCACGAAGTGCATTTTGATTGAGAGTTAGTGTGAAATTGGGAAATGTTAAATGAAATGCAGAAAAAAACTTGACGTTTAGGTGTGGTTCACATTCAACATCGGCCCTTACAATTTAACCAACCTTTATATACGAGTATATCAAGTAAATAATTGATCTAGAGGTTTTTGGAGGAATTCTGTGTTAAGAAACCCGTGAAATCCGACAAGAAATGTACAATATGAGAAGGCCATGCCAAATTCATTAGTAAAATGTACCGAAAAGCCACCAGCGCCGATTTTCCCAAAACTTCTGGTTTTTTTCCACAGACGGCAATGACAGGTGTAACCAAAACGCCTGAGAAGCCCTGCATTAGAGCATGTCGTAGATTTGCCTACATTCCACTGTCGTGGAGGAAAGTCTAGGTTGCCTTCATTCCAAAGACCAGTAGAATAAATCATAGTTCGGCCAGAGATTGCAGATCCAATGGCCTCTCGTCGTTTTTCGTTTTGATCATTGAGAAGATGCTACCAAACTTTGTATGTAGCATACAAAAAGACTCTGGATATCACTGACTGAATCTCCTTCTGATACGATAAAGGGGCTACGAGAAATGTAGATAGTTTAAACACGTATTAAGAATAATATTAGATGGACGATCCATAAGTTTATACCATATTAATATCCAGTATTCTATAGTATCTACAATATATATCTATCTGATTATTATCCTACGTTTCACTAATGTGACGGAAAGTCAAGGCTGTCCCTATACCGAATGCCAAAAAAACACTTTCCAGTCGACCCACGACCTTGACACCCATGACCAATATTTTAGCTCTCATTAAGAGCTATCTTTTTGCCATTGACCGATTCCCGATCCGACGTACCGGTGAGAACGTAACCGTCAATGGCGACCGTTATCGTGCCATGATAACCGACTATGTGATGCCTGAAATTGAAGCTCGTGATCTCGGCGACATTTGGTTTCAACAAGACGGCGCCACTTCCCACACATCGCATCAATCAATGGATTTATTGAGAGAACACTTCGGTGAGCAGAGAATTTCACGTTTTGGGCCGGTCGATTGGCCACCAAGATCGTGTGATATCCCACCGTTAGACTTTTTCCTGAGGGGATATGTAAAGTCTAAAGTTTATGCGGACAAACACGCTTCGATTCAGGCCTTGGAGCAATACATCACGCCTGTCATTCGCCAGTTACCTGTCGAAATGCTCTAACGAGTCATCGACAATTGGACTCAAGGGATGGACCATCTGATACGTAGCCGCGGCCAACATTTGATAGACATAATCTTCAAAAAATAAATGCCAAAGAATGTTCTTTCAAATGATAATATACATTTCCCATACAATTTGAATTTTCTGTGTTTTTTTCTTTAAAAAAGTAGGGAACCTCGAAATGGATGACCCTATATAAGCTGGTTGTAAAGTCTATATAGAAGATCCTAAATGAGCGATAAGGTCAAGTTAGGTTAACTCCTGACATATTCTAACCTAAACTAACATAACTTAATTCGTAGCGTGTCCTAATTTGTAGAGTCTTGATATTCCAACGAGTGTGGGCTGATTGATCAAAGTCGAATATCACTCACTAATCCCCTAATATTGCGAATCTTCGTGAAAATATCTCCGATGATATTTAATCTGCCGAACGGATACAGGGATTTTCGGAAAGGTTCCTTAGATCAAAGATCCTTTTATCTTATCGATCCCACATTACCAATTCTATTCGCACAATACTGCCTCTCGACTTCAATTTTTATGTCATCACACGTCAAACACGTTGTCCTATAAAAGCGGCTGATTTGATCTGGTGATCTGCAAAAGGAAATGAGCTGGTAAACTATTGAGCTGATGAAGTAGTGAGCTAGTGAACTAAGATGAAGTGGTGAGCTGATGAATTAAAGTGAGCTGTTGAACTAGTGAGCTGTTGAACTAGTGAGCTGGTGAACTAGTGAGCTGGTGAAATAGTGAGCTGGTGAACTAGTGAGCTGATGAACCAGTGAGCTGATGAATTAAATTGTGCTGGTGACCCGGTAAACAAAAGTGAGCTACTGAACTTATTGAACGAACTAGTTCACTTAATTGAACTGAACTAAAATGAACGATCTCTTATAAAAAATAAAGCGTTCAACTTTAAAATTGGGCGTTATTCTTTCTGTGTACGAAGTCTAAAAATATAATACGTATTAGACAAAGTCAAACATAATCTACTTTGTCACGTTTTTTACTCAAATATAATGTTTTAATTGCAAACATTTTCTGGTTTGTTAAATACAGTGATATAGAATGTAAATATCTCCTAAAAACATACATGAAACACTCCATTTCCGGTTTCGCAAACTTAATTGGAATTCCATTAAATTCCAAAGCTCTAACCAATATAAACGTTCATGTTTAGACAGAAAAAAGGTAAATTTTTATTGTGAATCACGAAAGGTAATATTTGAAATGTTCTTGCCGCTCTGCATTTGGATTTTCGTAACAATTTCGCCAATGGCCGTTCAAGGAATTCGCTACGAATTCATCTTGGATAAAGAGGATGTTTTTGACGGTTGTCACGAAGTACCCGGTAATAATGGTATACATGATATGGCTGATATGTCACAGATTAACTTCGAATTGAAAGAAAACAGTATTGTTGTTAGTGGTAATGCTACTTGCGTCTGGCAGGGTGTCGAACCCACCGATCGTATTGAAGTGAGTGAGCTATCTCAAAAATCTAACAACCAAAACTTTTGTTAATTTTCTTCCTCATTCCAATATGTAAGGTTACAACAGAAATTTTAAAATATCAACGTGGAACCTGGCAGCCAACACCTATTACCATGTCCATTAAAGACTTCTGTAAGAGGCAATACGATAGTTCTGCCATTTGGTATAAAGTTTGGTCGAGCAAAATTCCCGAGAATGAACGTAAATGCATAAATAATTTTGGTGTAAGTCTAGATAGAAATCTCGGGAAGATGTTCATATTTTTGCTTCATTACTGATTTGAATTCTGCTATCTTTTAAGCATGTCTATCACCAAATGCCTTTTGAGGTGGACACTACCATGGAATTTCCCATAAATATGGATGGACGCCATAAGATAGCCGTGCGTGGGGAAGCTTTTAATGAACGAAATATTAAGAGATCGAAAGTAATATGTTTTCAAATTATGGGAGAATTTTATAAAGTCAAATGACTTTATGCAAATTGTGTATAAATTTTATTTTATGATAAAAAAATTAATAAATGTATGTAAACGGTGGTTAAATTGTAAGGGCCGATGTTGAATGTGAACCACACCCAAACGTCAAGTTTTTTTCTGCATTTCGTTTGACATTTCTCAATTTCAGACTAACTCAATTTGAACCATGGAAACATACACAATCGAGCAACGCGTTAAAGTTTTTTAAGACTTTTACGAAAATGGGCGTTCGTGCACTTCGTGACGTTTTTTTGATAAGCATAATCGACCAAGTGTGTCCACAATCGAGAGAATTGTGCGCACATTTCAGCAAACCGGGTTCGTTTGGTGCGGCTTATGGGCTGGCGACGTCATCGGGCCATACTTCTTCGAAATGAGGCCGGTTACTATGAATGGTGTTCGCTATCGTGAGATGATTACGAACCTTTTATGGCCAGAATTATGTTGACAATATGTGATTTCAGCAGTGCCACTTGCCACACAGCTAACGAAACAATGGCTCTTTTGCACAACAAATTCAATGGACGTGTTATCTCACGTCGTGGCGATGTCAATTCGCCGCCAAGATCATGTGATTTGAAAGAAAAGGTATATGTCGATAAGCCAGCAACAATTCAAGAGCTAAAGGATAGATAATTCGGCACATTGACGGCATAGAACCACAATTATGGCTCAGCGTCATCGAAAATTTGGACCATCGGATGGAGGTGTACCGCCGAGGTCGCGGCGGCCTTTTGGCCAATATTTTGTTCCATACATAATTGAACCATACCAATATTATCATAATAAAAAGAAATGACAATAATTTTCTAAATAATTTGTGTTTTATTCAAAATCATCATGGGCCCTTTAAAATTTAACCACCCTTTATAATAAAAACATAATTGATATAGAGGTTTTTGAAGGATGAACTTTGGGAAGAACCCTAGGAAATCCGACAATAAATACACAATATGAGAACCCCATGCTCATAACTTCTGTATTTATAGTGGGATCTGCTTGAACAACAACTTGTTTTCTTCCATAGATGGCAGTGACAGGCCGAGCCAAAACGGCTGAGAAGCCCGGCTTTAAATCATCAATGTCAATGTTGGCTTCATTGCGAAGACCGATAGAATAAATCATAGCTCGGCGATTGCAGATCCAATGGCCTCTCGTCGTGTTTCTTTAAGACCACTGAGAATATACTACCACACTTTGGAGGTAGCATTCAAGAAGGCTCTGGAGATTAGCCTGAGTTTCCTTCCGACTCATTGCTAACTTGCCCTAGGACTTCGAATTATATATGGTAGGAGTTTAAGTTAGAAATGTTGTCTCACAACTTTACGAGTTCTGTCAATTAAGCTTATTTACAGCCTAGATGTCCGTTGTCCGTTGTTGTGATTTACGTATCACCTTGCTCGTTGCCCAACTCTCCTGGTAGTAATGGGAGTCGTAGTTGAACACTATCTGAGTGAAGTAGTCATTATCCTTGTACCGTATGGAACTCTGCGTATACAACGCGTCGCTGGCATTGTCGCATACATACTATACGGTAATCTTCGTTGCCAGCAATACTAAATAAAGCTCTATCCTTATCATCGTCGAAAATACTAAATTATGGTGTTTTATTCCTTTATTTTAGCTTTCTCTCCCATTCCTGCATCGTTAACGCCGTTCAATCCGTGGCGACATATACGAGGTATGTTCAAAAAATATCGGGAATTTTTAATTTCCGCGGGCTACGTTTATTTGATTTTTGATATTTTTGTAGCGTTATGTTGGTACTCCTATTAGGAGTTTATCATTTGAAGGGTATTTGTCGCATCACATAACCTCACCCGACAAACCACGCATCTCTACTTCAAATGGTGGCGGATTACACATTGGAAGCCGACCTTACAAGTATTACACATAGGAAGCCCACCGTCGTAGGAGTAGACGTTACGTTTACGTTTACGTTTACGTTTACGTTTACGTTTACGTTTACGTTTACGTTTACGTTTACGTTTACGTTTACGTTTACGTTTACGTTTACGTTTACGTTTACGTTTACGTTTACGTTTACGTTTACGTTTACGTTTACGTTTACGTTTACGTTTACGTTTACGTTTACGTTTACGTTTACGTTTACGTTTACGTTTACGTTTACGTTTACGTTTACGTTTACGTTTACGTTTACGTTTACGTTTACGTTTACGTTTACGTTTACGTTTACGTTTACGTTTACGTTTACGTTTACGTTTACGTTTACGTTTACGTTTACGTTTACGTTTACGTTTACGTTTACGTTTACGTTTACGTTTACGTTTACGTTTACGTTTACGTGTATTGATTTATTGTGATATTTGATTTGATTCAATTAATTTTTAAAATGATTCAATCGTATTTTCAATTAATAATAGCCAAATTTTCAATCTTTTTTAACAATTGACATTTTCTGAGTGTTATTATACCCTCACTTTAGTGATACGAGGGTATATATCATTTGCTACGGAAAAAAGTGTAACACATCGAAGGAGTGACCTAAGACCCCAAGTATGTTCAGCGGATATTCGTTTTGGGTCATTTTAAGTCGAATGAGCAATGTCCGTCCGTCTGTCTGTCTGTCGGTCTGTCGGTCTGTCGGTCTGTCTTTCTGTCGGTCTGTCTGTCTGTCTGTCTGCTGCCTAGTGCGCACGATAACTCTCGAAAGGAGTAACCGATTGACTTCAAATTTGGTATGCGGTAATATATTTATCTATCTCCGGATGAGTTCTCGAAGATGTGCCATATTGGTCTACTCTTTCTGGTACCTCCCACACAAAGGGTTAACATTCAGTGAAATATTGATTCTTGAATAACTTCTTCTTCTAAAATTCTACACATAATATTAGAATATTAGTCGCTATTACCTCGAGAAAAATGGGTGAAGTTGGCATGCCCCTTTTGGTACCTCACACACAAATGGACCATTTTGCATCAAAATTTAACTGCTTATAACTTTAATACAAGTGCATAAAAATGCTTGCAATTTTCTACAGTATAATGTTTTTGTAGCGCCTATAGTCCGGTAAAAAATGGGCATTATTGTACAGCCCCTTTTGGTACCTCCCACACAAATGGACCGTTTCGTATCAAAAGTAAACGGCTTGTAACTTTAATACCAGTGCATACAAATACTTGAAATATTGTACAGTGTAATGCTGTTATAGTGCCTATAGTCCTGAAAAGGTGGGCGTTATCGCCCCACCCCTTTTTGTACCTCCACACAAAATGACCAAATCATACCAAAATTACATAGCTCGTAACTTTAATATACCAATGCACATAAACGCTTATAGTTCGGCACAATGCAATGTATTTAAGAATCTACTGTTCACCGAAAAATAGTTGTATGTATTTGGAAAAACCCCTTCCGGTGCCTCCCACACAAATTGACAAATTTTTAGTGTAATGTTATTACATTACTCACAAAGTGAGGGTATACCTTAGTCGGTTTACCCGACTGAAACTTTCTTACTTGTTTTTGGGTGTGTAAAGACTACAAATATAATATGTATGTGGCCCAATCCCACTTATTCTATTTTGTCACGTTTTTAAAAGAAATAATTATGTGGGAATAATGTTGTAATGTAAAACATTGTCTACTTGTCTGTGTATAGCGACATACAATGTAAATATATCACAAACAAAACATGCAGAAAAACACTCTATTTCCTGTTTTTCACATTTAATTGGAATTCCATCATATTATTACATAGCTCTAGCCAATATAAATATCCATGTTAAGAGGGAAAACACGTACATTTGTATTGTGAAATCACTTAGGAAATATTTGAAATGTTTTTGCCGCTGTGGATTTGGATTCTCGTAACAATTTCGCCAATGGTCGTTCAAGGAATTCTCTATGAATTCATTATGGATAAAGAGGATATTTTTGATAGCTGTCCCGAAATCCCCGGTAATAATGGCATGCACGATGCGGCTGACATATCACAAATTAAGTTCGAGATGAAGGAAACTAGCATTGGTGTTAGTGGTAATGTAACTTTGGGTTGGCAGGGTGTCGAACCCACCGATCGTATTGAAGTGAGTGAACTATACATACCTCTCAAAGGAAACATCGAAAACTTGTTAATTTTCTTGTTCATCTCATACTGAAGGTCAATGCTGACATGTTTAAATATCAACGTGGTACCTGGCAGCCAACACCTCTTACCATATCCATTAAGGACTTTTGTAAGAGGCAATTCGATAATTCTGCCATTTGGTATAAAGTTTGGTCGAGTAAGATTCCCGAGAATGAACGTAAATGCATAAATAATTTTGGGGTAAGTCTAGGTATACTTTTCTATAATTTTCATAGGTTTGTTTTTATTCGACCATGTTAATATCCAAATTGTTTTTCTACAGTTATTTAATTGAATTCGGTTATTTTTTTAGCACGTCTATCACCAGATGCCATTTGAAGTGGACACTGTCATGGACTTTCCCGTTAAAATGGATGGACGTCATAAGATAGTCGTTCGTTTGGAAGCTTTTAATGAGCTAAATATTAAGAGGCCAAAAGAAATATGTTATCAAATTCTGGGAGAATTTTATCAAGTTAAATAACTTTATAAACATTTTATATTGGCATATTGATATACAATCGAATATGTAATCAATTAAGAATTACATCACATAAACAAATTTAATCTTGAGGTTTGACTTTTTCGCAAAGGAAACTAGGTATTAATCAGAGAAATATAGAAACTGGGACAGCCTCTCGACGTTTTTCGCCAGGACTATCGAGAGGATCCTAGATGAGAGTATACGAACTAAACTTTTTCTCATAGAGACCAGTTTGTTCATTCGAGGACCCAGCTCTACGTTGTATGGTTTATCGCACTGGAAGGGGCTTAGACTTTAAAGAGTTTGCACAAATCGCTTTCTTGGATATTGAAATTTTCTAAAATAACCTAAACAAATCCTAACCATTCGAGCGCCCCAGTAGGTGAGTTGGTAGCGAGCTCGCCTATGAGTTTGGGGGTCGTGGGTTCGATTCCCACCAGAGGCTCTGGTCTGTCGCAACAAAAATTAACAAGCAACATGGTCTTTGTCACCCGGCTTCTCCCTGGACCGTAAAATTAGAATATAAAATTACTTTGTATTGTAATTCATATAAATAAATAAATAAATCCTAACCAAAGCAAAACCTAACCAATACCTAACCAATACCTAACCAATGCCTAACCAATACCTAACCAAAACCTAACCAAAACCTAGCCAAAAGCTAACCAATACCAAACCAAAATGTAACCAAAACGTAACCAAAACCTTACCAAATCCTAACAACAACCCAACCAAAAGCTAACCAATACCTAACCAATACCTAACCAATGCCTAACCAATACCTAACCAAAACCTAACAAAAACCTAAACAAAACCTAAACAAATCCTAACCAAAACCTAACAAAATGTTAACCAATACGTAACCAATGCCTAACCAATACATAACCAAAAAATAAACAAATCCTAACCAAAACCTAGCCAAAAGCTAACCAATACATAACCAAAATGTAACCAAAACGTAACCAAAAACCTAACCAAACCGAGCGGCATTAAGATTAAACTGTGTCAATGTGAAGGTACAAGCACTGCTGCCACATGAGGATATCACAGTGTAGTGCTATGGTACCAGATCGAGTGGATTATATACCAACGGTGTACATCTTTGTGAGCAACTCCACCATTAATAAACCCGGTGGAAAGGAATGGGTTTGGAGAATATCAGGTAATTGAAACCATATCCACTTCTATGTGGATGGTTCGAAGTATGGCTTCGTAGTGCACTGTAAAGAACTTATGACGATTTCTTTTCTGCAAAAGAGTGCAACATATTCGTTGCCCTTTTTTCCGAAAACTGGACTTTTATACAACATTTTTGAATTTTTAAATAGTAGCTAAGTATAATTCGATTGACTGCATCAGTTCCACCTAAAGAGGGAGAATATTTTTTCAGAATTTCGCGTCGGCGGCAACATTTTTGTCAGAATCCAAATCACCATTAGTCTTGATATATCTCACAGACTACCAGACACCAGCAGATGGCAATATAGAGATTCGCCAAGTAGCAGAGTCGCAACTTTAGATCAACACCGGTGTTGTTATTTACTCGGACTGTCAGTTGCCATCAATTATCTGGAGGCCACATCCCTAAAATCACAAACAGCCCTCGGCTGCCGCAGATCTCTTAATGCCCAGGTAGGGCATTGGGGAACTGCAAATCCGATAAACTTGCTAGAAAAGGGACGACATTATGAATTCTAGAAGATTTTGCATACCGATACATTCTAAACTTTGCTAAGTGCAAAAAGGAAGTTTTTCAGAAGAAACGATCAAAGATTGTAGTATTTTTTTTTAAATTAGTGTGGAATTCCTTTGTTATGAAAATAGAATGACCTGTACTGTTTTGTGAATAACTTTTGGTTCGGTTGACGCATAAACACCAAATAATTGCTGAATATAATTTGGAATATTGAGAAGTTAAAAATGCAATCTCCCTAAAAACTACTAAGATTTAATTATTTTTTTTTTTAACAGATTCCATTATTTTAATTGATTCATAATTTTTATAATTTCAATCATTGCATAAAGACTACTAATATAATTTGAATTATGACCTGCCACGATTATTCTACATTGTCGCGTTTTTTACTCATATTTATTTAAGAATAATTTTATAATTTTTACAATTTTATCTGGTTGGTTATAGATATCGCCAAAAAAACATGCAAGAAACGCCCCATTTCTAGTATCGCAGATTTAATTATAATCCCATTAAATTTTAAAGTTGTAGCCAATATAAATTTTCATGTTTAGCGAGGAAAAGCCACAATTTTATTGTTTAATCACATGGGATATACTTCAAATGTTTTTGCCACTCTACATTTGGATTTTCGCAACGATTTCGCCAAAAGACGTTCAAGGAATTCGCTACGAATTCATTATGGATAATGAGGAAGTTTTTGATAATTGTCCAGAAAACCCTGACAATAATGGCATACATGATGTGGTTGACATGTCCCAGATTAACTTCGAGTTGAAGGAAAACAGCATTGGTGTTAGTGGTAATATAACATGCGTCTGGCAAGGTGTTGAACCCACCGATCGAATTGATGTGAGTGAGCTATACATACCTCCCAAAAAAACAGGGAAAACTTAGTTTTTCCTTCTTCTCACATTTAAGATTACAACAGAAATCTATAAATATCAACGTGGTACCTGGCAGCCAACACCTTTTACCGTATCCATTAAGGATTTTTGTAAGAGGCAATACGAACCCTCTTCGATTTGGTATCAACTTTGGAGCAGCAAAATTCCCGAGAATGAACGTAAATGCCTAAATAACTTTGGTGTACGTCCGGATAGAAATCAATACAAGATTTGCTTACTTTTGATTAATTATAATATACATACTTTAATTCGTTTATCATTTAGCTAGTCTATCATCATATGCCATTTGAAATAGACACTACCATGGACTTTCCTGTACCTATGAATGGACGTCACAAGATGTCCGTTCGGATGGAAGCTTTCAATGAACGAAATGTTAAGAGACCAAAAGTAATATGTTATCAAATTGTGGGAGAATTTTATAAAGTGTGATAAATTAATGTTTGGTAGTATAAAATCCCAATAAATAAGTGAAAATTGAAGGTAGGACTATTGCAAAGAAAACATGTATCTATTCAGGGAAATAAGAATGTAAATACTGAAGATAAGGGCAAATTAGTGATGATGTCTTCTCTCTATATTTTATAATTTCACCTAACATGCGTACCAATGATCCTTGGTGATGGTCCGTGCTAACGTCATTTATAATATACAGAACAGACACCGCCACTGACTTGGTTCTCCTTCGCATACATTGCTACTTCTGTTAGAAACTCACATTCCAGACTGTGACTCAGAGCAAAGTAATCCTAGAAATTTGAATTTGAACTAAATTCCCAATCTCCAGGCGTGTTCGCCGATCAGGCACTGTCCGGTAAGAACTGACACTAATGTAGACAGTTTGTTCCTCTCTATTGCGAGGAGACATTTTGACCTTCTCAGGACGTATCTTCGCCAGGTTTGTCTAGCTACCCTACAGTTGTCGATTTCGGTCCATCTCTCATTGAACTGCCTACATGTCTCTTGCCTAAGCCAAATCTTGCATGTGGACAGTATATGAAAATTCTTGAAGACTTTTTAATGTCCTCCCTTTCCTAGCAAGTTCATCAACTTTGCAGGTTAGGTTAGGTTGGACATACACATAAGTCAGCATTCGGCCTGTTGTGCGCTCTAATTGTTTGTTTCGTGGACTAGTCCTGAGAATGTTATTTTAGGAACTCTGTGCTATCGACATATTCCTTAATTGTTTCCCAGTCTCCGGCCCTAAGTTGGGTCACGTTTGGTAAAGAGTCATTTCCCAAAAAACGGGATTTATTTTTGGGAACGCTGGGCACTGGCAGAGGAAGTGCTCCAATGTTTCGTCTTTCTCCCTGCATGCCCTACAGACGTTGATGTCCACAACTCCTATTTTATAGAGATGCGCCGGTAAGCATTTGTGCCCTGTAAGGATACCGATGATCTTACTGGTCTCTATTTTGCTCAATTTGAGCAAAGTTTTGTCCTCGTTTGGGTCACCACACAAGGTTCTTGTTGTTTATGGTTTCACTATTCCATAGCGTAATATGGGCGATATTCGCCCATGTTTTCATTTCAGAACACGTAGCTCCGAAAGGTTTTGCATTATCTAGGTTTGTCGTTCGGTTTCCTGTTCTTCGATATAAAGTACCAGCCCCGTCCTTTCCCCTAGAGATATCCAGAAGCCCAGGTATATGTTAAACTGCACAGCCATCTCTTTAAGATATCTGCGGTAATCGTGGACTGACAGTTTCTGCCAGAGATTTAATGGAACCAAAGTGTGCAGGTGAACTAAAGTGACTTGGAGATCTGTTGAGTTAGTGAACTTAAGTGAATTGGTGAGCTGATGAACTAAAGTGAACTGATGAGCTGGTAAACTGGTGATCTGGTGAACTAAATAGGCATGGAGAACAGGTGAGTTGATAAACTAAAGTGAACTGGTGAACTAAAGCGAGCTGGTGAACTAAATGAACGAACTAATTCCTTTAAGGGATCCGTACTAAAATAAGCGATCTCTTAAAAGAACGGAAGTACCCAATTGCAACGTCGTCCGCATATGCCGCGAAACGTTGGTCAAAGCCTTACCAAAACCGATAAAAAGTCCCCTCAGTACAAGTACCAAT
Source organism: Eudasyphora cyanicolor (assembly GCA_963930755.1). Taxonomy (NCBI): domain Eukaryota; kingdom Metazoa; phylum Arthropoda; class Insecta; order Diptera; family Muscidae; genus Eudasyphora; species Eudasyphora cyanicolor. Next base: position 36,233,042 of record OZ005738.1, read on the forward strand.
TTGGAAGGTGCTGAGGTTTCGACTCTTACCGAGAAGCAAAAATATTCTCTAACCTGGGCTAAAAACGCCACTGAGTCGGCACAACTCGCTACAACTTCAGCTGTGTTAATGGCGAAAGAATCAGATCAGCTGATGTACCCCCGCCTTCGAAAAAGGATAAACACCTCAACGCCACCATCGGGCGCTCACAAAGCCCTTCATTGAAGTGGCGAAGAAGACTCTAGTGATGGCTGTTAGATATAGAAGTGATCACACATGTGTAGATATGTGGAATCTGCTACTATGGCCCAATGCATCGCTGTCCTTAGAGAGATGCCACGCAAACCACCCATAAGCAACGATGCAGGATGGCAGCAGGGTAGAATAAAGCTCTTGGCTTTCGGTGATGCCTGGTAGGTAAACCTATATAAGGCTGCTCTGAGTCTAGTGGCTAAGGTCTGGCCCGGCGACAGTTGGATGTTGTCATGAAAATCGACATCCCTCAGAGTTCTCAGCTGGTTACAGAAGAACCATCGGACTCGGTTGGCATTCTCGAGTTGTTAAGAGTTTTAAATTGTGGTACGTCTAGCCATAATAAGCTGCAGATCACCTTGATCATTAATGCTGAATCAATTCCTCAACTACAATGGGTACATAGACATGGTTGTAGGGGCTATACATGTAGATCTGAAGGTATACTAGCATGGTGCACCCCCACTACGGAATGTAATGTATCAAAGCTAATAGTTTGTCATCCTAGTCTGCCGACTCATATTTAGAGAATTGGCAAGATTGGTAAGCGGATGTTCAGAAGCGGCAGATGAACTTCATCCTTAATACTGAATTCAGCCTACACATACAACGGGTACTTGGTATGGTTTCGGGACTATAGTTCTAAAGGTATACAAGCATGATTTGACTCCCACTACGGAAGGAGAGGTATCAAACGTGTTTACCACCCAACCGTAATATCTGAAGCCTCAGGCTCCAACTCAAAGGCTGTACCATCTATTTCCGACGACGAATGCTTGTCTTCGGACACTGAGGGACTGAGAGGTGTTTTCAGACTCATCGACGCATTTGATGAGGACAAGCTCCTCGATGGTACGGACGAGGAGTTCGGAAACCCCCTTGTTGGGGTGGAGTTTATCCTATTGGCTATCAATGATTGTAAGAATTCTACAGATTATCCTCCATCAAGCAAAAGCTGCCTCAGTATACAAGCAGGATGTAGCCCCAGCTACGAAAAGTGAGGTATTAAAAGTGGTTACAACCCAGCCGGTCAGACTCTACCACAAAGACAGTAAAATCTTTTTCCGAAGACGAATGCATGTCTTCGGTCACTGAGTGTCTGAGAGGAGTTTCCAGACTCTTTGACGCATTTGATGAGGTCATGGTCCTCACGGGAGGTTCGATAACAACTTAGTTGTGGTGGAGATTTTTCTATCGGCTATAAATGATGGTAAGAATTCTCAGATTTACCTCCATAGAGGCGGTCCGCGTGTAGTAGACATCGTCTTGCTAAAGGAACCCTACGTAGTAGGAGAGATGGTATGTGGTATCAGGACACCTGACTTTTATCTGCTTCTGCCCAAATGTAAACTTACTCTAAGAACCTGTATTTTGGTCGGGAAAGATCAGAAGATTTTCCTCTATTTATGATAAAGACCAAACAACTGCTAGTCTAGAGGTAGGTAATCGGAGATACTGGATGGTCTCCAGTTAATTGCCTCATGAAGATGAAGTAGTACCGTCGGGGAGTAGTATGTAGAAGAAGCAACCTCTTATGAGTGTAAGCTGATAATGGGCGCAGACAAGAACCCTCATCATCCTATCTGGGGTAGCACGGTTATAAAAAATAGGGTTGAGTCACTTCTTGACTTCATTCTAACTACCAACTAGACTATATCTAACAAAGGCAACCTTTGCAAATAAAGTCAGATGGGAAGTGCTCGATGTCACGTTCGCTAATCACTCGCTGTTAGATACAATTAATGGGACGGATCTGCTGGACAATAGTTCACCAAATGTTTAACCTTTATAGGAGTGGACCATATGGACTTTATGGACCATAAAAGTTGATAAACATTGCCACATTAAAAATGTGAAGACATTCGGTCCCGTACAAGTCTGACAGACGGACGGACAAAGTTCAGATAATTTAAATTGCTCTGAAACGTAGTTCTTCCAAACATACGAGTATATGAGCTCATTGGCATCTCCTACATTGTGTTGCACGTGGCAGATGATACACATACATATATCTGCCATTTCATTGAGGCGAAGGTATAGTTTGCCAAATGATAATTTAATTTTATTTATTATAGTTTATCTTCATAGAATGACATGCAATCCACAATAACATGCATTAAATACTCTATTATCTTTTAATTAGGATTAGGTACATTAAAATTATATATATATTATAACAATTAGAACGTAAAAATAATAATTGTACTACAGAGAAAATCAATCACTTTAGTATTTTGAAATAACATTTAAAATACTCAGTGTCTGGATTTGTTCAATAATTTATTTCTCAAACACCGCCCAGGCAGCTGTCTATGAATTTCTTGCGGAAAACGCCGATATATTTGATAAGTGCGCTAATATAGCCGGAAATAATTGTATACACGATGCGACCGATACGTACGAGTTTATTATAGATTTCCATGAAGGCTCACTTGTACTATGACCTTTTTTATTGGAGGGTGTAAGGCCCACGGATTGCATATTTGTGAGTGATACGTAAAATTGCAGACCCTTCATTTTGAAAAATAAAATAAATATTACTCCATTAGGCTGTTTCGGAAATGTTTAAATTCCAAAGAGGCTCGTGGTAACCCACACTATTCACGGTCCTCCTTAACGATGTTTGTGTCGAAGAATTTGATGAAAACTCTGTTTGGTATAAAGTTTGGAATTGTTACTTATGTGCCCGAGCGTAACTGTAGCAATAAATACGGGGGTAGGTTTGCAGGCATTTAAACAACTATATCGTAATATTTGGTTTAATCCTTGCATTTGTTTGTCCTATCACTGGCAGCATACCTATCACTAATGTCCCATTGAGATGGACACTATCAATGAGTTTGCCACTAATGCGGAGGGTCGTAATAAAGTAGTCATTCGAGTAAATGCTTACGACCAGTTCAACAAAAAACGACCCAACTCGATAAGTTTTGAAATTCCTGGGGAATTTATTAAAGTTGGAAGACTTTGAAAGGTGTGAAGATAAAATTCGGAAGTTAGATTCGTTGCACACCTAATACACATACCAAGTGCAACATATTTGCTATGTGAAACATATGATAAGCTTGTGATTAGTGAAAATCTTTATTAAAAAATTGCAAATTTAAACACTTTTGTTAAAATTATTGCAGTTTGTAATTATTCGTATCCTCATATTTACCAAACTATGCAAAAACTCTGAAAAACCCCAATTTAGAGCCCACGGCTGTGCTCGACTCTAGTATAGAGAAAGACCACAGTGGTCCACTCTAATATAGAGAAAGACCACAGTGGTCCACTCTAATATAGAGAAAGACCACAGTGGTCCACTCTAATATAGAGAAAGACCACAGTGGTCCACTCTAATATAGAGAAAGACCACAGTGATCCACTCTAATATAGAGAAAGACCACAGTGGTCCACTCTACTATAGAGGAAGATCACTGTGGTCGACTCTAGTATAGAGAAAGACCACAGTGGTCGACTCTAGTATAGAGAAAGACCACAGTGGTCGACTCTAGTATAGAGAAAGACCACACCACAGGACTCAAGTATAGAGGAATACCACTGTGGTCGACTATAGTATAGAGAAAGACCACACCACAGGACTCAAGTATAGAGGAAGACCACTGTGGTCGACTATAGTATAGAGGAATACCACTGTGGTCGACTCTAGTATAGAGGAAGATCACTATGATTAACACTAGTATAGAGGAAGATCACTATGATTAACACTAGTATAGAGAAAGACCACTATGATCAACACTAGTATACAGAAAGACCACAGTGGTCGACTCTAGTATAGAGAAAGAGCACAGTGGTCGAATCTAGTATAGAGAAATACCACAGTTGGCGAATCTAGTATAGAGAAATACCACAGTGGTCGACTCTAGTATAGAGGAATACCACCATGGTCGACTCTAGTATAGAGAAAGGCCACACCACTGGACTCTAGTATAGAGGAAGACCACTGTGTTCGACTCTAGTATAGAAAAAGGCCACTGAGGTGGTCTTTAGTATAGAGGAAGACCACTGTGGTCGACTCTAGTATAGAGGAAGACCACTGTGGTCGACTGTAGTGTAGAGGAAGACCACTGTGGTCGACTCTAGTCTGGAGGAAGACCACTATGGTCGACTCTAGTATAGAAAAAGACCACATTGGTCGACTCTAGTATAGAGGATGACCACTGTGGTCGATTCTAGTATAGGGGAAGACAACTGTGGTCGACTCTAGTATAGGGGAAGACAACTGTGGTCGACTCTAGTATAGAGAAAGACCACAGTGGTCGACTCTAGTATAGAGAAAGATCACAGTGGTTGACTCTAGTATAGAGAAAGACCACAGTGGTCGACTCTACTCTATTTGTTTAATTATACCCTACACCACACTGTGGTACAGGGTATTATAAGTTTGTTTCGTGGCAGATGTTTGTAACACCTGAAAATAACACAGCTAGACCCACCTTAAAGTATACCGATCGACTCAGAATCACTAGATGAGTCGATGTCCGTCCGTCCGTCCGTCCGTCCGTCTGTCCATGTAAAGTTGTTCGTCGACTACAGGTCGCAATTTCACTCCGATCGTTCTGAAATTTTGCAGTTTAGAGTATTTCGCGGCTGTTAAGATCGCTATTGAATTTGGTTTCAATCGGTTAAGAATTAGATATAGCTCCCATATATATCTTTCGTCCGATTTGGCCCTTTAGTCCTATAGAAGCTGTATTTTACATCCGATCGTTTTGAAATTTAGAATGGTACAGTTTCTTGATCCATGAACCAACATTGCTGAATTTGAAGAAAATCGGTTAAGATTTAGCTATAGCTCCCATATATATGTTTCGTCCGATTTGGCCCTTTAGTCCTATAGAAGCTGTATTTTACATCCGATCGTTTTGAAATTTAGAATGGTAGAGTTTCTTGATCCATGAACCAACATTGCCGAATTTGAAGAAAATCGGTTCAGATTTAGATATAGCTCCCCTATATATCATTCGTCCGATTTGGTCCTTTAGTCCTTTAGAAGCTGTATTTTACATCCGATCGTTTTGAAATTTAGAATGCTAGAGTTTCTTGATCCATGAACCAACATTGCCGAATGTGAAGAAAATCGGTTAAGATTTAGCTATAGCTCCCATATATATGTTTCGTCCGATTTGGCCCTTTAGTCCTATAGAAGCTGTATTTTACATCCGATCGTTTTGAAATTTAGAATGGTAGAGTTTCTTGATCCATGAACCAACATTGCAGAATTTGAAGAAAATCGGTTCAGAGTTAGATATAGCTCCCATATATATCTTTCGACCGATTTGGTCCTTTAGTCCTATAGAAGCTGTATTTTACATCCGATCGTTTTGAAATTTAGAATGGTAGAGTTTCTTGATCCATGAACCAACATTGCCAAATTTGAAGAAAATCGGTTAAGATTTAGCTTTAGCTCCCATATATATGTTTCGTCCGATTTGGCCCTTTAGTTCTATAGAAGCTGTATTTTACATCCAATCGTTTTGAAATTTAGAACGGAAGAGTTAATTGATCCATGAACCAACACTACCGAATTTGAAGAAAATCGGTTAAGATTTAGCTATAGCTCCCATATATATGTTTGTCCGATTTGGCCCTTTAGTCCTGTAGAAGCTATATTTTACATCCAATCGTTTCGAAATTTAGAATGGTAGAGTTTCTTGATCCATGAAACAACATTGCAGAATTTGAAGAAAATCGGTTCAGAGTTAGATATAGCTCCCATATATATCTTTCGTCCGATTTGGTCCTTTAGTCCTATAGAAGCTGTATTTTACATCCGATCGTTTTGAAATTTAGAATGGTAGAGTTTCTTGATCCATGAACCAACATTGCCAAATTTGAAGAAAATCGGTTAAAATTTAGCTTTAGCTCCCATATATATGTTTCGTCCGATTTGGCCCTTTAGTTCTATAGAAGCTGTATTTTACATCCAATCGTTTTGAAATTTAGAACGGAAGAGTTAATTGATCCATGAACCAACACTACCGAATTTGAAGAAAATCGGTTAAGATTTAGCTATAGCTCCCATATATATGTTTGTCCGATTTGGCCCTTTAGTCCTGTAGAAGCTATATTTTACATCCAATCGTTTCGAAATTTAGAATGGTAGAGTTTCTTGATTCATGAACCAACATCGGTAAAGATTTAACTATAGCTCCCATATATATGTTTCATCCGATTTGGCTCTTTAGATCCAATCGTTTTTATACCCTACACCACACTGTGGTACAGGGTATTATTTAAGTATAAAATGTCCCAAAAGTAAATTTATGCAAACAATTTATACATGAATTACAAAATTTATATATCAGAGTTATTCAATATTACGAGAGTGGTGTAGGGTATTATATAGTCGGCACCGCCCGACTTTAGCCTTTCCTTACTGGTTTTTCTTTAAATTATTACAATATGCAACAAATAAAATTGTTTGTGTCTGACACCTAAAAACTTTTCATTTTTTTTAGATTGAGGCATACTATTATATGAAAGCAAAACAAATTTTTCTTGTCACGGTAAAGCCGGGACACACGTTAAATTGAAAACAAGTAAAAGCGTTAAGTTCAGCCATGTCGAATCTTATGTACGAGTAGTATTTGGACCCTATTTTTTAAGTAGTATATGCTCGATAAAGCTGGGATACTGTGGATAAAGCTGGAAATGATGTGGACTACAAATGTTAGTAATAACACTTTCACGTGGAAACAGAGGTTTAGTAACTGTCGTTAAAATAATTAGAAAAAAATTATTTTTTTTTCAAAATATTTGTTTTTTTGCTGGCATGAAAAAAACCATAAAAAATAGAAAAAAATCGCTAAAAATTGGTTGGTCTTAAAAGCTAACATTCTAGCGAAGAAAACTATGCCTAATTTAAGATAATCTAGGGATAAATGTAGAAATTATAGCACTTTTGGTAGAAATGAGAGAATTTCAACATAATCCAGTTTTTATACCCCCACTATTGTGACCGAGGGTATATATCAGCCGCTGCGTGCCAAGAGTGTAGCACATCGAAGGAGTGACTTAAGAGACCCCAAGAATATTTGGTGGTAATCCGTTTTTGGGCCATGTTAAGTCATTTGGGCAATTTCCGCCAGCCTGTCCGTCTGTCTGTCTGTTTGGTGCGCACGATAACTTTCGACATGATTAACCGATTGACTTCAAATTTGGTATGTGTCAATATTTTTTTTCTATCTCAGGCTAAGGTCAAAGATGGACTATGTTTGTCCGCTCCTCTAAGTAACTTTTTACGCCATAGGCTTCCAGGAGTTCAAGGAACATATATGTACTCGTATATATAATAATATTCGATTACCTGCCCCACGAAGGCTCAACATTTAGTGAAATATTCATTTCTCATAAATTCTATACTACTACTCAGAATATTTGAAAATTTCCAACATACATAGTATATGTTTCTCAGTGGCTATCAGCTTAAGAAAAATGGGCGAAGTTACCACGCCCTTTTGGTACCTCCAATACAAACGGCTTATAACTATGATTACAGTCCATACAAATACTTCCAATTTTATGGAGTGTAATGTTTTTACATTACCTATAGTATATTACAAAACGGGCGTTATTGCTACGCCCCGTTTGGTACCTCCCAAATTTTTGAATTTCCCTATTTTTATAATATGGATCATAATATATACATTTATCCATAGACCTTTTGCAAATATGCATTGTTTTCTTCGCTAGGATGTTAGCTTTCAAAAAATGGAACAAACAAATTATTCGCGATTTTTTTCTATTTTTAATATTTTTTCCCTGCCAACAAATTTTTAAAAAAAAAAAAATAACATTTCTTCTAATTGTTTCAACAACAGTTGCTAAACTTTGAAAGTGATGTTTTCATAATTTCCTTTGATTTACTTGGTATCCCGGCTTAATCGAGCTTATAATTCCAAAAATATGTTCGAAATACTAAAGTTAACTTCGACGATAGTTGGAATTTCAACAAAAAAAAATACAAAAAAACTCTCCATAAAATAGTATGCCTCAATCCAGGCATACTATACTCGGAAACAAAAAAAAATATTAATTTAAAAAAATTAATTTTAACGGAAATATATCAGGCAAGAAAATATTATTAAACATTTATTTTAAATCTTTTTACATATTATTTATTTATGTCAATGATATAAACAGATGCAGTTTTTGGCCACTGCGGTTATTTTTTAATTTTTAGTTATTGCCCTTTTGTTCAACAAAATTTTTATAAACTCATCATTTAAGAAATAACAATTTCATTAATTCATATTTTGTAAACAGATCAAAAAAACAAAAACTTCATTAATTCCTTAAATTCCAAAAAATAAAAAATAGTTATAAAGTTCTGGATAAAAATAATGTAGCCACAAATCCACTTATGTATATTATTCTCATTTAAATCTAATCACTAACTTCCTCTCTCAGAGTCCCAATTATCATTTCTCCATTATTACATTCATTTAATTTCCGGTATATTTCCCTTTTTGCTCCTCCCTAAATAAAATAAAGTTAACGTAATGCCATAATAATGACAAACATATTATAATTAACTGCAGTCAAAGTTTATTATAATAACATAACTTTAATTTATGTTACATTTATGAGTCGACAACATTTCAGTCTCATCATGTTTTGCTAAAGCACCACAACGTATGAGTGATGTTATTACAAATTAATATCACGTATACGCAATGTAGAATTTGGCAAAAACTTTTCCTCCTCCTAATGCCGCGATGTGTCTGGTGACAAGAAAAGTTTGCTCAAGTTTTTCCATATACGAGTATGTAGAAGGGAGGAAGGGAAAACTGGAGAAAGTATTAAAGAGAGGATTCCAGAGAGGAAGTGACGGAAAGCAAGGCAGGCAGTCATTAAGTTACTTTTCCTTATCAAAACCTTCTCTCATACAAACCATCGTCTTTTTGTCGTTTGTAATAAAAGTCTAAACGAATTATTAAAACATTACTTAGAAGTTTGGGGGAAATTTACTAAAACAACAACATTTCTGATATTTATAAAACCAAACAAAAACTCTCACAAGTCAACAACAATGAATAAGAGTATGCGAGTATGTATATTTGATGTTACCCCTGGGGGCCACAAACGCACAATTTGCTTTGCTTTGGAAAAAGTGTTGAAAAATCAATGAAAATTAATTGTGACACATTGTGCCAAGAGGAATAAAAGTAAATGATAGACAGTGTGGAAATGTATTACATAGCAGCAACAAGAAATGTTGAAATTTAACATTTCTTCCCTTTCCTCTCTGTCCCTCTTCTCTGCTCACATAGAGTTGTAGTACTGAAATGATAAAGGGAAAATATGTTGCAAAGTTTATTACTCTGTGGTTAAATATGTCCGGAGTTTATTGTCCGTCCACCGTTTAAAGCCAAAGCTATTTTTCTTCTTTAATACATTTTGGGTTTTGTCATTTTCTTAAGGATTCTTGGGTTTAATTTTCTGGGGATTTGAGTTTACAATTTACGTGAGTATACGAAGAATGCGTATGTATGTTTATCTTTTGAAAAGGCTTCTTAAAACTTTATTTAATCTGCATTTATTTATAAAGTAATTTATCTTTGGCACACTCAGGCAAAATACAACTGTTTTGCGAAACAACAAACAAATGCGCATATCTTCAGAGAGATGAACAGAAAGGGAAGTTTAAATACAAAACGACTTTGAAATATACTTCTTTTTCCTTCGGAAAAGTGATTGATTTAGAAAATATCATCGTTGATGACTATTCATATAGAAAAGTTCCTATAGAGAACTTCATCGTTGATAACTTTTCTTATAGAAAACTTCATCGTTGATGACTTTTCTTATAGAAAAGATCATCGTTGATGACTTTTCTCTACGAAAAGTTCATTGTTGATTACTTTTCTATACGAAAAGATCATCGTTGATGACTTTTCTATACGAAAAGATCATCGTTGATGACTTTGCTATACGAAAAGATCATCGTTGATGACTTTTCTATACGAAAAGATCGTCGTTGATGACTATTCTATACGAAAAGATCATCGTTGATGACTTTTTTATACGAAAAGATCATCGTTGATGACTTTTCTATACGAAAATAAATCGTTGATGACTTTTCTATACGAGAAGATCATCGCTGATGACTTTTCTATACGAAAAGATGATCGTTGACGACTTTTCTATACGAAAAGATCATCGTTGAACTTTTCTGTAAGAAAAGTCATCAGCGTTGAACTTTGCTGTAAGAAAAGTCATCAACGATGAACTTTTCCATAATAAAAGTCATCAACGATGAACTTTTCCATAAGAAAAGGCATCAACGATGAACTTTTCTATACGAAAAGATCATCGTTGACGACTTTTCTATACGAAAAGATCATCGTTGATGACTTTTCTTACAGAAAAGTTCATCGTTGATGACTTTTCTTAAAGAAAAGTTCATCGCTGATGACTTTTCTTATAGAAAAAGTTCATCGTTGATGACTTTTCTTATAGAAAAAGTTCATCGTTGATGACTTTTCTTACAGAAAAAGTTCATCGTTGATGACTTTTCTTATAGAAAAAGTTCATCGTTGATGACTTTTCTTATAGAAAAGTTCATCGTTGATGACTTATCTTATAGAAAAGATCATCGTTGATGACATTTCTAATAGATAAGTTCATCGTTGATGACTTTTCTTATAGAAAAGTTCATCGTTGATGACTTTTCTTATAGAAAAGTTCATCGTTGATGACTTTTCTTATAGAAAAGTTCATCGTTGATGACTTTTCTTATAGAAAAGTTCATCGTCGATGACTTTTCTTATAGAAAAGTTCATCGTTGATGACTTTTCTTATAGAAAAGTTCATCGTTGATGACTTTTCTTATAGAATTCTTACAGAAAAGTTCATCGTTGATGACTTTTCTTAAAGAAAAGTTCATCGCTGATGACTTTTCTTATAGAAAAAGTTCATCGTTGATGACTTTTCTTACAGAAAAAGTTCATCGTTGATGACTCTTCTTATAGAAAAAGTTCATCGTTGATGACTTTTCTTATAGAAAAAGTTCATCGTTGATGACTTTTCTTATAGAAAAGTTCATCGTTGATGACTTATCTTATAGAAAAGATCATCGTTGATGACATTTCTAATAGATAAGTTCATCGTTGATGACTTTTCTTATAGAAAAGTTCATCGTTGATGACTTTTCTTATAGAAAAGTTCATCGTTGATGACTTTTCTTATAGAAAAGTTCATCGTTGATGACTTTTCTTATAGAAAAGTTCATCGTTGATGACTTTTCTTATAGAAAAGTTCATCGTTGATGACTTTTCTTATAGAAAAGTTCATCGTTGATGACTTTTCTTATAGAAAAGTTCATCGTTGATGACTTTTCTTATAGAAAAGTTCATCGTTGATGACTTTTCTTACAGAAAAGTTCATCGTTGATGACTTTTCTTATAGAAAAGTTCATCGTTGATGACTTTTCTTATAGAAAAGTTCATCGTTGATGACTTTTCTTATATAAAAGTTCATCGTTGATGACTTTTCTTATATAAAAGTTCATCGTTGATGACTTTTCTTATAGAATTCTTATAGAAAAGTTCATCGTTGATGACTTTTCTTATAGAAAAGTTCATCGTTGATGACTTTTCTTATAAAAAAGTTCATCGTTGATGACTTTTCTTATAGAAAAGTTCATCGTTGATGACTTTTCTATAAGATGACTTTTCTTATAGAAAAGATGACTTTTCTTATAGAAAAGTTCATCGTTGATGACTTTTCTTATAAAAAGTTCACTTTTCTTATAAAAGTTATAGAAAAGTTCATCGTTGATGACTTTTCTTATAGAAAAGTTCATCGTTGATGACTTCTCTTATAGAAAAGTTCATCGTTGATGACTTTGCTTATAATAAGTTCATCGTTGATGACTTTTCTTATAGAAAAGTTCATCGTTGATGACTTTTCTTATAGAAAAGTTCATCGTTGATGACTTTTCTTATAGAAAAGTTCATCGTTGATGACTTCTCTTATAGAAAAGTTCATCGTTGATGACTATTCTTATAGAAAAGTTCATCGTTGATGACTTTTCTTATAGAAAAGTTCATCGTTGATGACTTTTCTTATAGAAAAGTTCATCGTTGATGACTTTTCTTATAGAAAAGTTCATCGTTGATGACTTTTCTTATAGAAAAGTTCATCGTTGATGACTTTTCTTATAGAAAAGTTCATCGTTGATGACTTTTCTTATAGAAAAGTTCATCGTTGATGACTTTTCTTATAGAAAAGTTCATCGTTGATGACTTTTCTTATAGAAAAGTTCATCGTTGATGACTTTTCTTATAGAAAAGTTCATCTTTGACGACTTGTCTTATTGAAAAGTTCATCGTTAAGGACTTTTCTTATAGAATAGTTTTCTATAAGAAAAGTCATCAACGATAAAATTTTCTATTAGAAAAGTCATCAACGATGAACTTTTCTTATAGAAAAGTTTATCGTTGATGACTTTTCTGGAAAAGTTTATCGTTGATGACTTTTCTTATAGAAAACTATTCTATAAGATGACTTTTCTTATAGAAAAGATGACTTTTCTTATAGAAAACTTCATCGTTGATGACTTTTCTTATAAAAAGTTCACTTTTCTTATAAAAGTTATAGAAAAGTTCATCGTTGATGACTTTTCTTATAGAAAAGTTCATCGTTGATGACTTCTCTTATAGAAAAGTTCATCGTTGATGACTTTGCTTATAGAAAAGTTCATCGTTGATGACTTTTCTTATAGAAAAGTTCATCGTTGATGACTTTTCTTATAGAAAAGTTCATCGTTGATGACTTTTCTTATAGAAAAGTTCATCGTTGATGACTTTTCTTATAGAAAAGTTCATCGTTGATGACTTTTCTTATAGAAAAGTTCATCGTTGATGACTTTTCTTATAGAAAAGTTCATCGTTGATGACTTTTCTTATAGAAAAGTTCATCGTTGATGACTTTTCTTATAGAAAAGTTCATCGTTGATGACTTTTCTTATAGAAAAGTTCATCGTTGATGACTTTTCTTATAGAAAAGTTCATCTTTGACGACTTGTCTTATTGAAAAGTTCATCGTTAAGGACTTTTCTTATAGAATAGTTTTCTATAAGAAAAGTCATCAACGATAAAATTTTCTATTAGAAAAGTCATCAACGATGAACTTTTCTTATAGAAAAGTTTATCGTTGATGACTTTTCTGGAAAAGTTTATCGTTGATGACTTTTCTTATAGAAAACTATTCTATAAGATGACTTTTCTTATAGAAAAGATGACTTTTCTTATAGAAAAGTTCATCGTTGATGACTTTTCTTATAAAAAGTTCACTTTTCTTATAAAAGTTATAGAAAAGTTCATCGTTGATGACTTCTCTTATAGAAAAGTACATCGTTGATGACTTTGCTTATAGAAAAGTTCATCGTTGATGACTTTTCTTATAGAAAAGTTCATCGTTGATGACTTGTCTTATATAAAAGTTCATCGTTGATGACTTTTCTTATAGAAAAGTTCATCGTTGATGACTTTTCTTATAGAAAAGTTCATCGTTGATGACTTTTCTTATATAAAAGTTCATCGTTGATGACTATTTTTTATAGAAAAGTTCATAGCTAATGAACGTTGATCAACGATAAACTTTTCTTATAGAAAAGTTCATCGTTGATGATTTTTCTTATGTTCATCGTTGACTTTTCTTATAGAAAAGTTCATTGTTGATGACTTTTCTTATAGAAAAGTTCAACGTTGATGACTTTTCTTATATGAAAGTTCATCGTTGATGACTTTTCTTATAGAAAAGTTCATCGTTGATGACTTTTCTTATAGAAAAGTTCATCGTTGATGACTTTTCTTATAGAAAAGTTCATCGTTGATGACTTTTCTTATAGAAAAGTTCATCGTTGATGACTTTTCTTATAGAAAAGTTCATCGTTGATGACTTTTCTTATAGAAAAGTTCATCGTTGATGACTTTTCTAAACTATTCTATAAGATGACTTTTCTTATAGAAAAGATGACTTTTCTTATAGAAAACTTCATCGTTGATGACTTTTCTTATAAAAAGTTCACTTTTCTTATAAAAGTTATAGAAAAGTTCATCGTTGATGACTTTTCTTATAGAAAAGTTCATCGTTGATGACTTCTCTTATAGAAAAGTTCATCGTTGATGACTTTGCTTATAGAAAAGTTCATCGTTGATGACTTTTCTTATAGAAAAGTTCATCGTTGATGACTTTTCTTATAGAAAAGTTCATCGTTGATGACTTTTCTTATAGAAAAGTTCATCGTTGATGACTTTTCTTATAGAAAAGTTCATCGTTGATGACTTTTCTTATAGAAAAGTTCATCGTTGATGACTTTTCTTATAGAAAAGTTCATCGTTGATGACTTTTCTTATAGAAAAGTTCATCGTTGATGACTTTTCTTATAGAAAAGTTCATCGTTGATGACTTTTCTTATAGAAAAGTTCATCGTTGATGACTTTTCTTATAGAAAAGTTCATCTTTGACGACTTGTCTTATTGAAAAGTTCATCGTTAAGGACTTTTCTTATAGAATAGTTTTCTATAAGAAAAGTCATCAACGATAAAATTTTCTATTAGAAAAGTCATCAACGATGAACTTTTCTTATAGAAAAGTTTATCGTTGATGACTTTTCTGGAAAAGTTTATCGTTGATGACTTTTCTTATAGAAAACTATTCTATAAGATGACTTTTCTTATAGAAAAGATGACTTTTCTTATAGAAAAGTTCATCGTTGATGACTTTTCTTATAAAAAGTTCACTTTTCTTATAAAAGTTATAGAAAAGTTCATCGTTGATGACTTCTCTTATAGAAAAGTTCATCGTTGATGACTTTGCTTATAGAAAAGTTCATCGTTGATGACTTTTCTTATAGAAAAGTTCATCGTTGATGACTTTTCTTATATAAAAGTTCATCGTTGATGACTTTTCTTATAGAAAAGTTCATCGTTGATGACTTTTCTTATAGAAAAGTTCATCGTTGATGACTTTTCTTATATAAAAGTTCATCGTTGATGACTATTTTTTATAGAAAAGTTCATAGCTAATGAACGTTGATCAACGATAAACATTTCTTATAGAAAAGTTCATCGTTGATGATTTTTCTTATGTTCATCGTTGACTTTTCTTATAGAAAAGTTCATTGTTGATGACTTTTCTTATAGAAAAGTTCAACGTTGATGACTTTTCTTATATGAAAGTTCATCGTTGATGACTTTTCTTATAGAAAAGTTCATCGTTGATGACTTTTCTTATAGAAAAGTTCATCGTTGATGACTTTTCTTATAGAAAAGTTCATCGTTGATGACTTTTCTTATAGAAAAGTTCATCGTTGATGACTTTTCTTATAGAAAAGTTCATCGTTGATGACTTTTCTTATAGAAAAGTTCATCGTTGATGACTTTTCTTATAGAAAGGTTCATCGTTGATGACTTTTCTTATAGAAAAGTTCATCGTTGATGACTTTTCTTATAGAAAAGTTCATCGTTGATGACTTTTCTTATAGAAAAGTTCATCGTTGATGACTTTTCTTATAGAAAAGTTCATCGTTGATGACTTTTCTTATAGAAAAGTTCATCGTTGATGACTTTTCTTATAGAAAAGTTCATCGTTGATGACTTTTCTTATAGAAAAGTTCATCGTTGATGACTTTTCTTATAGACAAATCCCTTCGCTAACGACCACTACCTGGTTTTCCTTCTCTTCTGCTAGAGCTGTCCCTATTCTGTCCAGCATGGAAATGATAAAATGCAGTTGTTGCCACAACTTTCTTAAGTAGGATATTGTCGAAAGCAGTCCAGACGCAAAACTTATCCCTTTGTTCTCAATTTACAATTCACACTCTCACAGATACAGATACAGACTAAACAATTGTCTAAATGGCTGTAAAATGTTTTTCTTTATTTTTGAGACAAAATGATGTTCTTTATTTGAAACAGACGTTTTGGTGGAAACGTCTATTTGTATTGAAATTTGCAGTATCTCTGGTGATACTTGTAATTGTAAAGACAAATAAATAAATCTTTTAAACACGAGTACTTTTCAAAAACCATTAAAACTGATTTTTTGAACAATAAAATAAAAACATAAAAGTAATTTCTTCGATATAGACAAATAATACAAAGGATTTAGGCAATTAATTTTAGCAAAAAATTACAGAGAAATGCAGAATGTTTCAAAAGTGCTAGAAATGTAATATAGACACATGGGAAATAGCATAAGCAAAGTGTAAACCACTGGAAAAATGGTTAATAATTCAAGTTCTAAAAAGTTTCAGTTATTTCCTTAACTTTATCTTTAACAGTGACGGTTTAAACATTATACTCATACCTTTTGGTTTCATCTACTATAACTACAGCGGAAATTTTTCTTTCTTCTTCATAATATTCTGCGAATATTTCCTGTTAAATACCGTTGATGGTTATTATAATGACAGGGAGATAAACACAGTTTATATACGACATCCTTATCACGTTCGCCGTTTCTAGAGAACCTGTCGCACACATTTACAACGACAGGACATTAAGGACGTCAGGATGTTCCAAGTATTTCCCCTAATGACATAAGTAATGGAACCTTTACAAAATAAACGCTTAATGTTCATTTAATTCTTCGAGGGTCATATCAATAATAATAAATTTAAGAATCAAATCGTTAAGAAAGAAATATTAACTCAATTATTTATTTATTTGAAAAGGGCGACCAAATGAGTAAACCCAAAATTAATAAAAAGTGACATAAATTTAAAGAATCATTAAATAATACAGATGTAACACTAGACGCCTTTTGGGCAATATACTTAAAAAAACGATGAACTTTTCCATAAGAAAAGTCATAAACGATATACTTTTCTAGAAGAAAAGTCATCAACGATATACTTTTCTAGAAGAAAAGTCGTCAACGATATACTTTTCTATAAGAAAAGTCATCAACGATGAACTTTTCTATAAGAAATGTCATCAACGATGAACTTTTCTATAAGAAAAGTCATCAACGATGAACTTTTCTATAAGAAAAGTCATCAACCAAGAACTTTTCCATAGGAAAAGTCATCAACCAAGAACTTTTCTATAAGAAAAGTCATCAACGATGAACTTTTCTATAAGAAAAGTCATCAACAATGAACTTTTCTATAAGAAAAGTCATCAACAATGAACTTTTCTATAAGAAAAGTCATCAACGATGAACTTTTCTATAAGAAAAGTCATCAACGATGAACTTTTCTATAAGAAAAGTCATCAACGATGAACTTTTCTATAAGAAAAGTCATCAACGATGAACTTTTCTATATGAAAAGTCATCAACGATGAACTTTTCTATAAGAAAAGTCATCAACGATGAACTTTTCTATAAGAAAAGTCATCAACGATAAACTTTTCTATAAGAAAAGTCATCAACGATGAACTTTTCTATAAGAAAAGTCATCAACAATGAACTTTTCTATAAGAAAAGTCATCAACGATGAACTTTTCTATAAGAAAAGTCATCAACGATGAACTTTTCTATAAGAAAAGTCATCAACGATGAACTTTTCTATAAGAAAAGTCATCAACGATGAACTTTTCTATAAGAAAACTCATCAACGATGAACTTTTCTATAAGAAAAGTCATCAACGATGAACTTTTCTATAAGAAAAGTCATCAACGATGAACTTTTCTATAAGAAAAGTCATCAACGATGAACTTTTCTATAAGAAAAGTCATCAACGATGAACTTTTCTATAAGAAAAGTCATCAACGATGAACTTTTCTATAAGAAAAGTCATCAACGATGAACTTTTCTATATGAAAAGTCATCAACGATGAACTTTTCTATAAGAAAAGTCATCAACGATGAACTTTTCTATAAGAAAAGTCATCAACAATAAACTTTTCTATAAGAAAAGTCATCAACGATGAACTTTTCTATAAAAAAAGTCATCAACGATGAACTTTTCTATAAGAAAAGTCATCAACGATGAACTTTTCTATAAGAAAACTCATCAACGATGAACTTTTCTATAACAAAAGTCATCAACGATGAACTTTTCTATAAGAAAAGTCATCAACGATGAACTTTTCTATAAGAAAAGTCATCAACGATGAACTTTTCTATAAGAAAAGTCATCAACGATGAACTTTTCTATAAGAAAAATCATCAACGATGAACTTTTCTATAAGAAAAGTCATCAACGATGAACTTTTCTATAAGAAAAGTCATCAACGATGAACTTTTCTACAAGAAAAATCATCAACGATGAACTTTTCGACAAGAAAAATCATCAACGATGAACTTTTCTATAAGAAAAGTCATCAACGATGGACTTTTCTATAAGAAAAGTCATTAACGATGAACTTTTCTATAAGAAAAGTCTTCAACGATGAACTTTTCTATAAGAAAAGTCATCAACGATGGACTTTTCTATAAGAAAAGTCATCAACGATGAACTCTTCTATAAGAAAAGTCATCAACGATGAACTTTTCTATAAGAAAAGTCATCAACTATGAACTTTTCTATAAGAAAAGTTATCAACGATGAACTTTTCTATAAGAAAAGTCATCAACGATGAACTTTTCTATAAGAAAAGTCATCAAGGATGAATTTTTCTATAAGAAATGTCATCAACGATGCATTTTTCTATAAGAAATGTCATCAACGATGAATTTTTCTATAAGAAATGCTATCAACGATGAACTCTTCTATAAGAAAAGTCATCAACGATGAACTCTTCTATAAGAAAAGTCATCAACGATGAACTTTTCTATAAGAAAAGTCATCAACGATGAACTTTTCTATAAGAAAAGTCATCAACGATGAACTTTTCTATAAGAAAAGTCATCAACGATGAACTTTTCTATAAGAAAAGTCATCAACGATGAACTTTTCTATAAGAAAAGTCATCAACGATGAACTTTTCTATAAGAAAAGTCATCAACGATGAACTTTTCTATAAGAAAAGTCATCAACGATTAACTTTTCTATAAGAAAAGTCATCAACGATGAACTTTTCTATAAGAAAAGTCATCAACGATGAACTTTTCTATAAGAAAAGTCATCAACGATGAACTTTTCTATAAGAAAAGTCATCAACGATGAACTCTTCTATAAGAAAAGTCACCAACGATGAACTTTTCTATAGGAAATGTCATCAACGATGATCTTTTCTATAAGAATAGTTATCAACGATGAACTTTTCCATAAGAAAAGTCATCAACGATTAACTTTTCTATAAGAAAAGTCATCAACGATTAACTTTTCTATAAGAAAAGTCATCAGCGATAAACTTTTCTATAAGAAAAGTCATCAACGATTAACTGTTCTACGATTAACTTTTCTATAAGAAAAGTCATCAGCGATGAACTTTTCTATAAGAAAAGTCAACAACGATGTACTTTTCTATAAGAAAAGTCATCAAAGATGAACTTTTCTATAAGAAAAGTCATCAAAGATGAACTTTTCTATAAGAAAAGTCAACAACGATGAACTTTTCTATAAGAAAAGTCATCAACGATGAACTTTTCTATAAGAAAAGTCATCAACGATGAACTTTTCTATAAGAAAAGTCATCAACGATGAATTTTTCTATAAGAAATGTCATCAACGATGAATTTTTCTATAAGAAAAGTCATCAACGATGAACTTTTCTATAAGAAAAGTCATCAACGATGAATTCTTCTATAAGAAAAGTCATCAACTATGAACTTTTTTATAAGAACAATTATCAACAATGAACTTTTCTATAAGAAAAGTCATCAACGATGAACTTTTCTATAAGAAATGTCATCAACGATGAACTTTTCTATAAAAAAGGTTTTCAACGATAAACTTTTCTATAGGAAAAGTCATCAACGATGAACTTTTCTATAGGAAAAGTCATCAACGATGAACTTTTCTATAGGAAAAGTCATCAACGATGAACTTTTCTATAGGGAAAGTCATCAACGATGAACTTTTCTATAGGAAAAGTCATCAGCGATGAACTTTTCTATAGGAAAAGTTATAAACGCTGAACTTTTCTATAGGAAAAGTAGTCAACGATGAACTTTTCTATAGGAAAAGTAGTCAACGATGAACTTTTCTATAGGAAAAGTCATCAACGATGAACTTTTCTATAGGAAAAGTCATCAACAATGAACTTTTCTAAATGAAAAGTCATCAACGATGAACTTTTCTATAGGAAAAGTCATCAACGATGAACTTTTCTATAGGAAAAGTCATCAACGGTGAACTTTTTGGTAGGAAAAGTCCTCAACAATGAACTTTTCTATAGGAAAAGTCATCAACGATGAACTTTTCTATAGGAAAAGTCATTAAAGATGAACTTTTCTATAGTAAAAGTCGTCAACGATGAACTTTTCTATAATAAAAGTCGTCAACGATGAACTTTTCTATAGTAAAAGTCATCAACGATGAACTTTTCTATAGGAAAAGTCATCAACGATGAACTTTTCTATAGGAAAAGTCATCAACGATGAACTTTTCTATAGGAAAAGTCATCAACGATGAACTTTTCTATAGGAAAAGTCATCAACGATGAACTTTTCTATAGGAAAAGTCATCAACGATGAACTTTTCTATAGGAAAAGTCATCAACGATGAACTTTTCTATAGGAAAAGTCATCAACAATGAACTTTTCTATAGGAAAAGTCATCAACGATAAACTTTTCCATAGGAAAAGTCATCACCCAAGAACCTTTCTATAAGAAAAGTCATCAACCCAGAACTTTCCTATAAGAAAATTCATCAACGATGAACTTTTCTATAAGAAAAGTCATCAACGATAAACTTTTCCATAAGAAAAGTCATAAACGATGAACCTTTCTAAGCGAATCTATTGATAGAGGAGTCATTTCATCAACGATGAACTTTTCTATAAGAAAAGTCATCAACGATGAACTTTTCCATAAGAAAAGTCATAAACGATGAACCTTTCTAAGCGAATCTATTGATAGATGAGTCATTTGTGCTGCTTTAATAGTTTTAAAAAGTTCTCTTCCTATTGTATTTGTTAGACGAGAACGGCAGAATTGGTGCTTAGCATTGAAGTCACCACCAACTAAAAAATATTATCGAAGCATTTAAAGTATTTATTTAGTCATAGTGCATGCATGTTGACGGGCAGTATATATTTAGATGCTATGGCGATATCTCCGTTTTTGTCTTCCAGTTTAATGACTGTTGATCGTATGTTAGTCTCAATGTATTCATTGAGCCAATAATGTCATATTGTCTTCTTAATTAGCACTGCGCATCCTCCTCTGGCAGATCACGTGGGGTGATTCATGTTATGGTAACCGTTATTTTGTAGAAAGTTATTTTGGGTGAGATGTGTCTCTGATATTAACATTACATCAGTATCATGATTGATAAAGAAAATTATTAATTCTTGCATGTGTCGATCCAGTCCATTGGCGTTCCAAAGTGATATTGTTTCTCATATTGATATATTTGTAATGAATACTGTTAGAAGAGTTCACATTTGTTGCATTAGGAATTTCATCATGTTTTTTAGCTCTTCAAAGTGGTTTTGATCTTGCAATTGAATGGGTGGCGTGTTGACTCATCAACGATGAAGTTTTCTATAAGAAAAGTCATCAACGGTGAACTTTTCTATAAGAAAAGTCATCAACGGTGAACTTTTCTATAAGAAAAGTCATCAACGATAAACTTTTCTATAAGAAAAGTCATCAACGATGATCTTTTCTATAAGAAAAGTCATCAACGATGATCTTTTCTATAAGAAAAGTCATCAACGATGATCTTTTCTATAAAAAAAGTCATCAACGATGAACTTTTCTATAAGAAAAGTCATCAACGATTAACTTTTCTATAAGAAAAGTCTTCAACGATAAACTTATCTACAGGGTTGCCCATATTCGACGGACCCATGTTTTTTTTGGGCCCATTCCAATCGACGAGGCTTGTCCGCAGGCAACAATCTTTGCGTCAATTGAATTTTGTACGGGAACAAATGCAAATCAACGCGAATAATCCGTTGTAAAGTGGACCGAGCCATGCCCAACTGCTGAGAACGGCGTTTTTGGGATGTTCTTGGGGACCTCTCAACACTGGCTCGTACGGCAGCGATATTCTCGGCCGATCGCCTTGGTCGACTTTTATTTGGCCTCTTCGGATTAGAAAGAGCCTCACCAGTCGAAAATTTTTCGTATAAACGCTTAATGGTGTTCTTAGAAGGCGCACTTCTCACATTTTTTAATATTTTAAAAGCACGTTGAGTTTTCACAATTGACTTCTTCTGTTGAATGTAAATTTCAACTATTTCGCGTGGCGTGTATTGTTCCATGGTAAAAATCTGCTTGGACTGACGCTTCAAACGCGGTATGTCATTAAGCGATCTGACATCTCTGTCAAATGTTATGGCGTTGCCAGATGGGTCCGTCGAATATGGGAGACCCTGTATAAGAAAAGTCATCAAGGATGAACTGTTTTATAAGAAAAGTCATCAATGATGAACTGTTTTATAAGAAAAGTCATCAACGATGAACTTTTTTATAAGAAAAGTCATCAACGATGAACTTTTCTATCAGAAAAGACATCAGCGATGAATTTAGCTATAAGAAAAGTCATCAACGATGAACTTTTCTACAAGAAAAGTCATCAGCGATGAACTTTTCTGTAGGAAAAGTCATCAACGAAAAGTCATCAGCGATGATCTTTTCTATAAGAGAAGTCATCAACGATGATCATTTCTATAAGAAAAGTCATCAACGATGATCTTTTCTATGATGATCTTTTCATCAAGGATGAACTGTTTTATAAGAAAAGTCATCAATGATGAACTGTTTTATAAGAAAAGTCATCAACGATGAACTTTTTTATAAGAAAAGTCATCAACGATGAACTTTTCTATAAGAAAAGTAATCAACGATGAACTTTTCTATAAGAAAAGTAATCAACGATGAACTTCTCTATAAGAAAAGTCATCACCAATGAACTTTTCTATAAGAAAAGTCATCAACGATGATCTTTTCGTACAGAAAAGTCATCAACGATGATCATCAACGATGATCTTTTCGTACAGAAAAGTCATCAACGATGATCTTTTCGTACAGAAAAGTCATCTACGATAATCTTTTCGTATAGAAAAGTCATCAACGATGATCTTTTCGTACAGAAAAGTCATCAACGATGATATTTTCGTATAGAAAAGTCATCAACGATGATCTTTTCGTATAGAAAAGTCATCAACGATGATCTTTTCGTATAGAAAAGTCATCAACGATGATCTTTTCGTATAGAAAAGTCATCGACGATGATCTTTTCGTATAGAAAAGTCATCAGCGATGATCTTTTCGTAAAGGAAAGTCATCAACGAAAATCTTTTCGTATAGAAAAGTCATTAACGATGATATTTTCGTATAGAAAAAGTTATCAACGATGATTTTTTCGTATAGAAAAAGTTATCAACGATGATTTTTTCGTATAGAAAAAGTTATCAACGATGATTGTTTCGTATAGAAAAGTCATCAACGATGATTTTTTCGTATAGAAAAGTCTTCAACGATGATTTTTTCGTATAGAAAAGTCATCAACGATGATCTTTTCGTATAGAAAAGTCATCAACGATGATCTTTTCGTATAGAAAAGTCATCAACGATGATCTTATCGTATAGAAAAGTCATCAACGATGATCTTATCGTATAGAAAAGTCATCAACGATGATCTTATCGTATAGAAAAGTTATCAACGACGATCTTTTCGTATAGAAAAGTTATCAACGATGATCTTTTCGTATAGAAAAGTCATCAACGATGATCTTTTCGTATAGAAAAGTCATCAACCATGATCTTTTCGTATAGAAAAGTCATCAACGATGATCTTTTCGTATAGAAAAGTCATCAACGATGATCTTTTCGTATAGAAAAGTCATCAGCGATGATCTTTTCGTATAGGAAAGTCATCAACGAAAATCTTTTCGTATAGAAAAGTCATTAACGATGATATTTTCGTATAGAAAAGTTATCAACGATTATCTTTTCGTATAGAAAAAGTTATCAACGATGATTTTTTCGTATAGAAAAAGTTATCAACGATGATTGTTTCGTATAGAAAAGTCATCAACGATGACTTTTTCGTATAGAAAAGTCTTCAACGATGATTTTTTCGTATAGAAAAGTCTTCAACGATGATTTTTTCGTATAGAAAAGTCATCAACGATGATCTTTTCGTATAGAAAAGTCATCAACGATGATCTTTTCGTATAGAAAAGTCATCAACGATGATCTTTTCGTATAGAAAAGTTATCAACGATGATCTTTTCCTATAGAAAAGTCATCAACGATGATCTTTTCGTATAGAAACGTCATCAAAGATGATTTTTTCTATAAGAATGATGAGCTTTTTATATAGAAAAGCAATGAACAGTGATGTTTCCTATAGAAAAGAACATCAAAGATAAGATAAGATGACCTCTATTTTTCGATTTTTCCGGAAGTATAGTTCGACCTATGGTGTTGCAATAAAATGTCCCCTTAACAATCTACAGCTGTTCGTTCGTTTAGTAGTAGCAGTAGTAATTTTTCCATTTTGATTAAAATGTGTTAGCGTGTGCTTCAAATTAATGTTAATCGATGTTAATGTTAACAAATTCTGACGTCCGCAGAGCACGTGAATGGAGTGCGTAAACAAACCATGAGACATCAAATAGAAGACATAAAAGACAAATGCCTAAAAGACAAGAAACGCACCGGTGACGAATGACAGACAGTAATTATTTTTACTTTCTTTGTCAGATTGATCTGATTGAATTATCAGTCTTTGGTGAAGAGCCATAAAACTTGGATTACAGCGCGGTGTCTCTGAAAACAAACTTTAATTAGATCGTAAAAATTTTCTGGTGTTTTATTGAAAGTGAAAAATATCTGCATATACGATATATACGGCAGTCATGAAAATTGTGTATGTGAATATTTAGCAAAGTGAATTAATCATCTCATATGTACCATTTTTTCATCCGTTCAGCGGTTTCGATGATAGCACTAGTTTACAAAATTTTTTGTCGTAAACTTGAAAAAAATATTAAAAAAATGTTTTATGGTGAATTTTTTTTAAAAAACTAGTTGCCCGTCCTTTAGTAATTGGATCATATATTTGAAGAAACGAGTGATTTTTTAAGAGCTTTCGGAATTGACTTTAAAAAACACAAAAATTTAGAGAAATGTATAAAATCTTTATTTGAGTCCAATACATAGAACGGTCTATATAATTCAGTGTTTAAAGATGATTTCTTGTAAATGTTGACCGCAGCTGCGGCTCAAATGGTTCCTACGCTGGGTCAAATTTTGGCATACTCTCTCCAGCATATCGGCCGATATCTTACGAATAAATTCTTCAATATCTGGGCAGCCAATTGACGGGCCCCAAACGTGAAATGAACGGTTCACCGAACTCAAAATTCAATGAAAATAAATAAAATTCAATAATCTGCAAAGCGTTGTTCGTTTGTCGATTCATGGTGTAATTATAAACTAAACTGAACATGTTTGACAGTAACATGTTGCACGAAAATATAAGTAGCTAAGCTGCCAAAAACAAAGTTGCCAAAAAAAGTCTCCCATTATAAGCCCGATAGAGTCGTGTTGCACTTTGAATTAAACGAAATTATGAGAAAATTACAAATGTTGGAAATAACACATTCACGTGGTTTAGTAGTTGTCGTTAAAAAATACAGAAAACGCTTGAATTTATTTATAAAAGCATTTTTCCTGGCACTAAAAATTCCCTAAAAAATAGAAAAACATCGCAAAAAAATTGTGTTCCCTGTGTTTTTAAAGCTAGCATCCTAGAGAAGAAAACAATGCCTATTTGAAAAAAATCAATGAATAAATGGTAGAATTTAAAGAATTTCAACAAGATCATTGTTTATGCCCCCACTATTGTGAACGAGGGTATACGAGTATATCAGCTGATGTGGGCCAAAAGTGTACCACATTGAAGGAGTAACCTAAGAGCCCACAAAAATATTTGGCGGAAATCCGTTTTGAGCCATTTTAGGTAATTTGAGCAATGCCCGTCCGTCCGTCTGTCTGGCTGGTGCGCACGATAACTTTCGATGGGAATAAACGATTGACTTTAAAATTGGTATGTGTTCATATTTTTCTATCGAAGTCTAAGATAAAAGATGGACCGCGTTTCATGGACCAACAATGCCAAGAAAATCGGTTCAGATTTAGCCCTTTAGCTCTATACACATGCCTTAAGTCGCACTGACCAATCATCAATAGCCGAACGCGCCTCCTCCCTTTGAGAAAGTGGCCACAGCACGAATCAAATGCTAGGGTATTTTTTGTGCAGACCTTGTCCTCTAAAACTGTCCACAATTTGTAATCCAGTGGGTTTAAATCACGACTGACAGAGCCATTTATCAGAAGAAATGAAAGCTGACAAATTGTTTTAAAGCCATGTCTGGGTCATTTTAGCCATATGTGTCGGCGCAGAATCATACTAGAAAGGTCATGCCTGGTTTTGGAATAGGGAATGATTAAGTGGTTTCATAAGAGCTTCCAAAACAGTTTCTTGGTAATTTTTGGCCAATGTTTTGACCCCTTGTTCACAGAAATGCAAGCCAGTGACCCCATCATAAGAGACACCCCATCAAACCATGATTGAAGCAGTATGATGGACCTTTTTGACCCGTGGAATCACTTGAGATGCTTCTTTAAACGACCGTGCATACACCATATCATTTCGTTTGTTAAGTTTTTTTGCAGGGTAAAATTTGTTTTGTTTGTGAACAAGTTTTTTTTGCAAGTTATCAGCGTGCTTCACCAAAAGCCGTGTGCATTTTTCTTTCCTATTTTTTATAAAGCAACAAATGTATATTGCGGCCTTTGAAACCCCCCAAGTCTCAAGTCTTTTTTGATAATTCGATTCATGGACTTTTGCGTAATATTCATCTCACGGGCCACGATGTTTTATTTTCGGAGCGGAATTCGCAGAATTCTTGACATCTCCGGTCTCCTTAAACAGTTTTATGCAGCGGTAGATAAACATGAGACCAATCCAAGGCGGGCAGAGAGTTTTAAAAATTTTGGTTTTTTCATTCCATATTTAATGAATGAACCGTAGCGCTAAAATAGCGATAGGGTTCTCATTATCTGACCACTCCTCGGCGAAGACTGAAGCAATTTTGAATTCCCGTTACAAACTAACGCTACAGAGGTTAGGTTTCTTTATCACGTGGTAAGGGTAGGTTATGTTCAATTCCACTACGAGTATTGTAATGGATGTGTTCAATTTTGTAACAGTATTTATGTCCCTACTAAGTATATTAAAAGGCCAATCAAACGAAATGCTCCGATTAGAAATATAGATGGATCATGGTGTCGATCCAATAAAGCAAAATCAAACTTATATGCTGAACATTTGGAGTTAGTTTTCCGGCCATTTCAGTTCACTAATGTAGATGATAAACAAGAAGTCCTTCATTTTCTAGACAACTCTTTGTCAAATGGATCTGCCCATTAGTCATACAACACCTAGTGAAGTGAAACAAGAAATTACTAAACTAAATGGAAGAAACTCCAGGATATGATTCTATAAATGAATAATCGGTTCAGATTTAGTTTTAGCTCACCTATATATGTTTTGTCCGATTTGGCCATTTAGCCCTGTAAAAGCTGTAGTTTACATCGAATTGTTTTCAAATTTAGCATGGTCGAGTTCCTTTATACATGGACCAACATTGCCCAATTTGAAGAAAATTGGCCAGATTTAGTTGTAGCTCCCTTATATATGTTTCGGTCGATTTGGCCCTTTAACCCTATAGAACTACGAACTTATCTTATAGAATAATCCTCTACGATGAACTTTTCTTAAAGAAAAGTCATCTACGATGAAGTGAAACAAGAAATTACTAAACTAAATGGAAGAAACTCCAGGATATGATTCTATAAATGAATAATCGGTTCAGATTTAGTTTTAGCTCACCTATATATGTTTTGTCCGATTTGGCCATTTAGCCCTGTAAAAGCTGTAGTTTACATCGAATTGTTTTCAAATTTAGCATGGTCGAGTTCCTTTATACATGGACCAACATTGCCCAATTTGAAGAAAATTGGCCAGATTTAGTTGTAGCTCCCTTATATATGTTTCGGTCGATTTGGCCCTTTAACCCTATAGAACTATGAACTTATCTTATTGAAAAATCCTCTACGATGAACCTTTCTTAAAGAAAAGTCATCTACGATGAAGTGAAACAAGAAATTACTAAACTAAATGGAAGAAACTCCAGGATATGATTCTATAAATGAATAATCGGTTCAGATTTAGTTTTAGCTCACCTATATATGTTTTGTCCGATTTGGCCATTTAGCCCTGTAAAAGCTGTAGTTTACATCGAATTGTTTTCAAATTTAGCATGGTCGAGTTCCTTTATACATGGACCAACATTGCCCAATTTGAAGAAAATTGGCCAGATTTAGTTGTAGCTCCCTTATATATGTTTCGGTCGATTTGGCCCTTTAACCCTATAGAACTATGAACTTATCTTATTGAAAAATCCTCTACGATGAACCTTTCTTAAAGAAAAGTCATCTACGATGAAATTTTCTTTTATGATGAACTTTTTTATAAGAAAGGTTTCATCGTAAATGACTTATCTTTAAGAAAAGTTCATCGTAGATGACTTTCTATAAGAAATGTTCATCGTAGATGACTTTTCATGTACGATGACCTTTTTATTACGGAGAAGTTTTCTTATAGAAAAGTCAACAACACTGAAGTTTTCTTATAGAAATGTCATCAACGATGAAATTTTCTTATAGAAAAGTCATCAACGATGAATTTTTCTATAAGAAAAGTCATCAACGATGAACTTTTCTATAAAAAAAGTCATCAACGATGAACTTTTCTATAAAAAAGTCATCAACGCTGAATTTTTCTATAAGAAAAGTCATCAACGATGAAATTTTCTATAAGAAAAGTCATCAACGATAAACTTTTTTATGAGAAAAGTCATCAACGATAAACTTTTTTATGAGAAAAGTCATCAACGATGAACTTTTCTATAAGAAAAGTCATCAACGATGAACTTTTCTATAAGAAAAGTCATCAACGATGAACTTTTCTATAAGAAAAGTCATCAACGATGAACTTTTCTATAAGAAAAGTCATCAACGATGAACTTTTCTTTAAGAAAAGTCATCAACGATGAACTTTT
Organism: Eudasyphora cyanicolor; assembly: GCA_963930755.1. NCBI lineage: Eukaryota > Metazoa > Arthropoda > Insecta > Diptera > Muscidae > Eudasyphora > Eudasyphora cyanicolor. The sequence continues at coordinate 36,262,431 of OZ005738.1, forward strand.
CTATAAGAAAAGTCATCAACGATGAACTTTTCTATAAGAAAAGTCATCAACTATCAAATGTTCTAAAAGAAAAGTCATTAAAGTTGGACTTTTCTAGAAGAAAAGCCATCAACGATGATCTTTTCGTATTGAAAAGTCATCAACGATGATCTTTTCGTATTGAAAAGTCATCAACGATGATCTTTTCGTATAGAAAAGTCATCAACGATGATCTTTTCGTATAGAAAAGTCATCAACGATGATCTTTTCGTAAAGAAAAGTCACCAACGATGATCTTTTCGTATAAAAAAGTCATCAACGTTGAAATTTTCTTATAAAAAATTCATGAACGTTAAACTTTTCTTGTAGAGAAGTCATCTACGTTGAAGTTTTCCTATAAAAAAGTCATCTACGATGAAGTTTTCCTATAGAAAAGTAATCTACGATGACCTTTTCCTATAGAAAAGTCATCAACGATGAACTTTTCTTATTGAAAAGGCATCAACGATGAATTTTTCTTAGGAAAGTCATCAACGATGAATTTTTCTTATAGAAAAGTCATCAACGATGAATTTTTCTTATAGAAAAGTCATCAACGATGAACTTTTCTTATAGAAAAGTCATCAACGATGAATTTTTCTCATAGAAAAATCATCTACAATGAAATTTTCTTATAGCAAAGTCATCGGCGATGAACTTTTCTTATAGCAAAGTCATTAACGATGAGCTCTTCGTATAGAAAAGTCATCAACGTTGAAATTTTCTTATAAAAAATTCATGAACGTTAAACTTTTCTTGTAGAGAAGTCATCTACGTTGAACTTTTCTTATAGAAGAGTCATTTACGCTGACCTTTTCCTATAGAAAAGTCATGTACAATAAACTTCTCCTGTAGAAAAGTCATCTACGATGAACTGTTACTATAAAAAAGTCATTACGATAAACTTTTTCTTATAGAAAAGTCATCAACGATAAACTTTTCTTATAGAAAAGTCATCAAGGATGAAGTTTTCTTATAGAAATGGCATCAGGGAGGAAGTTTTCTTATAAATAACGATGAAGTTTTCTTATAGAAAAGACTTCAACGGTGAATTTTTTTTAGAAAAGTCGTCAATGGTGAAGTTTTCTTACAGAAAAGTCATCAACGATGATTTTTTTTTAGAAAAGTTCAACGATAAATTTTTCTTATAGAAAAGACATCAACGCTGAATAGTTTAATTTTTCTTATAGTAAAGTTCATCGTTGATGACTTTTCTTATAGAAAAGTTCATCGTTGATGATTTTTCTTATAGAAAAGTTTATCGTTGATGAATTTTCTTATAGAAAAGTTCATCGTTGATGACTTTTCTTATAGAAAAGTTCATAGTTGATGACTTTTCTTATAGAAAAGTTCATCGTTTATGACTTTTCTTATAGAAAAGTTTATCGTTGATGACTTTTCTCATAAAAAAGTTTATCGTTGATGACTTTTCTTATCGTTGATGACTTTTCTTATAGAAAATTTCATCGTTGATGACTTTTCTTATAGAAAAATTCAGCGTTGATGACTTTTTTTATAGAAAAGTTCATCGTTGATGACTTTTCTTATAGAAAATTTCATCGTTGATGACTTTTCTTATAGAAAAATTCAGCGTTGATGACTTTTTTTATAGAAAAGTTCATCGTTGATGACTTTTCTTATAGAAAAGTTCATCGTTGATGACTTTTCTTATAGAAAAGTTCATCGTTGATGACTTTTCTTATAGAAAAGTTCATCGTTGATGACTTTTCTTATAGAAAAGTTCATCGTTGATGACTTTTCTTATAGAAAAGTTCATCGTTGATGACTTTTCTTATAGAAAAGTTCATCGTTGATGACTTTTCTTATAGAAAAGTTCATCGTTGATGGCTTCTCTTATAGAAAAGTTCATCGTTGTAGTTTCTTAATTGATTGATAATTAAGACGTTAATTTGATGTAAATAAGCATTTAATATTTAAAATATAAAATATTTACAATATTTTACTTATTCTTGTTTTTTGTTTTATTCGATCTGCTTCCATAGTACATATTTTGTTTTTGCACTTAGGATCAGGATCGAAGTAAGTGATATGTACCACCCCTAATACATATCACTTACTCCTTCTTTAATTTTTTACTTATTTTAATATTTCCTTTATTTAAAGATCATAAGATTCATAAAAATCAGGATTTGCATGGTATTTTTTGTGTTTATTTCAAAATTTTAATTTGAAAAAAAAATCAATTGAATTTTATGAAAATTAAAAAATAAAAATTATTTATTTATTTCCAGTATTTTTTATTTCTGCTTCCTGACAATTTTGACAGTTGTTGTCAGCGCGATCGAATCCTGGCAATCCCCTGTAAAAGATGTTAATTTAACAGATTGGAGAGAACATAGGCGCAAGAAGCGTTTTATAATATTTGAGGACTCTGGCGGTGTGAAGGTAATTTTTTTAATCTACTATTCTGTAAAATGAGGTTGGAAATTATTTGTATTTTTCAATAGGATGGGTTTTTTTAGAGGCTTTTAACTTTAGTTTGAGGTAGCAAAAATGTTTTTAATATGACTAATCGGCTTTCACAGAAAACAGTGCTGCCAATTTAAAGTCTTAGCCTCTAAAAACCCACCATATTGAAAAATACAAATACGTAACTATTGGGCGAATATACGGGTAGACTAAATACTTATTAGAATGCATAATGCAATACTTACCATTAGCTACTCAGATCAATAAGTTTTTTAACATTATTAGTTTTTTCTTTTTATTATTTTTTACTTTTCTTCTAGATTACGACTGGCATTACCTACCCGGTTGATTTACAGGATAAGAAACCCTGGCGTCAACTCGTAACAACTTATAATTTACAATATCAATATGGTGAACCAACCACGCCCATCTATTGGTGGGATAAATGGGATCGGCGAAATTTAGCTGACGGTTCTTTGGGACCCATACATCAATCGGAAGAATTACAAACGGATGAGGCCCAAGTATTTCTTTATACGTTTGCAGAAAGTGTTATGGATCGTCATGGAACGAATGGGCGGGAATGTCTTCTAAAAGCAATATGTGAAAATGCCCAAATACACGAGCATCAGGGACTATATTCGGAAATATTAGACCGATTGTTGAGGTAAGCAAAGCGAATAGCGCACAACACAAGCATAGCTTCAAATGACTTGATTTTTCCCTTTAGACCTCATCGAAATTTAGACTCCCACTATGTGGATGCGAGGCGCATGGGCCTCGAGGGCATAGATTGTCAGGGAAATTATCCCAAGGCCCTAAACTGTCTACTCGATCAATATATTCATGTCCGGGAAGATTTCTTGGGTCACACCACAGTAATATGATATATATACATAATAATAACTAAAATTGTAAATAAAATAAAAAAGACTGTATTTAATAAAATTATTATATTAATAAGCATTATTTAGAAACAAAATACTAAATCATTTCCAAAAATATCTATGCAAACTAAAAATAACTAAAAATATCTTAAAATTTTATTTCTTATTTTATTTAAAAGGAAGGAAGTTTTTCCAAACTAATTGGTTCCTTCACTGTGCCTATCGCCTAACATTGGCGCAGTATTAGGTGAATATCTGACGGGAGGTTCTGTCATGGCTAAATCGGAAAGAAAACATAATTGCGGGTATTCTGTAAGTACGTGACGCCAGTCGTGAAGTCCCTGACACAACCACAGCTCAGACTATTAAACAGACTTCTCGCATATAATGAAAAAGCCATGTCATATCAATAAACACCCAAGACTGAAGCCAAAATCTGGACATTGCCTAACAAAAGTTGCGTCACCCGCCCTTTTTCACATTCTATCCATCTTTTCCGCCACCTAGACACCAGGCACTCATCCAAGAGTTCCCTGTTCCTCCTAGCGTCCCCATCAACCAACTGAGCTGAAAAGGTGGGACCCCTCTTAATTCTGAATGCAATACCACGACATATCACCTCCAGGTCAAGTGGTGGTGCACGTAGCAAGATGGATCCCTTGACTGTAACAAGGGATCAACTGAAGGCTCCACTGAATGGGCCACAGATCGAAACCAGGGGTCATCCACGAGTCACATCCTTCCAAACCGTGGCGATCTCATGCACCACACAAACTTCCGTAGCATCAACGATGAACTTTTTCTTTAAGAAAAGTCATCAACTATGAATTTTCTATAAGAAAAGTTATCAACTATGAATTTTCCTTAAGAAAAGTCATTAACTATGAACTTTTCTATAAAAGAAGTCATCAACGATGATCTTTTCGTATAGAAAAGTCATCAACGATGATCTTTTCGTATAGAAAAGTCATCAACGATGATCTTTTCGTATAGAAAAGTCATCAACGATGATCTTTTCGTATAGAAAAGTCATCAACGATGATCTTTTCCTATAGAAAAGTCATCAACGATGATCTTTTCGTATAGAAAGGTCAACAACGATGATCTTTTCGTATAGAAAAGTCATCAACGATGATCTTTTCGTATAGAAAAGTCATCAACGATGATCTTTTCGTATAGAGAAGTCACCAACGATGATCTTTTCGTATAGAAAAGTCATCAACGATGATCTGTTCGTATAGAAAAGTCATCAACGATGATCTTTTCGTATAGAAAAGTCATCAACGATGATCTTTTCGTATAGAAAAGTCATCAACGATGATCTTTTCGTATAGAAAAGTCATCAACGATGATCTTTTCGTATAGAAAAGTCATCAACGATGATCTTTTCGTATAGAAAAGTCATCAACGATGATCTTTTCGTATAGAAAAGTCATCAACGATGAAAAGTTATCAACGATGATCTTTTCGTATAGAAAAGTCATCAACGATGATCTTTTCGTATAGAAAAGTCATCAACGATGATCTTTTCGTATAGAAAAGTCATCAACGATGATCTGTTCGTATAGAAAAGTCATCAACGATGATCTGTTCGTATAGAAAAGTCATCAACGATGATCTTTACGTATAGAAAAGTCTTCAACGATGATCTTTTCGTAAAGAAAAGTCATCAACGACGATCTTTTCGTATAGAAAAGTCATCATCTTTTCGTATAGAATAGTCATCAACGATGATTTTTTTCGTATAGAATATTCTTCAACGATGATCTTTTCGTATAGAAAAGTCATCAACACACATTTCCCGGGGAACTCTCTAACGGAAACAGAGGATCAGCAGGACCAACAAGAGTGCGAGTGGACTGCGAGCGTCGCTAGCTTGTTGACTAAGAGATCCAGAATAATCTGGGCTATTAATAGCTTTGAGCCCTTCAAGTCACCTGGACCAGACGGCATCACTCCAGCAGAAATGCAGAAAATGTTGGCTTGAGAACACTTATGTAGGCTGCATCAGGCTTTCATACATCCCGAATCGATGGAGGGATACCAAAGTGCTATTCATACCAAGGTCTGGAAAGACTTTTGGATTATTTAATTAGGGAAAACCTGGATACAAAACTCCTGTCGGTGAACCAACATGCTTACAATAAGGGGAAGTATACAGAATCAGCCCTGCACGACCATGTGAGCACTATCGAATCGTCCCTGCATTTCAAGGAATTCACCATGATGGCATTTCTTGACATAGAAGGGGCTTTTCACAACATTCACTCAGATGCAGTAATTGCGGCACTGTCACATCTTAATGTTAACTCTAGTTTGATTAGACTAATTCAAAGTCTGCTCAACAGAAGACGCATAACAGCATGTCTTGGGACCACAACTCTAACAAGGTTTGTAAACAGAGGGACTCCACAAGGAGGAGTACTGTCTCCACTAATTTGGAACCTAGCGGTGAATGAAATCCTGCTAGATCTAGAACGTTGTGGCTGCAAGGTCGTGGCATATGCGGACGACGTTGCAATCGCAGTGAAATTCGAAAACGTCCTCCGAGACATTCTACAGGTGGCTCTGAACAAATTGGCTAGATGGGCCAGAAGCAGCGGTTTGGGCATAAACCCAAACAAGACAGAATTGGTTCTCTTTACTAGGATGAATAAAGTCCCACATGTGCACCCTCCACCTCGGATAAATGGAACAGATCTAGTCTTTTCTGAAAGTGCAAAATTTTTAGGAATAATTCTAGATAGGAAACTGTTATTTAGACTTAACGTGTTGGAACGTGTAAGGAAGGCCAACGTCGCCTTATATTCCTACAAAAAGGCTGTAGGGTCGCGGTGGGGCCTCTCTCCTAAAATCGTCCACTAGATATATATAGCAGTAGTTCGTCCTATACTGCTATACGGCATTGTGGTATGGTGGACGGCAACTGACAAACTAACCATTACCAACCTACTAACAAAGGTTCAGAGAACAGCCTGCCTGAGCATATGGGGAGCCTTAAGGACTACAGCGACCGAGTCTCTACAAGCCCTACTCCATATACTGCCGATTAATATTGTGGCGAGAGAAGTTGCCACCAAAGCGGCAATAAGATTAATCTGCCTATCAATGTGGAGGTACAAAAACTACGGTCACATGAGGATATCAAAGTGTGGTGCTATGGTAACCGACCGAGTGGACTATATACCAACGGTGTACACCTTCGATAGAAATTACATCACTATGATTCCCGCCAGAGATTAATGGGTTGGAAGAATACCAGGTAATAGAAACCATCTCCACTTTTACACGGATGGTTCGAAGCTTGATGAAAAGGATGGCTTCGGAGTACACTGTGCAGAGCTTAGATTGGAGATAGCTCACAGACTACCAAATACCTGCAGTGTCTATCAAGCCGAAATAATGGCAATATGGGAAGTAGCCAAGTGGCTGAGTCGCAACATAGTAACCAACACTGGCGTTGTAATTTACTCGGACAGCCAGGCTGCCATCAATTCTCTGGAGGCAACATCCCTAAATTCACAAACAGCCCTCGACTGCCGCAGATCTCTTAACGAGATGGCTGAGCAGTTTAATATACACCTCATATGGGTGCCTGAGCATAGGGATATCCCGGGGAACTGCAAAGCCGATGGACTTGCTAGGAAAGGGACGACATTACAAATTCTCGATGAATTTGCATATATTGGTGCGCCACTATCCACCTGCAAGCTTTGGCTTAGGCAAGAGGCAATCAGGCAGTCCAACGAAAGATGGACAGAAATCGGCACCTGCAGGGTAGCTAGACAAATCTGACCAAGGTATGACCTGAGATGATCAATATATCTCCTCGCACTAGAGAGGCAAAGATTGTCTACGTTAGTTTCAGTTCTGACGGGACACTGCTTGATCGGCGAACACGCCAAAAGATTGGGTATTGACTCCAATGACTTCTGCCGAAGCTGTGGAGATGAGGAAGAAGTGGAGAGCATTGAGCACTTGCTTTGCGACTGTCCCGCTTTGAGTAAACGACGACTGGACATACTGGGGTCGGCCTTTTTAGGCAGCCTAACAGATCTTTCCAGTACTGATATTCGTACTATCGATAAATTTATATATCAAACAGGTTGGTTTCGATGAGGGGCATTTCAGCCCGTGGTAACACTAGGGACCTAAACTGGTCTATGTGAGCTTGTATAAAAATTCGGCTGCCACCCTAACCTAAACCTAAACCTAACGATCTGTTTTTCGTATAGAAATGTCATCAACGATGACCTCTAGTTTTTCGATTTTTCCTCCACTGTGCCTATACAGGAGTATTTATGAGACCTTACCCCTGATATCTCAATGCAGAAATTAATTTCTTAAAATTTTTTCAGATACTTAATTACCCAAAAGCAAATGACCTTTTTGTAATGATTTAGAATCCGATAAAGAAAACTTTGCTCATTAAATCTTTTGGCCATTTCGTCTTCACTTTTCATCTTTGATCCAAACTCAACAATAACTATAGCAATAAAAACTGACCGAATATCCAAGAGAAGAAAAAGCCATCATTCATTACTGCGACGAAAAGGACAATAATAACAAAAACAAAGTCAAGTATATTTAACTTAATTAAGCGGATCTGTCCTTCATCATTAGAAGCAAATGGCTCATGGAATGGATGGGAGATGCCGCCGTGTAATTTAGCGACGAAAGATAGATAATTGCTGAGTTTTTTTGCAACAGTGTAACTAAATTAGGTTTGCATACCTTTTTGGCGACAGAACTGATGAGATGATGGTTCTCCTCTTGTTTTCGGCCGTCCTTCCTTCCTCAGGCAGCCAGTAGAGTAAAACAACAAAACAAAACTAGTTAGGCATACTTAAGATATTTCCACGTAAATGGCTAATGTTCAACAAAATGAAGGCATCCGAAGATGACGACCGGTCCTCCAAGGGGCAGTCGTCTTGATGGCAGCCAGCATTCATTTCATCCTTGAGTGCTTTGGCAACAGCCGGTGTGACAATGTGTCACAGTATTTTGGTATGTCAAGCAAGACAAATGTCCAGTTGAGTTGAAAATCAAAAATTTCAAGCACGTAATCACAGTTTCACACTTTTTTGCACTTCGTCCATTCGGTTGGTCAGTCCGTCTGCCGGCCCATACATCCACTTATCCGTTCGTCCGTTTGTCTTTCAGTCTGGCCCTCTTAAAGTTGTTTAATTTCATTTTTCGGGTTGTGTTTTTCATTGAAATCATCTCGTCTTGTTTTGGTTATATCTCCTCCAAGCCCTAATCACATTTAATTCAGGCATTAAAGTGTCTCGACACAAAGTATCATTAACGACCCCACTTTCTGGATCCTTCTCCTACTCCTCCACCAACTATGTACATTCTGCAGCTGACAAAGAAATGTTGTAAAAATTTACATCTTATTTCGCAGTTTTGTTAAAAGAAATTATGAGATACAGGTCAAGAGGGATATCCGGGGAAAGTGTGACTATTTGGCGAATGGTAATTTTTAATGGCGAGAATGGCGCACAAAATTCCAATTTACTTGCAAAACAAGCGGAGAATTTCAACGAGGAGAGGAACTTAACTTTTAATTTATAATTTGCAGAAATATCTGTAAAAGTTGTAATTAATGTGTGTACGCCAAAAGAAAGCTGATGGTGAAAGGAGTCCAGACTGTTAGAAAGACTTTAAGTGTGAATTCTATGGAGTAGCAAAATAAAATACAATACAATCACACTTCTTGTTAAAGAAAGGACTGCAAAAGACGAGGATTATGAACGACAGGGAAAAGATCATCCTTGATACTTTTTTTTAGAAATGATAATCCTTGATGGCCTTTCTCTGTCATCGTTGATGACTTTCTATACGAAAAGATCATCGTTGATGGTTTTTCTATACGAAAAGATCATCGTTGATGACTTTCCTATACGATAAGATCATCGTTGATGACTTTTCTATATGAAAAGATCATCGTTGATGACTTTCCTATACGATAAGATCATCGTTGATGACTTTTCTATACGAAAATATCATCGTTGATGGCTTTTCTATACGAAAATATCATCGTTGATGACTTTCCTATACGAAAAGATCATCGTTGATGACTTTCCTATACGAAAAGATCATCGTTGATGACTTTTCTGTACGAAAAGATCATCGTTGATGACTTTTCCGTACGAAAAGATCATCGTTGATGACTTTTCTGTACGAAAAGATCATCGTTGATGACTTTTCTGTACGAAAAGATCATCGTTGATGACTTTTCTGTACGAAAAGATCATCGTTGATGACTTTTCTATACGAAAAGATCATCGTTGATGACTTTTCTATACGAAAAGATCATCGTTGATGAATATTCTATACGAAAAGATCATCGTTGATGACTATTCTATACGAAAAGATCATCGTTGATGACTTTTCTATACGAAAAGATCATCGTTGATGACTTTTCTATACGAAAAGATCATCGTTGATGACTTTTCTTTACGAAAAGATCATCGTTGATGACTTTTCTTTACGAAACGATCATCGTTGATGACTTTTCTTTACGAAAAGATCATCGTTGATGACTTTTCTAAACGAAAAGATCATCGTTGATGACTTTTTTATACGAAAAGATCATCGTTGGTGACTTTTCTATACGAAAAGATCATCGTTGATGACTTTTCAATACCAAAAGATCATCGTTGATGGCTTTTCTTCTAGAAAAGTTCATCGTTGACGTCTTTTCTTCTAGAAAAGTCCAACTTTAATGACTTTTCTTTTAGAACATTTGATAGTTGATGACTTTTCTTATAGAAAAGTTCATCGTTGATGACTTTTCTTATAGAAAAGTGCATCGTTTCTTATAGAAAAGTTCATCGTTGATGACCTTTCTTATAGAAAAGTTCATCGTTGATGACTTTTCTTTTAGAAAAGTTCATCGTTGATGACTTTTCTTCTAGAAAAGTTCATCGTTGATGACTTTTCTATACGAAAAGACTATTCTTATAGAAAAGTTCATGGTTGATGACTTTTCTTATAGAAAAGTTCATCGTTGATGACTTTTCTTATAGAAAAGTTCATCGTTGATGACTTTTCTTATAGAAAAGTTCATCGTTGATGACTTTTCTTATAGAAAAGTTCATCGTTGATGACTTTTCTTATAGAAAAGTTCATCGTTGATGACTTTTCTTATAGAAAAGTTCATCGTTGATGACTTTTCTTATAGAAAAGTTCATCGTTGATGACTTTTCTTATAGAAAAGTTCATCGTTGATGACTTTTCTTATAGAAAAGTTCATCGTTGATGACTTTTCTTATAGAAAAGTTCATCGTTGATGACTTTTCTTATAGAAAAGTTCATCGTTGATGACTTTTCTTATAGAAAAGTTCATCGTTGATGACTTTTCTTATAGAAAAGTTCATCGTTGATGACTTTTCCTATAGAAAAGTTCATCGTTGATGACTTTTCTTATAGAAAAGTTCATCGTTGATGACTTTTCCTATAGAAAAGTTCATCGTTGATGACTTTTCTTATAGAAAAGTTCATCGTTGATGACTTTTCTTATAGAAAAGTTCATCGTTGATGACTTTTCTTATAGAAAAGTTCATCGTTGATGACTTTTCTTATAGAAAAGTTCATCGTTGATGACTTTTCTTATAGAAAAGTTCATCGTTGTTGACTTTTCTTATAGAAAAGTTCATCGTTGTTGACTTTTCTTATAGAAAAGTTCATCGTTGTTATAGAAAAGTTCATCGTTGATGACTTTTCTTATAGAAAAGTTCATCGTTGTTGACTTTTCTTATAGAAAAGTTCATCGTTGATGACTTTTCTTATAGAAAAGTTCATCGTTGATGACTTTTCTTATAGAAAAGTTCATCGTTGATGACTTTTCTTATAGAAAAGTTCATCGTTGATGACTTTTCTTATAGAAAAGTTCATCGTTGATGACTTTTCATTTCGAAAAGTTAATCGTTGATAGCTTTTCTTATAAAAATGTTCATCGGTGTTTACTTTTCTTGTAGTAAAGTTCATCGGTGATGACTTTCTATAAGAAAATTGCAGCACTTTTATAAAGTAATTACACATATACTGGGTCTACATATCATGTCAGTTCACTGACCCCTTTTAGAAAAAAATTGTGAGATATTGGCTTTATTTTTCCTTTCAAAAATAATAATACTCACCACATTGGTTTTGGGTTTGGCGGAGATGAGATAGGAAGTGCAAACATCGAAAAATTGTGCAACACATTTTACCATAACTTTTGCAGTTGTTGTTGTTACTGTGGTTTTACAAGCATCAATGGAAAATAAATTTGCAATGTGAACAAGCTCATAAAAATGCTTAACAGGAAAATATACGGAAAAAAACACCATAATAGGGCAGCGAGAAGTGGAAATGTTCCTCCCCTCCTACAAACCATCGTGATAACGGAGGCGATGAGGACGACGCTGATGGCACTAAAGTTGATAATGCTCTGTTGATTGTGGTAAACGTAAAACGCCACCAACAACGAACCTCTAGAGTGCCTAGATCCTGGTTCATCTCTGCTTTCTCCCTCCCAAAAAAGTAAACCAAAAGTTCTTCCTTTTTTTCACATGAATGCCTGACCCATCGACCGACCACCCGCTAGGATAACGACTCTCTCATCGTAATCCCAGTGAACAGTAAAATATGACCAAAGTTGAAGTAGCCAACGTTCCACGCACCGCATCCTTTTAAAATAAGCGGACGAAAAACGATGCAAAAAAATTTGAGCTCACAGAAGATGAATAAAAATAAATCTCTTTAAGAGAATTTAATGCAATTTTGCGAATGCCATGGAAAACGTCAATGGAATTCACTAAATATGCACTCGGCTGATGTGAACTTTATTAATTTTTGATTTGAAAAGTGAAAAGAGAAAGGTGAACGGTAATTTTTAGTACATAATCCTGAACAAAAATTACAAAATTAATTTACATTGTAGTAAATATTAGTATTTCTGAAGACTCGTAGAATTGACAATAGTTAACATTGACAGAAGGACAATGACCATTGACAGAAGGTCACTGACCATTGACAGAAGGTCACTGACCATTGACAGATGGTCTATGACCATTGACAGAAGGTCAATGACCATTGGCAGAAGGTCAATGACCATTGACAGAAGGTCAATTACCATTGACAGAAGGTCAATTACCATTGATAGAAGGTCAATTACCATTGACAGAAGGTCAATTACCATTGACAGAAGGTCAATTACCATTGACAGAAGGTCAATGACCATTGACAGAAGGTCAATGACCATTGACAAAATGTCAATGACCATTGACAGGTGGTCAATGACCATTGAGAGAAGGTCAATGATCATTGAAAGAAGGTCAATGACTATTGACAGAAGGTCAATGACCATTCACAGAAGGTCAATGACCATTGACAGAAGGTCAATGACCATTCACAGAAGGTCAAGGACCATTGACAGAAGGTCAATGACCATTCACAGAAGGTCAATGACCATTGACAGAAGGTCAATGAGCATTGACAGAAGGTCAATGAGCATTGACAGAAGGTCAATGACCATTGACAGAAGGTCAATGAGCATTGACAGAAGGTCAATGAGCATTGACAGAAGGTCAAAGAGCATTGACAGAAGGTCAATGAGCATTGACAGAAGGTCAAAGAGCATTGACAGAAGGTCAATGACCATTGACAAAAGGTCAATGACCATTGACAGAAGGTCAATGACCATTGACAGAAGGTCAATGACCATTGACAGAAGGTCAATGACCATTGACAGAAGGTCAATGACCATTGACAGAAGGTCAATGTCCATTGACAGAAGGTCACTGACCATTGACAAAAGGTCACTGACCATTGACAAAAGGTCAATGACTTTTGACGGACGTTCTCAGACCTAAAACAGACGGTCAATGGCCATTAAATGCACGTTCCAATAATGCCTTATCTTCAATTATTATTGATAGAAATTAAATAATTATTGGCAGACGATGAATGATAAACGACATTAAGTCTGTGACGACTGAACGAAGCTCATTGACATGAGGTGTATGGTGTATTCTTCTATATCTCCTATGGAGGTTTCTTTATACCTTCCTTCGAGGATATTCCTCTGTACCTGCTTCAATCTCCTCCGAGGGTCTCCATCCTTACTTGAGTCGCCCTCTTCCTTGGGTCTTCCACGTCTACCTACTCCGAGATACTTCCTTTATAGTACATTCACGCTCTACGGAGACCATCCTCAGATACGCTATAAAGGGAAGCTTTCTCTATACTGAAGTCGACCTCATTCGGAGATATTCCTCTATACTTTAGTCGACCTCCTCCGGGTTTCTTCCTCTACACTAGAGTCGGCAATAGATCTTTTTACAGTCGACCTCCTCCGATGCGCCTTTTTCTGTCATTAAGACGACCTCAAGTGGATCCTATTTTTCTTGGAAATTTTACGTCCTCAGAGGGCCTTCATCTTTACTTGGGCCGACCTCGTCCCGCGATCTTCCTATATACTTCATTCCCAGATACATCCTTTACTGTAAAGTCGACCTCTCCTATGACTTTCCTCTAGAGACACCCCCTTAAGGAAACGTTACCTACATTAGAATTGACCTCAACCGGGAATATGTCTCTATACTAGAGCCGATTTCCTTCAAAATCTTTTCCATACTACAGTCGAACTCCTTCGGGGAATTTTCTTCAATACTTCTTCTCCCGAGATCTTCGTCTTTTGTACGTTCTTTTCGTATGCGAGAGTCGAACATTTTTTCTATTCCATCGTATAAAACTGGGTTCAAGCTTCTCCAAGGATCTTCATACTTATTTGGGCCAACCTCATCCCGGAGTCTTATTCTACACCGTCTACATAATTCCTCCTTCTTCCTTTATGGTAAATTAGATCTCTCCGGTTACCTTGTCTTAGAGACATCCCCTTAAGTGAATCAGGATCTATCGGCTCTACGGTCCTCCACCGTAGAGCCGATTCAACCTCCATTCGTGGATCTTTCTTTATACTGGAGTCGATCTTCTCCGGTCTTTTTTTGTAATTGAGGCAACATTCTTTGGAGTGTATTCTTCTATACGATAGTATAACAGGTCCGAGGGTCGTCATTTTAATTAGGGCAACCTCATTCCGTGGTCTTCCTCTATGTAGACGCATTTTCTACCTTTGTGTTAGAGTTAACTTTCCTGACATCTTTTTAAGTGCAACATTTCCAAGTCAACCTCCATTCGGGGATACTTCTTTATACTATAGTCGACCACCTGTTGTTTTTTTCTTCTATATTATAGACACCCTCCCTCAGAGCGGATTCTTTTTGTCATTGAGCTGACCTTCTACGGAGCGACTTATCTTATACGACCTCTTCTGCATGTCTTCATATTTACTTGGGCCGACCTCAACCCGATGTCTTCCTCTATAATACCGTCTGCGTCTGCTAAGTATAACATAATGTAAATAAGAGTCTAACTTCAACGAGAATCTTCCTCTATGTATACTAGAGACAACTTTCGCTGCGAAGCTTCCTCTAGAGTCTACGTCCTCCGGGTAGACTCTACAGGCTCTACTAGACCCTACCCCTTTCGGGGACCTTCCTCTATGCTAGAGTCAACCTCCTCCGTTGACCTTCCTTTATATTAGAAATGTCCTCTTAATTGAAAATTCCTCTATGCTAGAGTTGATATCCTCCTGAGCCTTAGTCTAGTCGAAAGACGTCCTCATTCAAGGATCTTCATTTTTACTAGAGCCTTCGAGGGGAGCCTTCTTCTATATAAAAGTTGATCTTTCCGACCTTCTATACGAAAGTATATCTGAGTTCGACCTCCTCGGACGGTCTTCATGTTTAATTGGCCGACCACTCTCTATACAAGCCTCTACCTAGTTTTATATTTCTAGTATAGTCAACCTTTCCGGTGACCTTACTCTAGAGATACCCTTTAAATTGAAACGTTCTCTACATGAGTCGACGTCCTGCGGAGACCTTCCCCTATACTAGAATCGACGTTCTCCTGAAGCCTTCCTCTACTAAATTCGACCTCCTCCGCGGACCTTTCACTATACTAGAGGCTACCTTCCTTTGAGTTTCCTTTATATTACAGACGACCTCTTAAAGGAAACTTCCTTTATGCTAGAGTCTATATCCTCCTGGACTTTCCTCTACAATTGGGTCGAGGGTTTTCCAATAAGAGGTGTTATTTTGAATCACCCGGTATTCCGATAGCTGTCACTTTTGAGGCTTTTATTCTTTGACATTTGACAAGTAGAAACTATGCCATTACTAAAAATGGAACGATACACGATCATCGAACGATACAAAACGATCAACAAACGATCGAACAAAAAAACGATACGAACGGTACGAAATCATCTTGATTGATGAGGCCCATTTCCATCTCGGTGGCTACGTTAACAAGCAAAATTGTCGCATCTGGGACTCGGAAAACGCAAGAGTTATTGTTGAGAAGCCTCTCCATCCTCAAAGTGTGACTGTTTGGTGCGGTTTATGGTCCGGAGGGGTCATTGGACCTTACTTTTTCGAAAATGAGGTTGGATCGAAAGTTACGGTGAATGGATTGCGCTATCGAGAGATGATTAATGATTTCTTTCTTGATCTAGACGACATTTACTTTCAACATGACGGCGCTACGTGCCACACAAGCAACGAAACCATTGCTCTCTTACGGGAAAAGTTTCCGGACCGTGTTACCTCTCGAAGAGGTGATCACAATTTGCCACCGAGATCTTGTGATTTAACACCTTGCGACTTCTTCCTTTGGGGAGACGTGAAAGATAAGGTCTACGCAGGTCAACAATCAACAACCCAGCGTCGATTCAAGACCTCAAAGATAGAATTCGTGAGGCTATCGAGGACATAGGGCAGTCACTTTGCGATTTGGTTATGTAAGCGTGGTCGTGGTGGCCATCTGGCTGATGTTGTTTTTCATTATTAACGGCATACCTTCGTCTTTATTATGAAATAAACATCCGATCATTTATCTCCAAAAATGGAATTTTTCTTTGAATACCAAAATAACACCTCTTGTTGAAAAACCCTTTACATAGTATAGTTGACCTCGACGGGGATCTTACTCTAGAGACATATCCTTTATTCAAACGTTCACTACATTAAAGTCGAAATCTTCGGGGGACCTTCACACAAGGGACCTTCATCGACGTTCTCATGGAGCCTTCATCTATACTAAGTTCGACATCTTCCTTCCTCTATACTAGAATCCACCTCCTCTCTTGAGCTTACTTTAAACCACAGTCGACCTCGTTAAGGAAAACTTCCTTCATGTTAGAGTCGATATCCTCCTAGGGCTTTCCTCTACAATAAAGCCGACTTACTCCGGGTATACGAGTATTCTTGTTTACTAGAGTAGCCCTCCCCCGAAGGAATTTTTTCTAGACGAGAGTCGACCTATTCCGGTGCGTATTTTTTTTATGCGAGAGTATAACTAGGTTACATTTCCTTTGAGGATTTTCATATTTACTTAGGTCGACCACATCCTGGGGACTTCCTCTATACTACCGTCTACCTAATTTCTTCTTCTTCCTTTACAGCCACTAGAGATATGCTCTTAGTTTAAGCTTTCTCTGCATTAGAGACGACTTCTACGGAAAACCTTCCTCTATTCTAGGGTCGACGTCGTCCAAAGAATTTCCTCTATACTAGAGTCGATGTTCTTCGGGACCCTTCTTCTTTTCTAGAGTTGACCTCCTGCGGGGATTTTTCTCTATACTAGAGACGACCTCGACAATGAATCTTCTCCTATATTAGAGTCGTCTTTAGTGGGAGACTTCCTCTATTCCTTTTCCTATTGTCTTTCTCTATTCTAGAGGCGAACTTCCTTGGGAATATTCTTCAGTACAACAGTCAACGTCAACATTGGCGGATGGTCAGTGGTCATTGAATGAAGGTTAAATATTTTATGTTTATTTATCTAATATTTTATGTTTACAAATTAATCTATTTAATCTCATTTCAAACGGCTTAAATATAAAGTAAACCATTGAACATATGTCTGTGGATTACAACAACAAAACTAAACCATAAACGGCAATAACACGCACCAATAAATTACAATTATTATTGGTTAGATTGAGTATTAGAAATTTGTCAACACGTTTGTAACCGCAAAAAATTATGTCTACCACAAAACCTATGAAAAATATTGCCACGAAATATAATTGATTTTGGCGAATTTGAAATGTTGAAAATGTTTCGTTGTCATATAGGTGGTAAAATGTAATTTAGGGAAAAAAAACGTGCAAACAAAGTACCAAAAACCGTTCACAGAATCATGAGGGCTTTTCAAATGGGGTGCCGTTGAGAGTAGAAAATGTACATTTTTATAATACAAAAAAAATTATTTTAATTTATGTCTCTGAGAGCATGTTTGGCTCTTGGCATGTCTCCACGGAACCCAGAGCCAAAACTGCTAAGAAGCCTTGCCTTAGATGTTTTACGCAAATCCCCAGCTTGTAGATGACAAACAAGACTATTTACCTTTAATCAAGCAACTGACGAATTTTTTAATAGCATTAACGGTTTAGTTTACGGATTTAAATTAAAATTGCATATTGCGTCAACCTATGTATGTATGTCCTACGCCGAATCACCAGCAGACCGGCCGCAACCAAAGGACCAGGCAGGCAGACAGACCGACGAACAGGCAGTATCCAATGTCATTCCGATCAATTTTCTGACAACTTGAGTAGTTGTCTGTCACTACTTTATCTCCAGGCCATTGACACAGCGAACGTAGGATGCACGAAATCCTCACAGGCCGGAGATGACTCCAGCACCAGATACATGAATGGGATGAATGTAGAACAGCACTCACATGTATGAGTGTTGTAGGCAAGGAATCTATTTGCGTATATAGGTTTTTGTGTCTAAAGCGCTTATAAGCCATATCGTCCCGAAGTGAGTGACTAGCTAGGATGATATGTGAAGGACTACCCAGCGAACGGGATGCAATATGATGGGTATTCATGGATTCGTTGACTCCAGCCTGGATACTTGATGTGTGATGTGTGATTATGCCGGTGATGCTTGACTTTTAATAGATATATGACAACAAGGCGAGTAAGCAATCACTCGTTAAAACGCTTAAATCGCCGATGTCTCTTCGCATTCTGAGGATGTGTCGCTGTTGGCTGGCAGTGTTGCCAGCGCAGAAGATTTTGGGAATTTGTTGGATGTTGAAAAAGTGTCGTAGAGCGAAAAGGACAAAGTTTTGTTATCACTTACTCGTTGGTCAATATTTTGAATTTTCTTGGCACAATTTAAAATGGCAATATCTCGTTATGTAAAAAAGGACGACATTCTGCTATCACTTTTTTTTTAATTTCCTTAGAAAAACTTTAAATGGCTATATCTCGTTAAATAAGCACCGTAGAGCGAAATGGATGACATTTTGTTATCACTTATTTTGGGTCAACATTTTTAATTCCCTTAGCAAAACTTAAAATGGCTATATCTCGTTAAATAAGCGTCGTAGAGAGAAATGTATGATATTTTATTATCACTTATTGCAGCAAATTTTTCTATACGAGAGTAGAGTAATGTTGGACCTCTCTAAATTAGGGTCAACTTTACACCGAGGATCTTCCTCTGTACTATAGTCGACGTTCTCCTAGACTCGACCACTTCGTTGCCATTAGGAGCAACTTTTTCTATACGAGAGTAGAGTAATGTTGGACCTCTCTAAATTAGGGTCAACTTTACACCGAGGATCTTCCTCTGTACTATAGTCGACGTTCTCCTAGACTCGACCACTTCGTTGCCATTTGGAGCACCTTTTTCTATACGAGAGTATAGTAATGTTGGACCTCTCTAAATTAGAGTCAACTTTACACCGAGGATCTTCCTCTGTACTATAGTCGACGTTCTCCTAGACTCGACCACTTCGTTGACATTCCTTTACATCTAGTGTAAATGTGTAGATGGCCTTACTCTAGAGACATCCTGTTAATTGAAATGTTCTCTACATTAGAATCGACGTAATCCGTGGACATTCTTCTATACTAGATTCGACGTTCTCCTGAATCTTTCCTCTACTGTATTCGACCTCTTCCGTGGAACTTCCCCTATACTATATAGAGACTTCCTTCCTTTGAGCTTCCGTTATATTGCAGACGTCCCCTTGAAGGAAACTTCTTTTATGCTATGGTCGTTATCCTCCTGGGACCTTATATTCTATGGCCGACCTCATCCGGAGATCTTCTTGATTAGAGACGGTCTTATCCACAAGGATTCCTTTATATAAAAATCGATATTTTCCGGCGACCATCATCGAAAGAATGTCTTATCTATCAATAGCAATGCCATATATTCGAAAAAATTCATCATTCAGGCAATGTTTCGTTATAATGAGAATTTTCCTTCAGTCCTTTTAGTGTCGGGAGCAAACACGAACAACAATATGTACGTAAAATGGACGAATGGTTTACCTTAAGAGACAGGCAAGACCCGAATTATTATTAATGGTTATTAAAACAAAACATTATAGTTTTAGGTTATCTTCGTATGTTATATCATTTTTTGAAAGCTGTATATCTAATAGAAAAGACTCAATAAACTTAACTTAACTAACTTAACCTTCAGTGATATTAGTGAAATGACCTCCTCAAGTCTAGAAGATGCTTCAACCTTTGGTAGGACTCTAGCGCTAATTCCGATTTGCTCCCACTGAACAAGGCGAATGTGATTATGTTTGTAAAAATTAAATTGATCGCAAATCCATACGAGAATTATTTAGGACGCAAGACCTAACTAAGCAAATAATTCTTTGCATTATCTCACTAGTTTCGAAAGGTTATTCATGATTTTAGAGATAAAACAAAATAACTATGTGAATGACAGTTATGAACCTTGTTCCGGATAGAAAAGCTATAACATCTGGAAATCGATAGGATTGATAAAGGTTTGCTTCTTTTGCCATGCGTTGGATTTCTCCATACTCCAGTATAGGGTGGAGCGCGGTAATTTGCTTATTTGCCTTAGCCTGCAGTGCAAAAAAGCAAACTCCCGCGCTCCACCCTATACTATCCAAAAGGGACAGTTTCAAAAGATAGATGAACCCTCAAACTGATAGCCAAGGTGGGTAGATCAAGGTTGTTAGAGGCAGGTTCTACAGTGGCGTATCCGCCTGCTACTGAACGCTTTATGAAACTAAAGGGTCTGACAACTTACGGTTATCACTGCTTTTAATAAGGTCATCAGCAAGACAAGCTGGATGTCTCTCTCTGTCCTTCAATACGCTAGGTATAATATTTCTACATGCCCACTTAAGCGGAAAGGACACAATTCATTTGGACGGTAGTCTGAAGCAACATGTAATTACCCTGGTAATTTATCGAGGATAAGAGCAGAGCACGGTGACGGTGTCTCAAGCGGTATGTGAACCTACAAACTGGCAACAGGCATTGCAACGCATTGGTGACAGAATTTGGGCCGACTGTCCTGTCCAGTCGCCTGAAAAAAAATTTGGAGCAGAGGCTTGAATCTCTATTGATTCAATATAAGCAGAGACTCTGAGAATTTTCAATTAAACATCATTTTCTGACTATGCAATATCCGTGCAAGTTGCAGAACGAAAAAGTTGAGAGAAAAACAGAGAAAGCTTTGAATAATGCAAATAAAATCTGCTCTATTGCAAAGCTGCCTCCGCCGACCTTCCATTGCTACTGACCAGTTCTAACTTCAATGTTACCCTCATGCAAAACCCGCACTTGCAAGAAGATATGGTTCGTGGTCTTGAATTCACTCTTTTTCGCCCTGAGTGTTGAGGAAACGGGTAATGTGACCAAAAATCACTCCACTCGCACGATAAACTTGAGACGCGATGAGGTCTCTCCATAGAAATGCCCTTACACTCACGGAGTACAGTAATGATTCCATAAATCGTACTAGGTTGCATGGTGATAAGGCAGGTCTTATCATAAATGGAGGAAAACAGTCAAATCTCCTCCTTAAAAGAACTATTTCTGCCCTGGTCGGATTCACACCAAGACCATTATTGGAAGTCCATCTTGTGGTGGTAGGAAGGGCCTTTTGTAGGATGTTTCTAAGATTGCTCGGAAACTTCCCTCTAACCGCTTTTACCTCGTCGTCTATAACATACAAATTAGTCTTCTCCAGATGAATCAGACAGTTCATGGAGGGATCCATCGCAGAGGAGAAAAAACGTCCCCTTGAGGAGTTCTCCTGCTGACAAATCTATGGGGGACAGTTGACCCAAACTAGCTGAAATGCGTCTCTTAATCAGAAGATTACGATTGAAACTTCTCATACTGGTATCAACTCACAGGGTTGCTAGATGCGTAACTATAGCAGCTGAATTTATATTATTGAAGACCCCTCTGTATGTAGGACAGCTACCATAGATCATGCGGGGTGGTTTCGGTGGATTTACCCTTACCGTAGGAGTGCTGCTTATACATTCAGTCCTAAGGTGCCTATGGATTAACTTCTCCAAGATGAGAAATGTTGATAGACTAATCGGCTGGATGTCTCCTTGGTCCTGCATGGAACGGCTTCCTGCTTTTGGAATGGAGACAGCCTTGGTTGCTCTCCATCGATGGCCCTGTTTGATAAAACAAGTATAGAGCTCCCTGAGTCAGGATCCAGTGTATCAGTCACTGCCTGAATGACTAAATAAGTTAATTTTTCTATCGGTAAAATAAAACCTCTGGCAACATTAATGCAATCCGCATATCTATATAACAGAACTCACACGCAGCTGGATATAAATTATTAATTAAGATTTAAGAGATGTGTAAAATAATTTATGAGTTTAGTTGTTTTTTTGGAACTACCTCCTGCATTCCGACAACTACAACCCACAACAACATCGACCGGCATTGCGTTTCTACTCAGCTAGACTTTGGAGAATTGCAAACAACCCCATTCCAACCATTGTTGTTAATTAAACGTTTGCCAGTTCTAGTCGTCGTCGCGGTTGTTGGAAATGATGTGTGCTTGTTTTATAGATTCCTTTTAAGTCTGAAGTCTGTTCTCGTTCCCGGTTTAATGAGTTGTTTTTGTTTTGCAAAGTTGTTGCAGTTGTTTAGCGTTTTGTTAAGATTCCAGCAAAGGATAAGAGCACTCTGCGGCAATAAACCAAAAGAACGTCTGTCTGCATGTCCGTCCGCATATACAACATCACGATTTTCTTAAAACACCACCAGAACGCATATCAGCAAAGCAATCATCATCTTCATCTTCATCATCATCATCCTCAACCGCCTTCTCCTCCTATGATTCATCCTAGTATTTGCTAAAACTACTACGATTACTCTTCCTTCTACTATTTTTAACCTGCATCCTCCAAAGACACGGCATTGCAGTGCTTCCTGTTATTGCGTGTCAGTGAGAGTAGAAATTCTTTGCAAGTTGTGCGATACGTGAACAGTTTAAAGATTTTCAAATAGCATTTCTACTGCATCCAGACAGACAGACGTATGTTATAGCAAGCATTGCATGTTACATGACTCTGCTTACTTCCTTGCGAAAAACTCGTTCTTCCATAATCCTGGGGATATTCTAATTGCAAACAAAATAAATAGTATTTAGAGTAGTATTCCCTAGGTTTATCCTGGTGAATATTAATGGATATTTGCATTACATTTTAAGAGGAAATTTTTCAATATATGTTGCGGAAAATTAAATGATTACCGGAATGAAAATACAGGAAAGCGCCGGAGGAGGCCAACTCTAATATGTAGAAAGACAACAGAGAAGATCAACTCTATAAATAGAGTGAGAACTTCCACGGTGGCAGTTGACTTTACTGATTAAGAGATGTATCTGAAAGAGGTCGAGTCTAGCAGAGCCAATCCTCCTGAGGAGGTTGAATAAATCATAGAAAAATATATTTGAGGAGGTCGAGTCCAATATATAAGAGACCTGAAATAAGATCGACTCCAATATAGCATACCTTAGATAACGTCGACTCCAATACACAAGACCCGAGATAAGGTCGATAAAGTTTACTGAAATTTACAGGACCTCGGATAAGATCCACTCCAATATACAGGACATCAGATGAGGTCGACTCAAATATAGAAGACCTCAGATAAGGTCAACTTTAAAATAGAGGATCAAAGGTAAGTTCGAAAGCAATGTAGAATAACTTAGATAAGATTGACAGATTGAACTTAGATAAGGGTCCAATATACAGGACCCACGATTAGGTCGACTCTAATAAAAAAGACCTCAGATGAGGTATATGTATTACAATATTCTTAGAAGACCTCAGATAAAGTAGTAGGTGATCCCAGATAAAGTCGACTCCAATATAGAAGACCTCAGATAAGGTCGACACCAATAAGAGAACTCAGATGAGGTACATTTTAATATAGAAGACCTCAGATAGGGTAGACATCATTATAGAGGATCCCAGATAAAGTCGGCTCCAATAAAGGGGATCTCAGATGAGGTAGATTACAATATAGAAGGTTAGCTACAATATAGAGAATGCCAGATAAAGACTACTCTAACAAAGGGGATCTTAAGGCCAACTCAATATAGAAGGGATCATATTTGGTCGACTACAATAGAGGACCTGAGAAAAGGTCGACTTCAATATAAAAAGAGCTCAGATAAGATCGATGACAGTATAAAAGACCTTAGATAAGGTCGCCTCCGACATAGGTGATCTCAGATATCTCTAAAAAAGAGGACCTCAAATATAGTCGACTCCAATATAAGAACAGCTCAGATAATATCGGGGACAATATAGAAGACCTTAAATAAGGTCGACTACGTTATAAAAAAACTCAGATAAGGTGGACTCCAATATAGAGGTCCCCAGATAAGGTCGAAACCAATAAACAGGACCTCAAATATAGTTGAGGACCACAGAAAAAGGACGGATTCAATATAGAGAATCTTAGATAGGGTCAACACCGACATATAGGAACTCAGATAATGTCGGCTACATTATAAATGACATCAAATAAGGTCAACTGCAATGTAGAAGCCTTTAGATAATTTCAGAAGTAATATCAAATACTTCAGGTATGGTTAACTCAAATTTAGAAGTACTCCCATTATAAAAGACTTTATTTAAAGGCGACTCCAATTTAAAATATCTCAGATAGGGACATATAAGACCTCAGATAAGGTCGGCTTCAATATACAGGACATCAGATAAGGTCGAATCCCATTATAAAAGATAAGGTCAATACAAATTTAGAGGACCTCAGACAAGGTCGACACCAATCGACTCTAATATAGGGATGGTCGACTCCAAAATAAGAGATATCAGATGAGGTAGATTACAATATAGAAGATCTCAGATAAGGTAGACTGCAATATAGAAGATCTAGGGTAAAGTCGACTCCAAGAAAGAGGATCTCAGATGAGCTAGATTACAATAAAGAAGAACTCAGATAAGGTATACTACAATATAGAGGACCAGATAAAGATAAAGATCCAATAAATGGGATCTCAGATAAGGTCAATATAGAAGATCTCAGATAAGGTCGACTGCAATATAGAAGACTTCAGACAAGGTCGACACCAATATTGAAGACTTCAGATAAGGTCGACTCCAATATAAAAAGAGCTCAGATAAGACCGAAGACAATATAGACCACCTTAGATAAGGTCAACTCCGACATAGATGATCTCAAATAAGGTCAACTCCAAAATAGGGGACCTCAGATATGGTCGACTCCAATATAAAACCAGTAAGGAAAGACAGAAAGTAGGGCGGGGCCGACTATATAATACCCTACAACTACCTACCAATGCGAAAATGGGCATTGCGATAAGAATTTGGCAGTGTTCATACATGTAATAAGCAAACTCTCTCTGCCGATTTTCGTACTGATCGGATATAAAACACGGTTTGTACAGTGCTTACATATCAAATCGGGAGTAACATATATATTGGGACTATGTTTAAATCTGAACCGATTTTCCCCGAATTTGGCAGTGTTCATACATGTAATAAGAAAACTCTCTCTGTTAAATTTCGTACTGATCGGATATTAAACACGATTTCTACAGCGCTTAAATGTTAAATCGGGTGGAACATATATATGGGTGCTATATCTAAATCTAAACCGATTTTCCCCGAATTGCGCAGTGTTTTTTCATGTAATAAGAGAACTTTATCTGCCGAATTTCGTACAGGTCGGATGTAAAATACGGTTTCTACAGCGCTTTCATGTCAAATCGGGTGAAACGTATACAGGGTTGCCCATATTCGACGGACCCACGGACTCGTTGGGCCCATTCCAATCGACGAGGCTTGTCCGCAGGCAACAATCTTTGCGTCAATTGAATTTTGTACGGGAACAAATGCAAATCAACGCGAATAATCCGTTGTAAAGTGGACCGAGCCATGCCCAACTGCTGAGAACGGCGTTTTTGGGATGTTCTTGGGGACCTCTCAACACTGGCTCGTACGGCAGCGATATTCTCGGCCGATCGCCTTGGTCGACTTTTATTTGGCCTCTTCGGATTAGAAAGAGCCTCACCAGTCGAAAATTTTTCGTATAAACGCTTAATGGTGTTCTTAGAAGGCGCACTTCTCACATTTTTTAATATTTTAAAAGCACGTTGACTTGACTTCTTCTGTTGAATGTAAATTTCAACTATTTCAGAGCGCTCGCGTGGCGTGTATTGTTCCATGGTAAAAATCTGCTTGGACTGACGCTTCAAACGCGGTATGTCATTAAGCGATCTGACATCTCTGTCAAAAGTTATGGCGTTGCCAGATGGGTCCGTCGAATATGGGAGACCCTGTATATGGGGACTATATCTAAATCTGAACCGATTTTCCCCGAATTTGGCAGTGTTTATTCATGTAATAAGAGAACTCTCTCTGCCAAATTTCGTACTGATCTGATTTAAAATACAGTTCCTACAGCGCTTACATGTCAAATCGGGTGAAACATATATATGGGGGCTATATCTAAATCTAAACGGATTTTCTCCGAATTTGGTAGTGTTCATTCACGTAATAATAAAACTCTCTCTGCCGAATTTCATAAAGATCGGATGTAAAATGTGGTTTCTACAGCGCTTACATATCAAATCGGGTGAAACATATATATGGGGACTATATCCAAATCTGAACCGATTTTAACCAATTTCAATAGGGATCGTCCTTGGGACAAAAAAGAGCACTATGCTAAATTTCATTACAATCGGACCATAAATACGACCTGCACTTTGATTACAAGAATACACATAAATCGACTCAGAAAGTGATTCTGAGTCGATCGGTATAATAAACAATAGGTCCATCTCTTCTCCTTTTAGGTGTTACAAACAAATGCACAAAGTCATAATACCCTGTACCACAGTGTGGTGTAGGGTATAAAGAGCTCAGATAATATCGGGGCAATATAGAAGACCTTAAATAAGGTCGACTCCATTATAAAAGAACTTAGATAAGTTCGACTCGAATATTTAGAGGTCCTCAGATAAGGTCGAAGCCAATAAACAGGACCTCAGATAAATTCGAGGACAATAGGATAGCCGGTTTTAGTATAGGGGACCTCAGATTCAATAGAGAAATATTCATCAAAGTAGATTGCGACCTGCTGAGAAAATCGACTATATTATAAAGGAATACCTCTAATGACGAAGTCCCTAGTGAATAGGAAGACCTGAGGAGGTCATCTACTAAACAGAGAAGATCTATTGAAGATAATATGATAATACTTCCAAAAGAGACGGTTGCTGATGCATTGCTCCTGCTATGACCGATAAGTGAGTGTGTCAGTTTTCTTCTGCATGATTCTACCACTTTCTGGACTTGTTAAGGATGACGACTCTAGTGTATAGAAAGACCTCCTGAGTAGGTCATCACTTGAATAGAGGAAAATATCTTGAATAGGAGATAAGAATTCTTCCAAAAGAGTAGCTTCGTGAAGCATTACTCAAGTTCTGACTTATAATTTGTATCTAGTATCGAAGAGGTCGTATACGATTTAAGCTACAGAAGGACAGCTAGACAATTAAATTAACATTATAAGTTACATATATGCGTCAGCTACCCAATTAAATAGTGTTGAAAAGGCCTTCTTGACCCTAGGAGACTTTAGGGCCTTCAGGAAACTCCAGGTGTGATTCGGTCCAAGGGAAATGTAATAGTTTTTCGAGAAAACTTCATGTATATACCCCCAGTGAAACCTCGAAGTGGTACCCAACTTTGTGGTTTAATCGAAGCATTTGAGATATAAATTGAGACCTGCTGAGAAGAGTGTCTCTCATATAGAAAATATCTCCTAAGGAAGAGGTTTCTGGTATAGCGAAATATCTCCTAAGGAGTTCGTCTTTGGTACGTGAAAAATCCTTAAATGGAGTTCGTTTCATCTATGCGTAAAAAAACTTCTATTCAGGTTGTCTCTGCTATAAATAGTTCTTTAGTTAGTCTCTGGTACAAAAAAAACTTCTAAGGAGGCCCTCTTTGGTATAAAGAACTTCAGAATAGAAGGACCTCCCAAAGAAAGTGTCTCCAGACATCGTCTGCGCTATAAAGGCGACCTGAGAAGGAAGACTTCCTAAGGAGGTTGTCTCTGCAACAAAGATTTTCTGAGAAGGAAGACATCCTAAGGATATCGTCTCTTCTACATAAAGCTTATATTTTGGACGTTTCTGTCATAAATAACTTCAGATATAGCTCCTTAGTTAGTTTCTGGTGTAAAGACTTTCGGAAAAACACCTTTAAAGAGGTCCTCTCTGGTATAAAGAACTTGGGAGAAGAAAGACCTCTCTTCTACAAATACCTTCTGAGAATGAAGGAGGAGGCCATCTCTGCAAAAAATACTTCTTGGGAAAGCATACCATCTGCGGATGGCGTTTTTGCTACAAATAACTGCTGAGATAAAAGACCTCCTCAGGAAGTCATTTCAGGTATTTTTAAAGACCTCCTAAGGAGGTAACCTCTGATGAAAAGGAAAAACTGCTACAAATGCAGTTTGAGAATGAAGACCCCCTTAGGAGGTCCTCCAGGTATAGTGAAAGACCTCATAAGGAGGTAATTTCTGGCATTTCTCCTAAGGAGGTCGCCTCAGGTACAGACAAAGACATTTTAATAAAACCTTCTGAGAAGGTTGTCTTCAGGACATTTATTTATTTATTTCGTCTATGGACATACAATTCCTTACAGACTATTGCAAAATAATAAATTAATTCTAGTATATTTTTTCAGAAATATTCACAGATACGGAAAGACCTTTGACAGGACGTTTCTAAATAGGCCAATATGTTCTGTGGTAGTCATCTCCATTATAGGGTCTATAGGATTGGGAAGGTCGTCTCTGCTACAAAGATCTTTTGACAAGAAGAAATAACTCATAAGGAGGTCGTTCCTACTACAAAGACCTTCTGAGAAGAAAGACTTCCAAAGAATGCCGTCTCCACTATAAAGATCTTCTGAGAAGGAAGAACTGGCAAGGATGTTGTTTCCGCTACAAATACATTTTGAGAATTAAGACCTTCGTGGGAGGTCATCTCAGGTACGGACAATGACATCATAAGAAAACCTTCTGAGAAGGTTGTCTTTAGGATATGGAAAGAAGTAAATAAAGCAGACCCTTTTCTGGAAGTCATCTCTAGTAGGGGAAGACTTTGTGAGATTATCATCTCTTGACCTTCTGAAACAGTCGTCTCTGGTGAAGCCCCTTTAAAAGTTTCTGGCGAAGATCTTCTGAGAAAGTCGTCTCTAGAATACGGAGTCCTTGGGAAAAGGTCGTCTCTAGTGGAGTCCTTCAGAAATGGTCGTCTCTAGGATAGGGACAGGACTTCTTATAAAGATCTCTGTTGAATTGGGAAAGACTTTCTTAGAAAGTCTTCTTCAGGATACGGAAGGGACTTCTTATAAGGGTGTCTGTAGAATAAAGAAACGATAGGGAAACAACTTCGGAGAAGGTCGTCTCTAGAATTGGGAAATAAATTCTGAGAAGTCGTCGTCTCTAGAATAAGAATGAGCTTCTGAAAAAACGCTACTAGGAAAGGGATGGAACTTCTGAGAAGGTCGTTCCTGGGATAGGGAAAGATCTTCCGACAGGCTCGTTTCTGTGATAAGGAAAGAACTTCTGAGAATGTCGTCTCTAGAATAGGGAAAGAAATTCTTAGAAAATCGTCTCTAGAAAAAAAAAGATTTTCTGAGAACGTCGTCTCTAGGATAGGGAAATAACTTCTCAGAAGTTCTTTCTCTATACTAGAGATCAGAAGTTCTTTCTCTATCTTTTTCTAGTGACGATTTTCTAAGAATTTCTTTCCCTATTCAAGAGACGACATTCTCAGAAGTTCTTTCGTTATCACTCCTTTTCAGAAGTTCTTTCCTTATTCTCAGAAGTTCTTTCCTTATCACCTTTTGTCTATCTCTAGGATAGGGAAATAACTTCTGAGAAGGTCGTTTCTGGGATAGGGAAATAACTTCTGAGAAGGTCGTCTATATAAGTAGACTAGGGCAATATCTTCTGAGGAAGTCATCTCTAGTATAGGGAAAGACTCTCTGAAAAGGTCGTCTCTGAAGAAAACCTTCTTAAGAAGTCGTCACTGGTGAAGACCCTTTAGGAAAGTTGTCTCTGGCGAATATCTTCTGAGAAGGTCGACTCTAGAATAGGGAGGCCTTCTTAGAATGTCGCCTCTAGGACAGGTAAAGGACTTCTGATAAGGGAGTCTGTAGAATAAGGAAATACTTTCTTAGAAGGTCGTCTCTAGGAAAGGTAAACAGCTTCTGAGAAGCGCGTCTGTAGAATAAGGAAATACTTTCTTAGAATGTCGTCTCTAGAATTTCTGAGAAGGTTGCGCTAGGATAGGGATATACCTTCTAAGAAGGTGGTCTCTAGGATGGGGAAAGAACTTCTGAGAAGATCATCTCTGATGTAGAAAAAGGCCTTTTTAGGATGTTCCTGGGCCAGAACAACTATCGATATTAAACCCTGTTGGTCATTCATTTTAACTAATCCTTTTGTCTATTGTTGCAAATCTAGGTCTCTCAAAAAATCACAGCATGTTCTAATTGATTGAAAGTATATCTACTAATTTGCTAGCCGTTTATAATGTAAAATTCTATTTGAAACAGGTACTCGGTGCTCGGACACTCAAAAACAATTGGCCTTATTTTCGGTTAGTAATTATTTATCACATTTCATGTTTGGAATGTAGTTTGAGCACCGGTGTTTGGGAGTGCAGTCCGGTAAACAACTTTTCTAAATTCCAATGCAGATGTGGGCAATCTTGTGGGGTCAACATTTCTCCCACATAGCACACGACTTTATAGCCGCCGCTTCAGTTTCACATCACGGTGTATTTCAAAATGAAGCCATTTTATTAATTACCCGCATTATGTCTACGACGTCTCTATGGAAGTAGCCGTGAAGATTTCCACATCAAATGTGTATTTGAATAGGAGTTCTTAATTACGGTCGCTCTATCGGTTTATTTGCGGCATTATCCGGGTTTAGAGCAAATATTTGATTGTTGGTCATTGCGGGATTTCACAGACATTTGATAAATTGCACAATTGATATACATATATGTATATGGTGTATGTAGTTATGTGGGTGTGCGTGCAATTGTCTGGCTGTGTGAGTGTTGGTATGAAACAAGGACACTTCCCAAAACATAGCCATTCAAATGGACCGGTACAATTAAACAAAACACCGTCACACACACATTGAAGCACTGACAGGTTTTGGGTAAATTTAACACTATCATAGTTCAAATACTACCTACGACTATTACGAGTATGGCCCGGGATAATTTAGTTGGCATTAGGAGGCGGGGAAGAAGAATGAAATGGACAAAAGCTATTGTGTAATTGAAAAATCAATTAAGAACTGTCCGGTAATTAAACACATTTATTTTCTGTAGGAATTTGGAAATGCAGCCAATACGGCAGAACGTTCAAATGAACATTTGCATACGACAGAAATGGAATTAATGGGTAGGATATCAGCACGATAAATGAAACAATAGTGATATTTGTAACAAATGTATATATATATATTAAAAATGTTGTTAATATAAGCTAGCTCGTATTCCTAGAAAGCACTTAATATCTAGGAATCGTTTAGGGTATTTAGCTGTTTTCAGCATAAATGCATTGAAACAAAAAGAGAAAACCTACACATGTGTTCCCATGGGATCATTTAGGTCCAGTGAATTTATGTTGCAGTACTTTTCCGGCCTTGAAGCATACATAGAATATAATTTTATGAATTGTTAAAAGAAAACTAGTTATCAGCAAAAGAAAACTAAAGTCTAATAGCAAAGTATCTGCTACGTTATCACCAAGGATAGGGATTACGTCCACAAAGGCCTATAAACAAACTGAGTATGCTTTGCAGGGCCAATTGAAGAAGTTTTTATGATTTCTGGTCGTTCATATTCATTGACTATCCTATCGATCCCCATTATTCCCAGATCCCTGATTCACTCATCTACGAATCCCACAGACTCTGCTGGGAAATGTATAGGCTCTTCATGCTTTTAAATATACCGGGTGGCAATGCCTTTGACGACGGTCCATCTTCTATCCTCATTATTGAATTACTTACACCAATCCGAATTAATTATCTTCAGGTTAAAAATACATGATCTCTACGTTAAATTCCCCGATTCTATTGTCCCCGGGTTTGATACGATGAATATCATCAGTTCCATTAACGAATCCCATCCAATCTGATGGACATTCCTTATGACGACGATCTGTGCATTATTCTTAGCTTCCTGAGAGGAATTGATAGTGGATGATGAGGCGATTAGCAAATTATCTAACCACCATCGATTATGCGATTAAGGTCTAGCTCCACAAATCTAGGGTCCATTATTGTTTAAACTTTTCCTCAGGTATACTATAAATTGAGTAGGTGTTGTACTGATATTAATCCGTAGTTGTGAGTAGCGAATTATCTCTTGCGAACAACATCTAATGAGCTCTGCTCTGGTATAGGATAGTCCTCCTGAGAAGATTTTCTCTAGTATAGGGAAATACCTGCTTAGCTCATCTCTAGGATAGCGAAAGACCTGCTAAGAAGATCGTATCGAATATGGGAAATACCTTCGGTTAAGGTCGTCTCTATGATGGTGAAAGACCTTCTTAGAGGGTCGTTCATGGTTTCCTAAGGTTACGAATCGTATGGCTTTCTGAGATTATGAAGTATTATGTAGGGTTACAAACATCGATTATGCTATTGATCTCTAGGTTCAGATCTCCGAATCTATAGTCTCGCTATTGATAGATCGAATATCATCGCTATCGTCGCGATCCGACTGCCTCTGCAGGGAAATTAAGCCCTTTTCTAGGTATTCGTGTATATTGAGTCCTTAGGTGTCGTATTGATGATGGGTCATAGCTAACTTTAGAGTTTTGGTAGTTCAATTATGATGTGTGAGAAGGTCGTCTCTTGTGAGAAGGACGGCTCGGCTATAGATTTAGATTTTCCCTAGGATAGGAAAATAACTCCTCAGAAGATCTTCAATAGGATAGTGAAATATCTTCTGAGAAGATCTTCAATAGGATAGTGAAAGATCTTCTGAGAAAATCTTCACTAGTATAGGGAAATTCTTTCTCAGAAGGAAGTCTCTAGGCGGTCTAAGATGACCATTTATGAGATTGGTAATGACCTTATGAGAATGTTCCAGTTCCAGTATCCTCAGGACTGAAATGACGAATATCATTATTACCATTAACGAATTACACCGACTCTGCAGGAAAATTTGGACTTTCCTCTGGTATTCGATTATACTTTAGATATCAGCGGGTTGTAGTTTATTCTAGGCTACCTGCGAGGAATTGGTAGCTCATTGATGAGGTGAATAGGGAATTCTCTAAACCATCCGAATTTATGTTAGACGACTGTAGAAGGAGTCTTTATAGACGACTGAAAAGGAGTCTTAAAAGACTACTGGGAAGAAGTCTTTATAGGCGACTGTCGGAAGGAGTCTTTATAGACGACTGTCGGAAGGAGTCTTTATAGACGACTGTCGGAAGGAGTCTTTATAGACGACTGTCGGAAGGAGTCTTTATAGACGACTGTCGGAAGTAGTTTTTATAGCCGACTGTGGGAAGGAGTCTTTATAGACGACTGTCGGAGGAGTTTTTATAGACGACTGTCAGAGGAGTTTTTATAGACGACTATGAAGGAGTGGGAAGGAGTCCTTATAGGAGGGAGTCTTTATAGACGACTGTCGGAAGGAGTCTTTATCGCCGACTGTGTGAAGGAGTCTTTATAGACGACTGTGGGAAGGAGTCTTTATAGACGACAGTGGGAAGGAGTCTTTATAGACGACAGTGGGAAGGAGTCTTTATAGACGACAGTGGGAAGGAGTCTTTATAGACGACAGTGGGAAGGAGTCTTTATAGGCGACTATGAAGGAGTGGGAATGAGTCCTTATAGACCACTGAGAAGGAGTCTTTATAGACGACTGGGAAGAAGTCTTTATATACGACTGGGAAGAAGTCTTTATATACGACTGTCGGAAGGAATCTTTATAGACGACTGTCGGAAGGAGACTTTATAGACGACTGTCGGAAGGAGTCTTTATAGACGACTGACGGAAGGAGTCTTTATAGACGACTGTCGGAAGGAGTCTATATAGACGACTGTCGGAAGGATTCTTTATAGTGTCGAAAGGAGTCTTTATAGACGACTGTCGGAATGAGTCTTTATAGACGAATGTCGGAAGGAGTCTTTATAGACGAATGTCGGAAGGAGTCTTTATAGACGACTGTCGGAAGGAGTCTTTATAGACGACTGTCGGAAGGAGTCTTTATTGACTACTGTCGGAAGGAGTCATTATAGACGACTGTCGGAAGGAGTCTTTATTGACGACTATCGGAAGGAGTCTTTATAGACGACTGTCGAAAGGAGTCTTTATAGACGACTGTCGAAAGGAGTCTTTGTAGACGACTGTCGGAAGGAGTCTTTGTAGACGACTGTCGAAAGGAGTCTTTGTAGACGACTGTCGGAAGGAGTCTTTGTAGACGACTGTCGGAAGGAGTCTTTGTAGACGACTGTCGGAAGGAGTCTTTGTAGACGACTGTCGGAAGGAGTCTTTGTAGACGACTGTCGGAAGGAGTCTTTATAGACGACTGTCGGAAGGAGTCTTTGTAGACGACTGTCGAAAGGAGTCTTTGTAGACGACTGTCGGAAGGAGTCTTTATAGACGACTGTCGGAAGGAGTCTTTATAGACGACTGTCGGAAGGAGTCTTTATAGACGACTGTCGGAAGGAGTCTTTATTGACGACTGTCGGAAGGAGTCATTATAGACGACTGTCGGAAGGAGTCTTTATTGACGACTATCGGAAGGAGTCTTTATAGACGACTGTTGGAACGAGTCTATATAGACGACTGTCGGAAGGAGTCTTTATAGACGACTGTGGGAAGGAGTCTTTATAGGCGACTGTCGGAAGGAGTCTTTATAGGCGACTGTCGGAAGGAGTCTTTATAGACGACTGTCGGAAGAAGTCTTTATAGACGACTGTCGGAAGGAGTCTTTATAGACGACTGTCGGAACGAGTCTTTATAGACGGCTGTCGGAAGAAGTCTTTATAGACGACTGTCGGAAGGAGTCTTTACTGAAGACTGTCGGAAGGAGTCTTTGTAGACGACTGTCGGAAGGAGTCTTTGTAGAAGACTGTCGGAAGGGGTCTTTGTAGACGACTGTCGGAAGGAGTCTTTGTAGACGACTGTCGGAAGGAGTCTTTGTAGACGACTGTCTGAAGGAGTCTTTGTAGACGACTGTCGGAAGGAGTCTTTATAGACGACTGTCGGAAGGAGTCTTTATAGACGACTGTCGGAAGGAGTCTTTATAGAAGACTGTCGGTAGGAGTCTTTATAGACGACTGTCGGTAGGAGTCTTTATAGACGACTGTGTAAGGGACTGGGAAGGAGTTTTTACAGAAGACTGGAAGCAGTCCTTGTACACTACTGAAAACGTTTCTTTATTGACAACTGGAAATGAGTCTTTATATACGACTGTCAAGCAAACTTTATAGTTTATTGGTATTTGTGATTCCTTTAAGCATTTTTTTCTTATTTAAGAAGTTGTGCATACAACGATACATGTATATAAACTGCAACATCCATTTGTGCACTTATGGCATCTGGTTTTGCTTGAACCCTTTTCTCTTGATGGAATTACTTAATTTCTTTTTTAAATCTTTTTTCTTGTTGCAATTTTTTGCTATGCCAAAGAAACTTCACTCAGTTTGATTCAGTTTGCCCTGCATTTCCGTTTCCCTCATTTTCGGTGGCCTCAAGATCTGAGCATTGTTTCTTACAGATTTATCTTTTTATAGTTAATTTACTTTGAAACAAATTTCGACATTGTCTTATTAAAAACTTTATCTGTTGGCAATGATTTGCTGGCAGTGCTTTTCCAAGTCTTCCATTCAAGGAAGAAAAAAGATTGAAAAGAATGATAGAACTAGCAGAAAAAAGAAAAGACACCATGTTATTAAGATGCTTCTTGCTTTATCTTGCGTGGCCTTTTTTTGGTTTTAACTGTAACTGACATTTCATCAGAATTCTCTTAAAGTTCTTTCGTTTTTTTCTTGTTTCTTCGTAACCAAAGTTAAAGTTTTGGCTATAGTTCTGCAAACATTTGTTGGTTTTTTCCTGCTCTTTTTATCATTTCTTTTGTTCCTTTTTTATTGGACAAACTTAAACTTGAAAAAACGACCCACAAACATTATGTCTCCTTTTTTCTAGGGGTTGTGCTTCTTTTGCGTGGGATGTGTATCTGTGTGTGTCTGTTCGGTTGTGGGGTTATGAATTTTGCTATCCTTTTTGTCAGATCTAGTGACCATTTTAATATGGTCTGTGGCAAATACTTACTGTTGAAGTGTTAAAGTACTTTCTAACGTTTGTATAAATAAAGGCCAGATAATTTGGCATTTTTCTATGTGTTTTTTTTTTGGAATGGCTAGGGTTTGAAAGAAGAAGTTGACCATAAAGTTAACTCTTCACTAGATTATTTGTTTAAAGTACTCCGAAGTATGTATATGGGTTATTATGTGGTTATTGGGGAGGGGAAAACACAAGCTGTTCGAACAGATATGAGATTAACTGTCATGAACATTTGAAGGTGGGTTCATTCAGAGGCGAGAGTTTAGAGGTTGAGTTGAACTTAAGATTTTGAGGCAAAATTAACAATACTATACAACACTTTTTGAGGGGAGATGTATTATTCTTCTCCTACCTTGAAAGTTGTTTGGGGAGAACAGCTTTAATTTAAAGTATTTCTGATGTGGATCACAATCGAAATTACTAAATGGTATACCTATATCCGTATAATTAAAATAAATACGTACAATTATAGTGGGGCTTTGGAAATTTAAAAAAAATATATAAAAATGAATTTTCTGCAATCAATTTTTTTAAAATAATTTTAACAAATTCCCATAAATACCCCAAATAATATGGGTTATATTCAAAATAAATTATAGAAAATGTTTGGGCTGATTTTCAAACTTAAAATGTATTTAAAGCCTTCTATAAATTATTAATTCGGCTTTGTCTTTCGGATTTTTAAAGCACAGCAACATCTACTCTGAACGTGATACACTATTTCGTTAGTGTTAATGGGGCATGTCTTGGATGGACTCTTATACATGCGTTGCCAACTTGGTGCTTTACGGCTGTCTTGGCTAAATAGTTACGGTTGATGCCATCGATATCGGAAAGGAAACAGGGTGTTTCGTTCACACGTGTTAACCATTAGGCAGACTAATAATAACTAAAGGTTTTCCAACAACAGGCGTTATTTTGGTATTCAAAGAAAAATGTCATGTTTTGAGATAAATGATCGGATGTTTATTTCATAATAAAGAGGAAGGTATGCCGTTAATAATGAAAAACAACATCAGCCAAATGGCCACTTCGACCACGCTTACAGGACCATATCCTCTTCATGAAATTTTCCATAACCAAATCGCAAAGTGACTGCCCTATGTCCTCGATAGCCTCACGAATTCTATCTTTGAGGTCTTGAATCGACGCTGGGCTGTTGGCGTAGACCTTACCTTTCACGTGGCCCCAAAGGAAGAAGTCGCAAGGTGTTAAATCACAAGATCTCGGTGGCCAATTGTGATCACCTCTTCGAGAGATAACACGGTCCCGAAACTTTTCCCGTAGCAGAGCAATGGTTTCGTTGCTTGAGTGGCACGTAGCGCCGTCTTGTTGAAAGTAAACGTTGTCCAGATCAATACCATCCAACTCCGACCATAAAAATCATTTACATCTCTCGATAGCGCAATCCACTCACCGTAACTGTTGATCCAACCTCATTTTCGAAAAAGTAAGGTCCAAAGACCCCGCCGGACCATAAACCGCACCAAACAGTCACACGTTGAGGATAGAGAGGCTTCTCAACAATAACTTTTGGGTTTTCCGAGCCCCAGATGCGACAATTTTGCTTGTTGACGTAGCCACCGAGGTGGAAATGGGCCTCATCAGTCAAGATGATTTTTCGATGATTTTCGAATTTTAATAATTTCGATACGTTGTTGAATCGTGTATCGTTCCATTTTTAGTAATGGCGTAGTTTCTACTTGTCAAATGTCAAAGAATAAAAGCTTCAAAAGTAACAGCTACCGCAATACCGGGTGATTTAAAATAACACCTCTTGTTGGAAAACCCTGTAGTTTATATTTTCTGGTATTCTACCAACACATTCCTCTCTGGCAGCAACCTTAGTGCTAAATTTCTTCTCGAAGGTGTACACCTTCGGTCGGTTACCATTGTACTACAATGTGATATCCTCATGTGGCCGAAGTTCTTGTACCACCACATTGATAAGACAGGTTAATATTAATGCCGCTCTGGTTGCAACTACTGAAGCAAAGGAATCAGCCGATATTTAAATATATCTAGGATTATACCTAGAAATGTTGCTCTTTCAGAAAAGACTAGCTCAGTTCCATACCAAATATGGAACGTTATAAGGGATTCAATGCTGTCCTGCTTGGATTAACGCCCACACCAAGCCAATTTATTCAGAGCCACCGCCCTAATGTCTGTGAGGATTTTGAGAATTTTCCAGTTACGTTCGCATATCCCACGACTTTGCAGTCACAACTTTCTAGATATAACAGGATTTCACTCGCGGCTATAGTTCTGCTCCTTCGGGCACCAGAAGTTGTTTCAAAAAACTCATTAGAATTGCCGCCCGAGACTTGCTGTTATGCGTATTCTATTGAGAAAACGCTGACGATTTAGTTCACCTTTAGATGCCGCAATTTCCGCATCTGAGAGAATGTTGTGAAAAGAAAGACCACTATAGTGAATTCCTTAAAATTAGGGACGATTCAGTTGTATCTACCAGTTCATGCAGGACAGCTGTTAATCTCCCAGCTTAGTCTGAATTTATCGATCAAGAATTTAACAACGTTTGTAGTCCACTCTCATTCTTTACGTAGGTATGAAAATGGCCCAAAACCAAACGCACAAGGCAAACATTGGAAATGCTAAGAAAAGTTTTCCAGCATTTGCCAATATTCACACTTTCGGAAATGTCAAAAATCGTCACTGAAAGGCAAGTTATTCTTTGGGATTAATAACTTTCTTCTATGAACAGGTCTAAAATTTGAGAATGCAATTAGATTACCTCTTCTGGTTTATATTTTAGATCAACTTCCATAAAGAAAAGTTTACCAGCTTAGTCCCTATTTACATTTGCTGAATGTTCAGCAGATTATCGGCGTTTTTTAGGAGAGAGAGAGAGACAGTCGGTAAGAGGGCTGAACGTGAAGACTGAACGTTTTGTGTTTTTCACTCGGACTTTGAAACAACAACTATTCACACAGAAATATCCGAAACAAAATTACGTGTCTAAACGCAGAGGCAAGTTTAAAAGAGAATTAACGGATAAGCTGCTGAAAAAAATATACTAGTGTAAATCTGGACTTAGCAAACTTTCGGTAGATCTTAAAAATTTTCTTCCCTCAGCTTTTTCTGTGAGTTTAAATAATGGACTATTTATAGATTTTTTATATGAAATTTCGCTTACCATTTGTGAGAATTTTTCGTCATGTTATTCAGACGGCCATTTTTCATTGACCGATATTTCGAATTGAAAGTAAAATGTTGAATTCCATAAAAACAACTGCTTTGGAAAAGCTTCTATTGTAATTTTTGTACTACTTAAAATATAAGAAAAATTTTAATTCTACAGGAAACTTATATTTCACAAATAGTTTTTCCCACAATTTGGTAATGATTTTTCAGATTTTGTTAAAAAAAATCGTAAATTGAATAAACTGCCATTTTTTATCCGTTCAATAATTTCATAGATAAAAAAATTAATGAATGCTCTATTATTTACCTTGAGTGTTAAACCTTTTTAAAAAGAAAAATTGGCACTCACCTGAACATAAAATAAAAATAAAGTTTTTAATTAATTTAGAAACAAGATATTGGCTTTATATACTTATATAAATGATATTATTTTTAAAAATACTTTTTGATACCTTAGTTCCAAAACATGTTAAGTCGATGTAGCATGTTTTCATGGGCAATGCATTTTTAAATTCTATATTTTCCAAACTATATTCAGCCAAAATTTGATATTTATCCGTCTGCTCCATTAAAAGATATTTACCAAATAGTGTCATTTGTAACCAATAACTGTATTTCTAATTGTTTAAACATTAAAATAAATTAATAACCTAAAACATTTTCTTACACCTTCTTTTAGTTCAGCAAATATTTTCAGATATATCGAAAAAAATTTTAGAAATAAATTTCGTTTTCCATTCAAAGTGCCTGTACCTTTTTTTGAAAATAATATGAGATTTTATTAATTTATACGACATTTCATAAATTAATAAAATATTTTTTTTAATTTTCTTTCCAGCTAGAAGGACGAAGAATTTTTTCAAAAAACACACCACTTTTAATAAATAATCTAATTTCTTTTTTAATAATATCATGGTTTGTAAATTTCTTAGATTGAGGAAAAAAATTACAATTTGTTTAAATTTACAAAAAAAAAGTGGGTCCTTCTTCGGAAAGAAAAGTCAACTTAAAGTGTGTATATGATCTTTTCTGTTTCTATAAGCTGTTTAATTCGACTTCATTTCGGAGATAATGCTAAGAAAAGGCATCTTCGCAAAATTTATACATAGCATCTTAATTAAGGTCTGTTTTCCTCTCACAAATCGTTATTACTTATATTATATGTTTTTAATTCTTAAATCCGGCTTAAAATAAACTTTTCTCTTTTTAACCAATACGCCTCCTATAAGAATCTTCGTCGTATTCCTCAATTTCTCTTACCTCGTTCCCACGACACGATTTAACTAACTACCATATAATTCCCCATAGTTTACCGGACACCCAGTTGGAAGAAAACATTGATAATAAGACTCACCCAGTTATACTCAATGACATCATTTTTGACATATAAACAACACAGCTTTTTTGCAAACGTCAAACAAACAAATAATTTTATACCGCAGCAAATATCTTCAGATAGATTTCTGTGGAAGAACATTTTCAGAAATTTTTGTAAATTCCATCATAATTTTGTTAATAAAACTAGGAAACAGTGCCCACAATTATGGCCGATCCAAAATTCGAAAATTTGCCAGGCATTGTAAGTTTTGGAAAGGGGTTCCACCCATTCATTTTTTCCTCCACTAAAAACCAAATTGAGGAAATTAGTCATAACATAACTGTCAAGGCAAGCCTTATTTTTCACTAGTTTTAATAATGGTTTTGTTGTTGCTTTCTTTCAGGCTTATGACCAGCCCGATGTCTATGAAACTCCCGACAATGGGGAAACCGAGACCTCGGACTACTATGAGGAAGAGCCAGAAAATGAGGCCATTGAACGTTTACACATTTCCACCCAGGATGCCTATAAGCGCTTCCGTGGTTCTTCTTTGGCCGGCAATGTAGATTTCTCCGACCGCATTGGTCGCCGCGCCTGTCGTGGCTATGATGCCACTACCGGAGAATTTGAATTGACTGGCATGGGTGAAAAAGAGACACCGGTCCAAAAGTGCCGTCGCTTGCAATGTGAAATGAATGAGTTGCTGGAGGAGGTGTCGTCGTTGCAAAACGATCGTAAGTTGGTGCAAGACGAAAAGGAATCGTATGATGCTGTGGCCACTGTTATAACAACAGCCAAAAAGGTTTTGGACTCCTTGCGTCTGGAACAAGTATTAGGCAAAGAACAGGCGCCAAATAAGGC
Source organism: Eudasyphora cyanicolor (assembly GCA_963930755.1). Lineage (NCBI taxonomy): Eukaryota > Metazoa > Arthropoda > Insecta > Diptera > Muscidae > Eudasyphora > Eudasyphora cyanicolor. Next base: position 36,303,905 of record OZ005738.1, read on the forward strand.
CGACAAGGACGTTAAAGCTCTCATCAATCAAGTGGATGAGTACAAGAATTCTGGTGTTCTAACGGCTATACCTACTCCCGGCACGGATTTGGCCGCTTCTTCGCGGATTGCTAAGTTGGAACATCGTTTGCATCAACTGGAACAGGCGGTGGGAGCTCAGCCAGAGAAACTCAGTCGTTTGACGACCCTCACTCAAAGCACTAATGTTATGGACGCTGTGCGTCAATTGAACACCAAGGCGGCGCTCCTGCAATCCGAGAAAATCGATGTTATCCAAGAACGTTTGGGCGGTTTGGAATCGAAAATGGACGCCATTGCTGCCAAGTCAAGTGGTTCGCCTGAGGATGCTAAGCGTGATCACAAGGTCGTGGAAATGTATGAAATAGCTAAGCGTACTGAACCGGTGGCTGAAATTCTACCCGATATCATAGAGAGAATGCAGGCTTTGGAATCTTTGCACAAATATGGTAAGTGAAAAAAAATACTGAGCTTTATATTTTTATGATACCCTATGAGGGTTTAAACGGTAATATACTTGTATATAATATTTATGATTTTCTTATAGCATATTTGAGCTGCAGGGCCAACGGGTAATTTGTCGTCTATAAAGTCTCTTAAGACGGCTTATGAGTCGTCTATTAAGATGACCTGTTAGTCGTCTATAAAGACGACATTTTAGTCTTCTATAAGGCAACCATTTAGTCGTCTATGAAGTCGACCTTTTAGTCGTCTATAAAGACGCCCTTTTAGTCGTCAACAAAGTCGACCTTTCTGTCGTCTATAAAGACGACCTTTTAGTCGTCTATAAAGACGACCTTTTAGTCGTCTATAAAGACGACCTTTTAGTCGTCTATAAAGAGACGATATTTTAGTCGTGTAAAAAAGACGACATTTTAGTCGTCTATAAAGACTATCTTTTAGTCGTCCATAAAGAGACGACCGGTCTGCGTATATACAGAAGACCTTTTAGTCGTCTATAAAGACGACATTTTAGTCTATAAAGAGACGACCTCTCTGTCGTCTATAAAGACGACCTTTTTTTCTTTTTCCCTATATAACTACTAAAACAATTTCTTTTTTTATTATAGCTATGAATTTTGCGAAAATCATTGCTGAAATCGAAGAGAAACAAACCAACATCACTACCTCTTTGGTTAACAATAAAGAACTGTTGCATTCGGTCCAGGAGACATTTGCCCAAAATTTGGAGGCGATCAACAAAGAAGTCGCCAAAGTGGAGGAACGTGTTAAAACGGTGGCTAATAAGAAGTGAACACCAAATTTCATAAGCGATAGAAAAAGACCACACATATACAAACATACTTAAATCTAACTAATTTATTGAAATGAATTTGAAAGAAACCCATACTCAATAACTATCTTTAAATGAAGAAAAAATAATAAATAAACAAATTGCTTTTCTTATGCAAATATTTGAAAACTATAATGGATACAAGTTTTTTCACCTAACGAATTTTGCCCAAAGGAGTTAAAAATTGACATCCAAATGGTCGAACAAATTGTCCATATTAATTTATTCGTAACTTTTCTGTTATAAAATCAGAATATACGAAAACTATATATATTTAAGTTTTTGATAGAAACAAGGTAAACAGTTTAGCTCGACGACCCTCCACCACGAATCGCATTCCACAGTATAATAACGCAAATAGAAGTTATAAATATTTTTTTAAATCTTTATGGTATCTACATCAAAAAGAGAGCCAATAGAATCGCTTTAATGGCTGTTTGTATTTGAGCAAAATAAGTAGAACCTTTGTATCAAAACCTGGACATATGACCTTTAATTGGGGTACAAACATACTTAAGTTATCATTTTTTAGACCTATTAGTTGAAATTTTTCTTTTCTATGGCTTTAAGAAGTGAAATCGAAAGTGGATGGGAGCCCATTTTCAATCCCAAGATAGATATGAGAAATATTTGTACCAAATTTCAGTCATGTAGCTCAATTATTGTAGTGTGATTATAACAGAAGGACATTGCTAAGTCATATTAGAATTTTACGAAACTAAAAATAAAGAATGGGCATTTCCTGTGTTGCGGACGAAAGTAATTTCGTTAGTTTCTTCCCCATAACTTCCTTAATATTGATCTTAGGAATTTTATAGTGATTAGCCGGTTTGTAGAGTCTATCGAGTTCTATAAACTGTATTTATAGAATTTTGAAAACTTTTTTAGTTTGTATAAAATACCAAGAAGAGACATGCCTTTGAAGTTTTTATTTACCATATACTCCAGAAACCTCTAAATCTGTCGGACAGCATCCAATTTATATAGAAAAGGGAGTATTAAAAGGTATGTATTAATGGCAATATCCTACAACATTTCTATTATTGTTACATAGAAAGATTAACAACGTCTAATGCAATCCTTTCAAGCCAAGATTCCCAATTTTTTATATTTAAATATGCGCAAATGTAGTACAGGAAGTGCGATTATTGTTAAAAGAAATACAAATGAGATAAGGGTATATATTTGGTATATGGAGGCTATTTGTATCTAAATTTGAACCAATCTTCTTGTTATTGCATCAAAAAACTGTTATCTGCCAAATTTTATGAAGGTCTGTTTATAAATATTGACTCTATGTCGTTTACAAAATATGGATATAGATCTAGTATAAAGGTCTGTTGATAAATGAGGATTTCTGATATCTGCAAAATTGTATTAAGATCTGTTGATAAATGAGGATTTTAGAGTGGTTTGATGCAAAATCGGGATATAGATTTATATGGGAGCTACAATAAACTGTGTACCGATTTTCTTTTCAAATTTGGCAAAGTATATTCGTGTTTCAGAAAACTGTTATTCGCCAAATTTTATGATGATCTGTTAAGAAATAAGAATTTTGGGAAGTAGGTATAAATGTTGGTATATCTAAATATTAAACGATTTTCTTTGAAATTTAATAGAGTACGTTCTTGGATCAAAATACTAATATATTCTAAATTTTATAAAGATCTGTTGACAAATGAGGATTTTATAGGGCTAAAATGCAAATTAGATATAGATATATGTACATATATGGGGTTATATCTAAGAATAAACCAATTTCATACTTAGATATATTCAGAATGCCTGACCTTCTGGGCACTGTTGTTTACACTATGACAGAACCTTTTTTTGATAAGAAGTATCTTACTCTTATACCTGATAGATCAAAATGGAAAGTGGGCATAGGTGTCTTTTCTGAGGAAATTGAGCTATCGATAGCAAAAAGACTGTCTGATCACTGTAGTGTTTACCAGGCAGAAATATTAGCTATTAAAGAGGTAGTGGAATGCTGAAAATTACACGCTCCAGGAACCTGGGACAATTTCTTGAGAGATGGTGCACTTACTTAATGACAGGTGGTCACTGGTCAGGAACTGTATCCATTCCAGGCGGCTGTGGCCCGGCCAAGTTTACCAAGAACCATTTGTTTACCCTATCCGATTGATTTCGGGGCGTCATAAATTATATAAAGTTCAACTGGTTATGCCAAAATATTTGTACAAATCTCACCTTACACTTTTCACTTCCTATCATTTATTTCCAACATGTTTCCTCTTTCCCTGCCAATAACGTTTTAGGCAGTGATGGATTCGTATCGACTTAAAAGTCAAATAAAACACAGTTCAAAAGGGTCCGCCAAATAACTTTTTTTTGAAAATGCTATAAAAAAAACTACTGAATATTTTCTCAAATTTCTTTTTTTATTTGAAAGTACAATACTTCCGGTTAATAATGGAAAATAATTTCATTTAAATGGCTGGCCATGCAGTAGCCTACACGATCGGTCCAGTTTAAAGCACATTATCGATTGTGTGCAGCTGTATTTCACCAATGGCTTTACGAATATTGTCCTTTAAAGCGTCAATTGTCTGTGGCTTGTCGGCGTAACACTTATCTTTGAGGGCAACCCCCAAATAATAGTCCAACGGTGTCAAATCGCAGCTCCGAGGTGGCCAAACGACATCACTCTGCGGCTGATAATGCGATCTTCAAAAACAGGGCGCAAAACATCGAGTGTAGCTTCGGCTGTGTGGCACGTAGCGCCGTCCTGTTGAAACCAAATTTTGCCAATATCCTCCTCTTCAATATTTGTGATCAAAAATTCGTTCAACATGGCCCGATAACGATCGCCATTGACTGTAACGGCCACTCCTTACTCATTTTCGAAGAAAAATGGCTCAATTATTCCTCTGGACCAAAATCCGCACCAAACAGTGACTCGTTTTGGTGTATCGGCTTTTCAATGTTGGTTTTCTGTGCCCCAAATGCGGGTTTTCTGTGCCCCAAATGCGACAATTTTGCTTGTTGACGTAGCCACCGAAGTGGAAAGGAGCCTCATCAGTCAAAATGATTTTTCGGTGATTTTCGATTTTTCGAATTTAATTGTCACGGCTCAGAAATCATGATGCAGTATGTGTGCTGCCAATTTTTAATACATATTTATACACCGCCATGTATAAAATACTTGTTTCTATACATATAGAAACAAAATGGTCTTGAAGCCGGGAGAATATCCCAGTTAGAATCATTTCCATGATTTTCAAAGTAATGTCGCAATATTTCCCAGCGTTGTTCAAGCATATACACAACCATATTCGTTCAGCGGAAGGATAAAACTAATTATCTGTCAAATCAGACATGAGCTAAGTGTTACCATTCACGAAATAAGCACTAGTTGAAAAAAAACGTTAGATGGCGGACCCTTTATTATTAGATGTTCACTGAAGATATGCATTTTTTATATAGACCGATTTGGATTTCTTTTTCGAATTCGCGCACAAAATCATTTCACAAACTTTCACACAATACCCAAAACTGCATTTTTTCTGTCAACAACAGCTGATTAAGTAAATTTTCATTTTCTCCGTTTTTTCCTTCCGTGTACTCAACACTGGTCGCATTATTAACGGATCAGTTTGACTTCTACTTAAATAAGTTTGAGGGCGAACGCCATCTGGCAAACTCGATCTCGGACAGCTACTTAAATACGAGTAGGGGCATAAGGCTTCTGTCAAAATCGATCGTAAATGAACGAATTGTTCTAAACCTCCCGAAATCGCAGGAGCGGCCTAAGGCTATGTACACGGTGGTCAGATCTTACAATATTGCAGCAAACAGATCTTACAGCAAAATGTCAAAAAAATTCAACCGCGTGAACTCACAATTTTTGTCTTGCAACGTTGGCAGAAAAGTCATCGTCAATAAATTGTAAGTTTATGCATTTGACAATATCGCCATTGGCAGAGAAACATTTTATTGACAACACTGTCTATGAAAAATTTTAATTGGCAATCCTACGTAAAAAATTCAGGATAAGTTCGAAGATGGGCCATAAAATTTTGTGAAATATTGATTCTCTAAATACTTTTGTTTTATTATAGCTCATAACTTTTTTAAAACTTTCTAGAACCGAAATTTATAATCGAAGTTGAACGATAAATCGTTTAATGTTGAAGTCACAGGCTTGCTAAAGTTAACGAATGCTCCATGTCATTTAGAGGCGTTTATTTATATTCTAAAGAAAAATACAATATTTTCAAAACGAATTCTATAATCATCAAGAATATTTTTATATTTTTTTGAGAGATATTGGTTCAACTTGTTTGAAGGCTATGTATCACGGCGTCATCTGTGGCTCACTGCTAAAATATTTTTTGCAGCTTTTCGTACTCTTCACTGAACGTACGCCGCACTTAACTGAAATCCAGATGTCGCCCGTTCAACTGTCACTGTCAAAGTTTGACGTTGGGTGAACATCCGTTTTTCCGTCTTTTTCGGCTTAAAATCGGTCGCTACCAAAAGGGCAAAATGGTACGTGTGTGAAAAAAATCGAAAAATATGCAAAACATCCCACAACAAATGCAAAAAACCAAAGAAATTATGATTTGCGAAAGTCTAGAGAAAATGTTTGTTGAAAAATTTCCTTGAAAATGTTTAAAAAACTAATGAATATCCCAAAGAAAAGTAAATTGCAAAATTTTGAGGCGAATTTGTTTTTTGTTGTTGGATTTATGGTGTACATTTGTAAACTGAGTGCCAAATTTGTGTAATTAATTATTCTTTTTGTTTTTATTTTATTCTAGTCGCTCGTTATCCCAGAAAAGTTCCAACACATCTTGCGTATCATGAATACCAACATTGACGGTAAACGCAAAGTTGGTATTGCCATGACCGCCATTAAGGGTGTCGGTCGCCGTTACTCCAACATTGTGTTGAAGAAGGCCGATATCGATTTGACCAAGCGCGCCGGTGAATGCACTGAAGAGGAGGTAAGTTGCGCGTCATTTCCCTTTATCAGAAAACAATTTGTTTACTTATTGTGTTTGTTGTTGTTTTCTTCAGGTTGAAAAGGTTGTCACCATCATCTCCAACCCATTGCATTACAAAGTCCCCAACTGGTTCTTGAATAGACAAAAGGATATCATTGATGGTAAATACAATCAATTGACCTCCTCCAATTTGGATTCTAAATTGCGTGACGATTTGGAACGTTTGAAGAAGATCCGCTCTCACCGCGGTCTCCGTCACTACTGGGGTCTCCGTGTCCGTGGTCAACACACCAAGACTACCGGTCGTCGTGGTCGCACTGTCGGTGTATCCAAGAAGAAGTAAACGCTTACTCGCTTTTTGGCTATTCACATCGTCTGTTGCTGCTGCTGTGTGTATTTTTTTTATTTCCAAACAATCAACCAAACAACATCTTTCCATCTTTAAAATATTTTGTACTGTTAACAACATGGAGGGAATCCAAAATATTTTTGAATTGTAATACCCTCCCCGGTACTTTATAAGAGTGTGTTCTTGATGAGTAGAAGTGATATTTGTTTTACTTGGAAAAAACAAACATAAAAGTAATAGTGCTCTACAAAAAGAAATGAATTAAATGAAGGTTTTTTATTTAATACCAACAACAAACAGTTTTTTGTTTTTAATTGCCTTGACTTGGATAATATGAAAGTTGGTGATTCATCTTGGAATTGCAACGTATGTGCGTTGCTATCATCAAATCATGATCAACATTTGTTAGCATTATATGCAATTTATGTGAGAAGTACGATTGGACTTGAGGACCAATCTCAACCTTTAGCTTTAGAGTAATCAGAATATGAAACATAGTTTTAACAAATTTTAACGAAATCGACGCAAAATAAGGTCGACATTTGGTGCTCATGTTCATAGTATTGAATGATCTTACTGAATATTTCGGTTTTTTTAGCTTTCCTCAGTCGGAGTAGGAAATATCGACAAAATACTAAAATGTCTTAAACTGCTTAGTCCACGTAAATGTATTAATTCGAAATTTGTGTCTTTAAGGGGTTTCTAAAAGTGATTGTAATATATTCTGATGGTACGATTTGTGGTCTCGAATTATCCATTCGCCCATCACTTATAGACGTCTTGCTGCAAGTGATGGGCGTACCATATTCAAACTACGGAAATCTCCGATAGCATTGCTGAAGTGCGGCTTACAGCTACCTGGTATTCGTTCGTGCCAGACAGGCGCTCCTGGGAAAAATAAAACACTAAGACCTTGAATATTTCATTTCATACATTGAAATACAAAATCATATAAGGTCAAATATTCGTATTACAAACAATAATTAGATTACATGAATTTATTTATTTATACGAATTGCAATACAAAGCCGGGTCACAAGGACAATGTTCATTGCTATATTTTTGTAGCGACAGACCAGGTCTTCTGGTGTGGATCGAACCCACGACCCCCCAAACTCAGGCAGCACGCTACCAACTCGCCTACTGGGTGCTCTAATGATTATGAATTTTTAACAAAACCTAATAAACACCTGTTCTGTATTCCGCATGTGGCTTTAATCGGAATATTCCTCTCGGAATCGCATTTCTAAATTTGTTACTTCGGACTCAAATATATGTATATCAAATACGTTCTAATGGGAAAATAAAGACAATCAGCGATTACAGAGAATCTTCCAAAGTCTTCAAACATAAACTATGGACAATTTTATGAATAAGGATTCAATCCTACTCTCGGAATACAGAACAGAGGAAATATTACATGAGCATTAGATGGCTCCCCAGCAGAATACAACAGATGGTAATAATTTTAACTAAAGTATTTCCCGAGTAATATAAAGGGTGGGCCATTTTAAATTTTAACTACCGATTACTTCGATTTGTTATTTGAGCCCTTTGGATTATTTTCTGTGGGGAGCCATTACGCAAAGCATCCAGAGACAATTGAAGTGTTGAACGATGTAATAGAAGTTTCCATTGAATAGATTCGACCCGAAACAACCGAAAATGTACTGAATAAAATGTACAAAAAATTGGGTTGATCGAGCCAGTCGTTGTAGCAATATGAATGATGTTGTTTCCATTATTAAATGACAAAGTTCAACCTTTCCAATAAAACCAGAAATTAGAAAAAATTATCAGTACTTTTTTTATAGCCGATTCAATTTTAAAATTTTAAATGGCCCACCAGAAAATGAGTCCCTTTCTAAAATTCTCAATTTCCGAGCCAGTCGTGGTAGTCATATGTACGATATTGTGATCCATTATTAAATGACAAAGTTCAACCTTTTGTCATTTTCTGATATTGTGTTGCATTATTAAATGACAAAGTTCAAACTTTCCAATAAAACCAGAAATTTGAAAAAATTATCAGTACACATTTTAAATGGCCCACCCTGTATATGTACCAAATTTGAGTAATCTAGCAATTGATTGAAGCGTAGCTACAACAGACGGACGGACATGTCTAAAACGTTTTAGAATTTTACGACGATTAAAAATATATTCATTATTTCGCTGGGTTGTTCGTCAACTTTAAATTTATTATTGAGGTCTGTAGCGCGATTTCAAGACAAACGAACTAGGGATGTAGTCTTATATTTATGTGCTCGCAGATGAATGTTTATATAAACGGAATGTTAAACTTGGTACATACATCCCATCCAATTATGGAACCAGAGCTTTGGATAAAAACACCTGTTGCATAGTACATATTTATTTATATTTTAGGGAAATCTAAATTTCCTCAACTTAGTCCACTTTCACACTTGCTATTTTCCCCCGCAGAATTGCAAGTGGGAATATAAACAATAAAATATTTAACAAAATCATTTCAGTACAAAAATTACCTTCTTTGTAAATTGTTGTCGCTGTGGATGTTTCAATTGTGAATGCATTACTTCATTGGCATTGTTATACACTACAGGACACTGTGGTACAGGATATTATAACTTTGTGCATTTGTTTGTAACACCTTTTGGGTGTTACAAGTTAGAAGAAATAGACCCAACGTTTGCTATACGGATCGACTTAGAATCACTTCCGGAGTTGATTTAACTATGTCCGTCTATCCGTCCGTGCATGTATTTGTATTTGTATTTATTCATTACAACTAGTAATTTTAAGCCAATTATATTTAAATTACAATATGCATATCATAAATCTTTAGACTACTCAAATTAAAAAAGTTCATATTTGTTTATATATATTGACGCTAAAACTTAAATCTAATTACCAAAAAGTAAATACAATTTGTTTAGAAATTCTAACTACACGAGTGTTCCAGACTAGACGACTGGAAAAATTACAATTACATGTGTTCTTGTAATTAAAGTACAGGTCGCAATTATGGTCGGATCTCAACGAAACATAGCACATATCTTTCTTTTGGCCCAAGGACGATCCCTATTGAATTTTATTAAAATCGGTTCAGATTTACATATAGCTCCCATATATATGTACCTCCGATTTGGCATAAATGCACTGTATAAGCAACATTTTTAACCGATCTTTAAAAAAATGTACAGAGAGAAGTCTCTTGATACACTTAGAGACAATACTGAATTTGAGGAAAATCGGTTTAGAGTTTTGATTTAGATTTTCCTTACTACACGAATGTACGCCACCAAATTTGGGGAAAATCGGTTCAGATTTAGATACATATATCCCCCATATATATGTTACCCACGAGTTGACATGTAAGCTCTGTAGAAACTGTATTTTATATCCGATAAGTACGAAATTCGGCAGAAAGAGGTTTCTTATTACATAAATAAACACTGCCAAAATTGGGGAAAATAGTTTCAGATATAGCCCCCATATATATGTTACCCACGATTTGACATGTCAGCGCTGTGGAAACTGTATTTTATATAAATGTTCCTGCCTATTTAGTATTTAAGCGCTAATAAAAGTTATTTTACGTCCGTTCTATATATAATTTGACAGAAATAAAGTTTTTTTGGTCTTTTAGTCTTTCCTCACTGGTTTTCAACTATTTTACTTTTGTTAATAGAAGCATCTAATTTTAGTCACACGCAGGGCGAAGTCTACCTTTAGGCGACGAAAACACAAAATACACAGACGGAGCGTTGGGACATCAGGATGGACCTGTTTCTATAACTTACCGCCTGATCTACGATGTCGAAAGTTAACGTTCGCATGACTTCTATGCGAACAACAGCAATTGTGTTACCACAGGGACGTAAGGGAAAACATAGTATATCACTAGCGTTGAATATATGTATGTATTGTACCTGCCCTGGCAAACATTTTATATCGCGGGAGTCACTAAGTCAAGATTCTTTCTGCCTCTCTCTCCTACAAACTTTGACACTTGCTTGGAAAAAGTTGCCTCGTGTGTAGCACGACTAAAGCGTTACGCCATGGCATTGAAAATGATCGCGGCGATAATCACTTTCCTATAGAAGAAGTTTCTTTTGTCGGGAAGAAATGTGAAGATCCGTGATCAAAAAAGGGTCTCCTGGAAGAGTCGAAAAAGTTTCGCCTGGATGTTGAATTATCTATACAAATAAAACTATGTTTTTACGTTTTGAAATATTACAAACTGTGTATTTTATTTCAAAATATTTAATACAAAAACTTAAAGCTAAATTTCGTAGGAAATTGATATAATAGTTTTAGTCAATCAGCAAATCAAAACGTTCACTTGAAAAATACACAAAATAACTGATCTGCGTATGTTTTTATCTCTCTCTCTCTCTCTTTGTTTATAATTCAAATTCAGAATAACGGCACATTTTGTGTTCTCATTCAATTTGTTTTGGTATAATTTGAGACCATCTTTAAGCTAATGTAGACTGGACTGGGTGTGGAAAATGCGACATTTTCGCATTTGCTGAGTGTAATAATTTTACAAACGAAATCAAAACACGTTCATATGGCTGTCCCATTTTTACAAACGAACCTAAAAATTCGGTTTCATACAACATGCATTGTCAGAGATTCACAAGTTTGACTGAAGCTATTCCACTAGAAGATAATCAAGCAATAACCGTATCTGGCGCCTTGTATAGAGGATGGATATTCAGATTTGGAGTCCCTACACGAATACCAACCGATCAAGGCCGACAATTCGAGTCGCAATTATTTAAGGAACTAGCTGAGCCCGGTGCGCTTCGCTGCCCATGTCAAAATTCGCGCTGTAGAAACTGTATTTTATATCCGATCAGTACGAAATTCGGCAGAAAGAGGTTTGTTATTACATGAAGGAATACTGCCAAATTCGGAGAAAATCGGTTCAGATTTAGATATAGTCCCCATATATATGTTACCCCCGATTTGAAATTCAAGCGCTGTAGAAACTGTATTTTATATCCGATCAGTAAGAAATTCGGCAGAAAGAGGTTTCTTATTACATGAAGGAATGCCGCAAAATTCGGAGAAAATCAGTTCAGATTTAGATATAGCCCCTATATATATATGTTACCCCCAATTTGACATGTAAGCGCTGTAGAGACTGTACGAAATTCGACAGAAACAGGTTTCTATTTTACATGAATGAGTATTCTAGGAAAATCGATTCAGATTTATATATAACCTCCATATATATGTTCCTCCAGATTTGGTTACAAAGCGCTATAGAAGTTGTAGTTTACTTCCGATCATTACAAAGTTCTCCAGAAAAATGTTTATCAATTTAGGAACGAATATTGCTTAATTTAGCGATTATCGGTTCAAAATAAGATATACATACACACACACCACATTTACCAATTATTCCAAATTATTATCGCAATGACCCTTATCGCATTGTTAGGGAGGTGTAGGGTATTATATAGTCGGCCCCTCCCGACTTTGCCTTTCCTTACTGGTATTAGTAATAAATTCACTGAATGAAAAAATACCGAATTCAGTGGAAAGTCCAGAAAATAGAAATGTATACTTATAAAATTTCCAAATTCTTGTTTCATTGATATTGCATCACATTATCATATTGCGATTGTATTGGAGTGAGCAGCTGTAATTATCGCATACCGAGCATTTTTGTTCATGTATTTCCTATATAATACTTGCAAGATATATCAAAATATGGGCTGGGTCACGCCCACTGGTCCTATTCCGCCCATTTGAAAGCCAATCACGTAGACTGCTACCAGATACATATACGCAAAATTTCAACACTCTCGCTAACAAAATGAGCAAGATAATTCAATTTCAAAATTTGGCTTATATGGGCGGTGGCCCGCCCATTGGTCAGATCCCGCCAATTTTTGGACCAATCACGTGGACTGTCACCAGATACATATCTACAACATGACAGCACTCTAGATAAAAAATTGTGCAAGTTATATCAATTTCAAAATTTGGCTTATAAGGGCGGGGCCACGCCCATTGGTCCGATCCCGCCCATTTTCTGACCAATTACGTAGAATGCCACCAGATACATATACACAACATTGCAGCACTCCCGATAGCAAATTGTGCAAGATATAAAAATTTCAAAATTTGGCTTATATGGGCGGGGCCACGCCTATTGGTCCGAACCCGCCCATTTTTTCACCAATTACGTAGAATGCCACCAGATACATATACGCAACATTGCAGCACTCCCGCTAGCAAATTGTGCAAGATATCAAAATTTTGTCTATGTGGGCGGGGCCACGCCCATTGGTCCGATCCCGCCCATTTTTGGACCAATCACGTAGACTGCCACCGTTTACATATACACAAAATTCCAGCACTCTCGCTAACAAATTGTGCAAAATATCTCAATTTCAAAATTTGGCTTATATGGGCGGGGCCACGCCCTTTGGTCCGATTCCGTCCATTTTTGGAAAATTCACATAATCTGCCATTAAATGCATACAAACAAAATTTCAGCACTATACCTATAATAGGAGCAGAAATATCGGATTTTTAACCTGCGATTTGTATGGGAGGTACCACGCCCCTTTGTCCAATTATTTATTTTTCTATATAAACCATCTCGTGAAAATTTAGAATCGAATAAAAAAAAATCATCCAAATCGCTCCAGCCGTTCTGACGTGATGCCATTACACAGATGGACCGTTTCATTTTTATATATATAGATAACAAAAAAATATTGGTGGTTAACGAATACGAACATCTCCCTATCATCCATTTGCGAACGGGATGATCGAAAGATGGCACCGATGCTTAAAAACAGCTTTAATGCGCCATAATAATCGGCCTTAGATCGAGTTTCATGGAAAACGTCATATTCACACCATCAGAACTTGTTCATGGAACATCGATTCGCCTTCCATGTTATTTTTTAACAGAGACCTCGGAAAATACACCAACAAACGAATTTGTCCAATCTCTTAAAAACAAAATAAACTCTTTGGAGACTGTTTCCCCTTAATGTAAAACTAATCGTTCCATTCTCGTATCACAGGACATGAAAAGCAGAGAATATGATTTTTTTTCGCCAATCATTTACCTTGGATATCAATGGACGGGAGAAAGTTATATCCATTGATGAACTGAAACCAGCTGTTGGTCACGACCCCCGCAAAAGTTTTAAGGACCACGATATTCGAATCTGCATCTGTAATGTCCAAACTCTACAGAGAAGTGTACGCACTGGCGAATGTGCTTGAAAAGTACAAGGCCGATATTTCCGCCTTACGGGAAGTGCGATTGAATGGGAAAGGCGTCACAACAACACCAAAAGGAGACGCACTGTATTATATCTGCTATGAAACAAGACATGAGTTCGGCTGTGGATTCGTGGTAACTCAAACACCCAGTCTCCAGATTCACTCCGGTGGATGAGAGGCTAGCCACAATAGCTATGAAAGCCGAATTCTTCAACATCAGTCTTATTTCCGCCCATGCCCCGACCGAAGACAAGGACGAACAGATCAAAGATATATTTTACTAGCGCCAGAGGGAGCATATGACCACTGCCCCGACCATGGCAAAATTGGGAAAGGTGAATAAATTTGGTCCAACAGTAAAAATTTAGCCTCCACGAGGACACAGCCGATAACGGAATGAGGCTAACAAACTTCGACGCGGAAAAAAAACATGGTAAAGGGTTTTCCAACAAGAGGTGTTATTTTGGTATTCAAAGAAAAACGCCATTTTTTGAGAAAAATTTTCAGATGTTTATTTTATAATAAAGAGGAAGGTATGCCGATAATAATGAAAAACAACATCAGCCAAATGGCCATCACGACCACGCTTACAGGACCATATCCTTTACATGAAATTTTCCACGCTGTTGGCGTAGACCTTATCTTTCACGTGGCCCCAAAGGAAGAAATCGCAAGGTGTTAAATCACAAGATCTCGGTGGCCAATTGTGTTCACCTCTTCGAGAGATAACACGGTTCGGAAACTTTTCCCGTAACAGAGCAATGGTTTCGTTGCTTGTGTGGCACGTAGCGCCGTCTGGTTGATTCACCGTATTGTTGAACCAACCTTATTTTCGAAAAAGTAAGGTCAAATGACCCCGCTTCTCAACAATAACTCTTGGGTTTTCCGAGCCCCAGATGCGACAATTTTGCTTGTTGACGTAGCCACCGAGGTGGAAATGGGCCTCATAAGTCAATATGGTTTTTCCATGATTTACGATTTTTCGAATTTTAATAATCATTTTTAGTAATGGCGTAGTTTCTACTTGTCAAATGTCAAAGAATAAAAGCTTCAAAAGTGACTGCTACCGAAATACCGGATGATTCAAAATAACACCTCTTGTTGGAAAACCCTGTATAAACAACACATATTTATCACTTAGTTGCAGAGAATTTTTTTGTTTATTTTTGTTGTTGTATGGTATAACACTTCGTAGCCACTGCTAGATAATCTACTTCGAAATACAGTAGACTATTTCCATTAAGTTGGCAACTCAAGGGGAATATTAAACACGGTTGTCGTTGCCAACTGACGAAAGTAGTCCAATAGATTTCGAAGTAGATTATCTCTTAGTTTTTTGAGTGGTTTAACCTTATAAATCATTTTGACAAATCATAGCAAATCTCTTTATTATTCTTATCAGTATGTTTATCACTATAGTAATGGTTTAAATCTCTGCGCACCACTTTGAAGTAGTACTTCAAATTTAACCACGCGTAAAGTCATATAGAAAAATAAATAATGATAATTTATGTGTTAACACTTAAAATGAGAAAGTACAAAAACGGAAGAGCAAAACTAACCATAAGCAAAACAAGCTTCGGTCACACTGGTTTAATATTCAATGAAATACAGATGAGAATTCACATATTAACTTCGAAAACTGTCAAAGTTATGTAGACTAGATTTTCAATTTAATTTCTCTCGAATGGTTATTAAAAAAATATTTTTACGAAAATTATTTGAATAATTCAAAAATAAATCATTAAAAAAATTAATTTTGCCAATGAGTAGACTGATGAGTATTCACAGATTAACTTCGACAACTTTCAAAGATATGTAGACTAGATTTTATGTTAAATATTTTTTTTTTAAGAAATAAATAAATAAAAAGTGTAATGTTGCCAAATAATTATATTTGCCCAAAATTCGATGTTTGTTAAAAACTTATTTGTTTAGGTTTATTTTTTTTGCCCAGTGTGACCACAGCTCTTAACATTCATACGTAGAGACATACAACAAATATTGATTATTAACACATAATGACTGGCATTTTGAAAATTCCAATGAATTGGAGAAATGAGACCAGTGCGAATTTAGGTCTTTTGGTACAATAACATTCTTTTTCTTTCTATGTATTAATTATTTGAATGGGAATGAGGTAGAGAGAAAGAGATAATACAAGAAATTCGAACTTTGAACCGGGCTAGAAAACATTCTAAAGAAATTTATGAAATATTTCATAGCTCCCTGGCTATGGAGTAAATAAATCAGAGGTGGAGATTACACTCAGAATAAATAATCAATAATAATATAGTCAAATATACTCGTAAATGTGATAATAATTTGATATGGTTCTTTATACGACCTTTGTTTAATATTTTGTTTCACACATAATTGTCATAGATCCTTCTGACATAATAAAAAATATTAACATAGGTCTCTGAAAACTTTTTGTTTTATTTATTTACATCGTGCGTTTAATATGGACCACCCTGTATAATGTATATATAATGGGGATATACCTAAATCTAAATCGATTTTGACGAATTTCAATAGGCTTCGCCCCTGATACCAGGAAGTGCTCTGTACCAAATATCATCAAGATCGAAGTAAAATTGCGACATGTACTTTGCGAACTAGACAAAACGGACGGACGGAAGCCATGGTTAAATAGAATCAGCTAGTGATTCTGCCCAACACAAACTTACTACAGAGTGTTGTAGGGTATATCGACTACAGAAAGACGAATAGGCTTCAACATTTATTTTAATTTTTTTCCTCAAGCAGGATACTTTACTGACCTACTTTGGACTTTCTCATCTTATCAATTGCAATATTATTGTGACTATTTATAATTAAAAAGACTTTGGAATGGAGGAAAGTAATTTAATACTTATGTGCCTCAAAAATGTTCCGTTAATGCATCGATCCGATTTTGATAAGACTGTACTAATGTGGTGTTGTGAACGGGATTTTCCTGTATTATTATTATGGAAGGGAAACCTTTGGGATCAAAAAGTCAATGTTTTTAATTACTTTATTTACTGTAACACTCAGTTCATTTCGTACATACTTTTACTGTTATCCCTCCTTGGATTTAAATTAAGAGTTTATTAAACCAAAAGATTTAATTTCTAGTTCGAGGAGATATTTTAACCTTCTCAGGTCGTATCGTGGCCAGATTTGCCAAGCTACCCTACAGGTGTCTATTTCTGTCGATCTCTCATTGGATCGCCTGGCTTCATCTTGGGTAAGCCAAAGCTAGCAAATTTTTGGAGAATTTGTAATGTCGTCCCCTTCCTGGCAAATTCATCGGCTTTGCAGTTCCCCGGGATATTCCTATGCCCAGGTAACCAAATGAGGTATATGTTAAACTGCTCAGCCATCTCGTTAAGAGATCTGCGGCAGTCGAGGAATGTTTGTGAGTAAATATCCGAGTAAATGACGACGTCAGTGTTGATCACTATTTAGCGATTCAGTCATTTGGCGACTTCTATTATTGACATTATTTCGGCTTGATAGATACTGCAAGTATCTGATACTATATCAAGTTCTATACTATATCAAGTTCTGATACTATATCAAGTTCTATACAGATCCAAAGCCAACCTACTCACTAAGCATCGAAGCATATGTTGTATAGAAGTGTAGATAGCGTCTTTTCTCTTCTGATATTCTAACAACCCTTAGAATGGAATCCCCAAGGACATAAAAGAAAAGGTTGGCCAAAGACCACATGGCAAAGAGTCTGATGAAGAACAGCGGACTTTGCTGTAATGAGATAAAATTGCTAGCGAATGATATTTAGAATAGCTTGGGAAAACATTGTAGAGGCCCTATGCTCCACAAGGAGTTAAATCGAAATAAAGAAGAAAATTCTGCCAACCCATTGCTCTCTGGCAGGTATTTTAGTGGTGAAATTCCTCTCGAAAGTGTACACCGTTGGTATAGAGTCCACTCAGTCGGTTACCATAGCCCTACACTGCACACAGAATACAGTTTGGTTGCCTCAACCGAATTATTTGCCAACAATCATATTTGGTTGCGCCAACTACGAAAATGGTGGCTTAAATTATCTGTTGTAGTTGCCACAAGCAACTGTTTTAAAAAATTGGTTGTTCTGACAATTTATCACTCATATACTACCGACAATTAATTAAAAACAGTTTTCATTAATTTTTATTTTATTTATTGAACAAAAAAACAAAACAATTCAAACCAAATTAAAAATCCCATATTACAAATTCATTACTATTATGAGATGTGGAAATATTTGACACATATTTTAGTACACGAAAAAAAACTTTTAGGCAAATATCGCTTAACCCTGTGCTTTCAATTTCATGATTGTTGCTTTTATTTTTTATTTATGTAAAACATTTTGCACAATATATTCTGCATTCCACATATTATTATCCACACGAGATTATTTTTGATGACCTATACCGTTCTTGAACAAAATGTTGAAGATTTTTTTTATGTCGAGTAATTTTATTTTTTGTTTGTCATGTATCAGCAAAAGAACAGCAACCAATCTTTCGGTTGTATTTCCCAAAATACATTTAATTATTCTAAATTTGGGAAATGATTGGGATAACCAATAAACGATTATTTATTAATATTTTTCTGTTGTAGTAAACAATTATTCGTTGCAATTATAATCGTTGGTCTATTGATACAATTTCTGTTGTCAAGAATAAAACATTGGTTTTCCCAACCAAAAATCGATTATATGGTACTAAAATGAAAATTTAAAATTGGTTACCACAACTAACCGAGTGTCAATGAAAAAACAATCTTAATTCGATTGATATAACCATCGATTTAGTTGCAAGCATTTTCATTTGATCGTATCCATGTTATTATTGTTGTTTCAATTAATTATATATAAATACAACCGACAGACGGTGTAGGCAATATACTTTTTGTTGCTAGTACTATTTTTTTATTGTTACAATCGAATTCCAACCAATTATTTTCCTGGGTGTGTGCTATCCTCATGTGGCTGTAGTTTGTGTACGTCCACATTGATAGACAATTCAATCTTAATGCCGCTTTGGTTGCAACTTCTCTAGCCACAATATCAATCGGCATTAAATGGAGTAGGATTTGTAGAGTCTCTGTGCCTGTAGTGCTTAAATCTCCACTGATGCTCGGACAGGCAGCTCTGCACCTTCATTAGTGATGGATCGCTTTTAAGTCGTCGTATTGGCCGAACTACTGCTAAATATATTCAGTAGATGATTTTAGAAGAGATCACTCAATATATATATTCCTATAGGAATATAGGACGGCATTGGCCTTCCTTATCCGTTCCAATACACTAATAACACAGTGCAACAACCAAAATGGGAATGGGATGAAACCAATTGCAAATGAAAGTTGACATTATCCATAACAAAACCTTCAAGGGTTTTTTCAGTTCAGTGCTAGAATTTTTTTTTAAACGCATTTGAAGTTGGTAATTTTGAACCGATTTTTCTATGAAAATCGACAAGAAATAGCACCATTTATATGTCAGCGCCATCTAGCATGAGTTGTAGGTTATAAATGAATTCCTCGACCCCAAAAACTGTAAGGTACCACATCTTTCCATGATAATAAAAATAAATAAGCATTATTTTATCAAATTTTCAATGATCTTTTCTGGTTAGACAGCGTTCAAAAATCACCAACTTCAAGTGCGTGTAAAAAAAATCTCGCACTGACCTGAAAAAACCCCTTGAAGGCTTTGTTATGGATAATGTCAACTTTCATTTGCAATTGGTCTCATCCCATTCCCATTCGGAAAGTTCGATTTTGTATCACAGTGTAACAGCCTGACCCACGATGTCAAACGTTAACGTGACATGACTTCTATGCGACTTCTGTATGAAAAACAGCTGATTTGCGACCTACAAAAGGCATCAGAACCACAAAACGAATGAAAACATACTGCCTGTTAGTTGGTCGCAAATCAGCTGTTTTTCGCATAGAAGTCATGCGAACGTTAACGTTCGACATCGTGTGTCAGGCGGTAAGCCGTAAAGACAATTTTCTATCTAGGATTATATGTAGAAATGTTGTACTTTCAGAGAAGACTAGCTCAGTGCCATTTACCCGAGGACGACCAACACTTGGAATCTTATGCTCCCTAGAAAAGAAAGAGAAGAGAAACAATTCTTAAATCAGGCTGGCAGCTCTGAACTTTCATTAATTGATTAGTGATGGATCGCTTTAATTCATCAGATACTAGTACAGTGTCAGTAGATGTTTTTAGGATGGCCCTATATTTTTCCTTCAAGAATAAAGGGCGACATTGGCCTTCCCTATTCGTTGCAATACATTAAACGCCTGACGCACGATGTCGAGCGTTAACGTTCGCATGACTTCTATGCTTCTAAGCTGATTTGCGACCTACAAAAAGGCATCAGAACCACAAAACGAATGAAAACATTCTGCTTGATACCCGTTAGTTGGTCAAAGACAATTTATTCTATAGACAACCCAGGGTATTTGTAACTTTTTCCCTCAAGATGGGGGAAAAGTCAAATTCGCGTACATTTGTATGCGAGTGAGAAGATTTTTAGATAGCCATCTAGAGTTTGCAGATGCGAATGTAATTTTGGTAAGGCCTTTGGGGTGTCTAGTTACTGAATTGTCTTTGAGTTGGTCGCAAATCAGCTGTTTCGCATAGAAATCATGCGAACGTTAACGTTCGACATCGTCGGTCGGGCGGTTAGTCTTAAAGACAATTTTTTACCTGGGGTTATACATAGAAATTTTGCTCATTCAGAGAAGACTAGCTCAGTGCCATTTAGCCGAGGAGGATCCACAAGTGGAATCTTATACTCCCTAGAAAAGAGAACCAATTCCGTCTTGTTTTGGTTCTGGCCCAATTTATTAAGAGCCATCTATAGAATATCTCTGAGGACGTTGAAGAATTCGCCAGTTACTGTGATTGCAAGGTCCTACGAATATCCTACGACTTCTTGGCCGCAACGTGCCATATCTAACAGGATTAAATTCACTGCTAGGTTCCAAATTAGTGAAGACTGTACCCATCCCTGTGGCCTCCCATCTTTTTACAAACGCTGAATTATTCTAATCAAGCTTTAGTTAAAGATCCAATAACACACAGGTAGGCAGCTCTGAACCTTCATTAATTGATTGGAAATGGATCGCTTTGAAGTCGCCATATATTTAGTAGATGATTTTAGGAGACATCACCCAATGTGGTCCTACATATGTTTAAGTATGTCCAGTAGATGATTTTAGGAGAGATGTCCCAATGTGGCCCTACATATTTCCTACAGGAATATAGGACGGCATTTGCGTTCCTTACCTCTTCCAATACATTAAGTCTTAAAGACAATTTGTATCTAGGATTATAACTATAAATTTTGCTCTTTCGGTGAAGACTAGCTCAGTGCCTAAATGGCTGAGAATCTTATACTCCCTAGTAAAGAGAACCAATTCTGTCTTGTTTGTGATAACTCCTAAATCACTGCTTCTGGCCCAATTTATGTAGAATATCTCCGAGGACGTTGGGGTATTTTCCAGTTACTGCGATTACAAGGTCCTGCGAATATGCCTCGAATTTGCTGCCACAAGGTGCCATGTCAAAACGGATTCCATTCGCCCCTAGATTCCAAATTGGTGGAGACAGTACACCTCCCCGATTGATATAGATTGATACAATCAAGCAATAGATCACACCTTAGATGCGACAGTGCCGCATCTGTGGGTGAATGTTGTTGAATGCTCACCCTCAATATCAAGAAAAACCACCATAGTGAATTCCCTGAAATGAAATGTATGAACGGTTAGATAGCGCCCACCAGTTCATGCAGGTCCGATTCTGTAGACTTGCTTGTAAGCATGTTGGATTTCCCACAAGAGTTCTGTAGCCAGGGTTTCTGTGAAAGTATCTAAGAGCCTTCCAGATCTTTCCGTAGGATAGACTAATTGGCCTGAAGTCCTTTGAAATAGAATGTAATGGCTCTGTCTGGTCTACTTTTTGGTATTATGAACGGGGTAGAGTAGGGTATAAAAAACTTTATATTGAAATATATCTATTTTTAAAATTGTACAAATTCTACAAATAGGGTATTAACTTTTACCAGCCAAAAAAAATATTTTTTTGCAGCACAGTGTAATTTTCCACTCAGACGTAATCCAAGAATACTTATTCTGCATTCGATTTCATTTCAATGATATTTTAATGTTTTCGAGGTTATTCCCTGTGAAGTACGTATGTATATTAGAATGACACAACAACAACTAATGACTCTGACTCTAGGGTGGCCAGTAGTGGCTATCAATTGATAGAAATTCTAGATTACACAAACAAAATTCGAAAATATTTAATGTCACTATCAACTCAAGATAAGGACGCCATACAAATTGAATAATACTTTTTTGTGCATTTTTTTTATTATATGGGTTTCCTCAATGTTTGATTGTATTTGGCGATACTTTGTTCTATAGTTTTTTTTTTCTTTGCAGCAATGAAGCAAGCAATTTAATTGATTTGGGTGTTAAATTTTGAAAATTAATTGGAGATTTCATACCCCTTCAGTATAATTATTTTATTTGTCTCAAACGAAATTTTAAACTTTCCCAATATATAAGACATATGTATATAGCTGTATATACAATGCATTACAGACATGAAATGTTTGGGTCCAATTTACTTTGGACAAGGTTCAAATTATATTTGTATAAACAATATGACCCAATAGCCCCCCCCCCCCCCTCATTCAATTCTTAGTCATTGTAGATAAGGCCAAATAACGAAAAGAACTCGCTCTTATCGTAACGTAACATACATATAACATTGAAGTTTATAAATAAATTTATTCAAATTCTATATGGGTGAGAATTTTTGTCTGTCGACCTAAACTAGTATCATTTATTTAAATATGTATATATTTGATATGTATGCCATTACAGCCAAGAAACCATGAACTGCTGGACCTTCATGTGAGGCAGAAGTTCGTATCGAAGAATTTCTCTGGGGAAGAGGTGCTGAAAACATTTCAATTTCTGAAAGCTAGCATATTAGCGAAGAAAACAATGCCTATTCCCAAAAAGTTTATGGAAAAATTTATAAATTATGACAAATATTGTAAAAAAGTAGGGAAATTTAAAAAAAATATTTTTTATTTTGGCAATTTTGTTTTGCAGGTACCAAAAGGGGCGTGGCAATAACGCTAATTTTTTAATATACTGTGTATACTATAAAACATTACACTGTACAAAAAGTATTTGAATGGACTGGAATCAAAGTTATAAACCGCTATCTTTGTGTGCAAAATGATCCATTTGTATGGGAGCTACCAAAAGGGACGTTGCAATAACGTCCATTTTGCACGGGACTATAGGTACAGTAAAGGCATTACACTCCACCAAATTGTAAGTATTTTTTATGGACTGGAATTGAAGTTACAAGCCGTTACTTTTTGTGCAAAATGGTCCATTTGTATGGGAGGTACCAAAAAGGGAGTGGCAACTTCGTCCATGTTTCTCAAGATGATAGCGTCCAAGAAACTAATACTATGTGTGGAATTGTATAGAAGTTATAAGATAAAAAATATTTCACTAAATGTTGACTCGATGTGGGGGAGGAACTCGAAGGAGTGGACCAACATCGTCCATCTTTGATCTAAACCTGAGATAGAAAAAATATTGACACATACCAAATTTGAAGTCAATCGGTTAATTTTCTTCAACGACGCATTGTTTTCTTCGTTAGGATTAGGAATGTCTATCCATTGGAAACAGGCCTACCAGAAGTGATAGATATCTCACGAATGAACTACTGCAGAAGCTGCAAAGATGAAGGAGAAGAGTTGGTGGAAAATATGATGGGAAGCATATTCTTTGAGAAACTGTTCAATCTGCCAGGCTCTCTACTGAAACCTCTCACCGTTTTTGCGGATAATACTGGAATAAAAGATCAAGTAAAACCTACGTGAGGGAACAGTTTAGCTACAATACCTACCGTGGAGCACATCATGTATACCTTGAAGCAGATTAGTGGAAACAGCCCTAATCGAAGTGATAGTATTTCTCCAGGACCCGTTTCATTACAATGGCTATCTTTTTTCAAAATGGTTTTTGTACTCGCACCTATGGCGGGAAAAATATACCACAACGCGACATAAGATTACAGGTCCAAGAGCCTCTTATCGGTTGGAACTAGAAAATTCCTTTAGTCGAACTTATCAATCAGATTGAAGATTTTGCGGGTAGGAAGATAAAGATAGGACTCCGTACGGAATTGCTGAATAACTGAACCGATAACTGTAAATTTTTTTCGAAAATATTGCTGAAGGTACATGTCAGGGAGAAAGTCGCACCCAAGAACTGCAGTAGAGCCCTACCAGAAGAGATAGACATCACAAGTATGAAATACTGCAGAAGCTGCAAAGATAAAGGAGAAGAGGAGTTGGAGGTAGGTAGGGATGAAAAAGATGGAGTAAACAACTTTGGAAGCGTATTCTTTGAGAAACTGATCCATCTGCCAGTTTCTCTACTTAAAAATCTTACGTATTTTCGGAATAAAGATCAAGCAAGTCCTACATTTGAGGGAACAGTTCAGCTGCAACAACTTCAGTGGAGCACAATCAGTGGAAATAGCCCTAAATGCATTGATAAGATTTCTCTAGGCTCCTCTTCATCACAAGGTCGATGAAGCGGGTGGCATGAAGGCATGGCATGAGGAAAATCAGAATAGCCTTTATATCTGTGGTGGGAAAAAATCCACAACACGACGAAAGATAGCAGGTCCATAAGTCTCTTAATGTTATTATTAAAACCACCAAACCTACAATCATATTGAAGATTTTGGGGATAGGAAGATAAGGCTAGAACTCCATATGGAATTGTTGAATATCTTCAATGATAATTGTCTTATCATTTTATTGAAAACATTGTAGCAAATAAGTGTCAGGGAGAAAGTCGCATCCAACATGGTTACCTTTCTCGAAAGAGCGCCGAGAGAAGTCAGAGTGGATATTATTTTCAAGCCGGGACTAATAAAACACAACACGGCGATATATTGCAGGTCCATAAGTTTCCTATAGTTTTTAGTGAAAATACTGCTGGATCTCCATGTTATGGAAAAATTCGAACACAACAACTGCAGTAGGGCTAAGTAAAAATATATATCAACGACCTATGAGTGGAACGAGTTGTACCAGAAGTGATAGACATCTCCCATATGAAATACTGCAGAAGCTGTAAAGATGAAAGAGAAGATGATTTGGCGATAGGTGGAGATGAAGAAGATGGAGTAAACAACTTTGGGAGCATATTCTTTGAGAAACTGATTGATCAGCCAGGTTCTCTAGTAAAACCACTTATCGTTTTTACGGAAAACACTGGAAATGATGTTCATGCGAGGTAAAAGTTCGAATGCAACGACTTCTGCGGAGCACAGAACGAATACTTTGAGACAGATCAATGGAAACTTCCATACACAAAGTGGTAGAATTTTCGCAGAACGCTTTTCATCACAAGGAATACGCAATGGCTGTCTTTTTCGAAATGGCATGGAGAGAAATCAGAGTGGTCTTTATACTTATAATGGACAAAATAAACCACAACACGATGAAACTTTATAGATCTATTAGTATCTTATTGTTTTTATAAAAAAGGCCACTGGGTCCTGCTTGATATTTATTTCTAGTATTCCTGTTTGATATTTATTTTTAGTATAAACCGGAAGAACGACAAGAGACTTATACCTGTAGTACGCGTAATCTTTCGTCGTGGTATGGTTTATTATTCCCGGCTTAAGCATACAGACCACTCTAACTGACTGAATTGCGCATTCTTCATGATGAAGGGAGTCCTCAACAAATCCTACCGTTTCTGGTAGGGTTCGGTTGGGAGCTGTTCCCAACCAATAATTTCAGCGGACAGACGATTCAAATCTCAAATCCAAGTCAGTAGAAAGGTCTTTATGGTTAAGCCGGGAATAATAAACCATACCACGACGAAAGATTACACGTACTAAAGGTATAAGTTTGTCGTTCTTACGGTTAATACTAGAAATAAATATCAAACAGGACCCACATGTTGTGTTAGGGAAAGATGACGCCCAATAGCTTCAGAGGGCAAAAGCACGCATATCTTAAAGGTAGATGAAGGGAAACAATAAGATTTATCGGACTCCCTTCATCGAAAAGAATACCCAATGGTTATCAATATAAATGTGGAAAGGAAAATAGTCAGAATTATCCCTGACGACAAAATATTAAAGATCCAGCGTATCGATTTTACTGAAAATAGAAGGTCCTGTAAGTGAGGGAGAAACTTACATTCAACAACTTATGCAGGGCTCAGCAGGAATATCTGAAAGACAGAGCCCTACCATAATTGGAAGACATCTCACTTATGAACTACCTACTACAGAAGCTGCCTATATGAAGGAAAAGGGGAGTTTGCGGAACATAAGATGTTTACACGCATGTGTCTTCAGGAAGATGGACTAATCATCTTGGAAGCAAGATTGATATGTCAGTTTCCCCACCTAAACCTCTTACCGTTTATACGGAAAATAAATAAAATAAAGATCATGCAGGATCTTTATATGTGAGGGAAAAGTTCTCATGCAACAACTTCAGTGGAGCACACCACGTATTTCTTGAGGCAGATCAGTATAACCAGTCATACGCACAATGTGGAAGATTTATGTGTGGGACATATGATGTAGAAAATAAGCCACGACACGGCGTGATATTGCAGGTCCAAAAGTCTCTTATTGTTTTTTTTAAGGACCAATGGACCTACAGCTCGCCACCAATATCTTCAGTGGGTCAGGCCTTGTAAACCTCAAACCCAAGTCAGTGGTAGGGTTTGTGTATGACTTCCTTGATCAGAATACTCAATGCCTACCTATCAGTTAGCCATATTCGACTTTATGCTTAATCCAGGTTAGTGGAAAAAACCATACCAGAAGTGATAGGATTTCTCGAGGACTCCTTTCGTCATGAAGACTATGCATTGACTACCTTTCAGTCAGAGTGCAATTTGTATTTAAGGCAGGAATAATAAACCACACCACTACGAAAGATTACAGGTCCATAAATCTCTTGTCAGTTTTACGTCGGTGGAGTCCAGCACAGTAGGTAGGTTGATATGAAGTGGTAGGATAGGTAGAGGAATTTCATCAGCAGATGTCATTAGGCCACTTTTAACTTCTGTTTTCAAGTATAACGCGAGATTTCAGGAAGCTCGGGTAATACTAATGGACAGTTATAAATGTCAAACTAATCAAAAGCTGCCGGCAATAACTTTTGGTTAGCCCTAACGGAGTCTTAAGGGTGAGTAAGATTATTTTTGTTTATTTTCCCCACTCGTCTTTTTAGCATAAAATACACTCAATGTTGGGCGCCATATTGTTCTCCGAATGAATTGTTTAGCGAATTCATTTTTCATTTTTGTTAAATTGTTAAAGACCTATAAATTTGCATATCATCATTAGGTAAAAGTTGTTGACTAGTGTAAATTAAACTCTGATAGTTAAATTCTTGGCGGGAAATAGATAAGAAGAGACACGTGCGTTTTGATATAATATTTTTGTGACAATCTATCAATGCATTGCATAAACTTGAAGTCAGACAGTAACTGAACGAAGAAATTATTTAACCGCTATTAGTCATACATAGTAACTTATACGTATGAGTATTTTTGCAACGCGGAGTGACGTAGCAAAAATGGGTATACGAAAAATATGAGTTAATTTATTGATGAATTGCGTGTATGTACGAAACAAAGTTCATTTAACACGTGGCTTTTACGGGGACTCTCATGCAGGGCTTCTCAACCTTTGGCTTTGCAGGCCCTTGAAGCCCTGCGAACTGGTTTTGGCTTTGCGACCTCCTTGAAACCCTGCGAATAGGTTAGGCTTAAATTCTCACATAGAAATGCCCTAAATTTAATTCAGGTTAGGCTTAGATTCTCACATAGAAATGCCCTAAATTTAATTCACTATATAAAAAAGATTGAATTTTTCAACACTCAACGGCTCCTCCGGAGTAACGAAAAGGTTCCCCATTTGAGAACATCGCCTCTAACGTATATAAATAATTGCGAAAATGTATGTATACAAAAATTTGATAAACTGACATTCAAAAACATTCGTCTTATCTATAATTGACTGCTTCTACAATAACCCGGGCGACAATAAGAGTTTCGCCCATATAAAAAATCCAACGTGAATTAATTTAAATTTTGTTTCTTTACTTCTTCTCTACAAATTTTACTTAATTGATGCCAAACATTTCACATAGCTCATCAATTTATATTTTATCAACAAATTAATTTATTTTATTGCCTATAATGGGTGGAAACCATACACAATTTATTCACAGATTGTGTCGTCTTTCACATGATGGTATATTTATTGCTAAAGAATTCCCATAAAAATAGGGGTTATACAAGTGATGAAATAATGGTTGTAAAACACGAGTATTTACACCTAGAAAAAGTAGTTTGCTGTTAAGAGCAAGGAAGGGGGAGTTGGGACCCAAGTTCTCGAAGGAGACCTCAAGCTACAAGTTGCCAGAATTATGTACTGTCCTTACCGGATATAGATAGCATAAAACCTTTTTGATTTAAACAACATTCACTCAGATGCGGTAATTGCGTCGCTGTCGCATCTACAGGTGAACTATATCTTGGTTAGACTAATTCAGCCTTTGCTCACCTTAAGAGCATAACAATGATAGCAGGATCTACAAACAAAGGGACTCCACAGGGAGGAGTACTGTCTCCACTAATTTGAAATCTAGCGGTGAATGGATTTCTGTTAGACCCAAAACGTTGAAGCTGCAAAGTCTTGGCACATGCGTAGAACCTTGCAATCGAAGTAACTGGCAAATTACCCAACGTTCTCCAAAATATAATACAAGTGCCACTGAACAAATTGGGCCAGCGCTAGGCTAGAAGCAATGGTTTGGGAGTCGACCTTAACAAGACGGAATTGGTTCTCCTTCCCAGGAAGCATAAGGTTCCACATTTGGATCCCCCTCGTCTAAATGGAGCTGTGCTCGACTGTTATGAAAGTCCTTCATACTCAATGTATAGGAACGAGTAAGGAAGGCCAACGTCGCCTTATATTCCTGTAGGAAAGCTGTAGGGGAACTTTGGGACCCCTCTCCCAAAATCGTTCATTGGATTAGATCACCCAATACTAATAAATCCCCAACGGCGTACACCTTCGAGAGAAACTTTGCCAGATACTTTAAGATACCTGTCAGAGAGTCATATGACGTAAAAATTAGAGACAAGGTAAATCGTGGTATACCTCAGGGGGGCATTTTATCGCCTCTTCTATGGGTTACGACGATACACAGTCTCCTAAAAGCCCTCACCAATGAAGGACTTAAACCAGTCTGTTATGCAGACGACGTTGTAATACTTCTAAGGGGCTTTCATCCAAATCTATTATGCAGAAGAGCTGAAGAGGCACTTAACATAGCATATAACTGGGCACAACCAAGGGGATTAAATGTTAACCCAGACAAAACTGATTTACAAGGAAAACGAACATCGCACGTTTTACCCCGCCTCGATTCCTGAAAAAGACAAAAGGTAAAATACTTGGGAGTAATCTTGGATCAGAAACTGTACTGGCAAGACCATCTTGAAGAAAGAGTTACAAAGGCACACAGATGTTGGTCGTTGTGCAGAAGAGCTATAGGTTTTAAATGGGGACTACGTCCAAATATGACTCACTGGCTTTACATGAGCGTGATTAGACCAATAATCACCTACGCCTCTGTAGTGTGGTGGACATCAATGGACAATAAATGCAACGTAATACCTTTGCAAAAAATTCAACGTATGTGCTGTCTAGGCATAAGCGGGGCATTTAGAACTGCACCAACAAAAGCGTTGGAGACTATACTGCACATCCAACCAATAGACATCCGTATAAAGTATGAGGCAGCCCTCACAGCAAGACGTCTACAAGTGATGGGTGAATGGATAAATCCAGACCACAAGTCGTACCATCAGATGATTTTAGAATATCTAGTTGGTCACATTCAAACGCCAGAAATCTCGGACCGCATTCCTGAAGTGCGGCTTACTGCTACCTGTGATACGTTTGTGCCAGACAGACGCTCCTGGGAAAATGGAACTTTGGCCCATGTGCCAGTGGGAACCAGCTGCTACACGGATGGGTCCAAGCGAGGAGGAAGGACGGGTCTGGGACTTTTTATTGATGAACCAGAAGTCGAACTTCACTTCCGCCTCCCTGACCATAACACGGTATTTCAAGCAGAAGTTCGAGCAATCTCGGAGTGTGTGAACTGGCTCAGTAACACGACAAAGCCTAAATATGCCAACATCTTCACAGATAGCCAAATGGCGTTTAAAGCAATAACATCGGAAAGGGTCAAATCCAGAACTGTGTTGGACTGTAAAAGAACGATAAATGATTACTCAGCCTCAATTGCGTATTTGCTGGGTACCAGGACACAACGGAGTGATTGGAAATGAACGGACAAACAACTTGGCTTCAAAGGGCAGAGAACTTCGAGCAATAAACTTGGAAAATTGGAAACCTTTCGAAGCCACGAAAAATGAGTTGAAGCACTGGGCAGTGATGGCTCATAAAACTGTGTGGAATAGCGCAACGGTAGGAGCAACTGCAAAGATACTGTGGGGTGACCCAAATGAAAAGAAAACAAGAAGTCTTCTGAAACTAAACAAGATCGATATTAGTAAGATGATGAGTGTTCTAACGGGACACTCAAGCTTACAAGCACATCTTCATCGCATAGGACTAGCCGGAAACGACGAATGCAGGGCATGCAGAGAAAACATCGAAACGATGGAACATTTTCTGTGTCACTGCCCGGCTTTCACACATGCAAGATCCCAATATTTCGGGTCCGACATATTACCAGACTTGACTCATCTCAGAGAATATGACTGGAACATACTGAGAAAATTCGTGTCTATTACCGATTTTCTGTAACTCGTGAGGTATAAAGAGATCATAAATAAGGAGCGCACAACAGGCCGAACCACTGGCTTAAGTGTATGTCCATGGACATGAGACGTTTAAACGACTCCTCTCTTCAACCTAACCTACTCCGACAATCAGGCTGCCATTAAATCTCTGGAGCATACATAATCCCTAATTTCCTCGACTGCGCTGCAGATTTCTCAACAAGATGGTTGAGCTGTTTAAGATACACCTGGGCATGGGGATATCCCAGGGAACTGCTAAGCCGATGAAAAGGACGACATTAGAAAAGGGACGACAAATTCTGTAAGAATTTGCATATACTGGTGCACCACTGTCCTAAATTCAAGAATTAGTTTAGGCAAGAGGAAGTCCAATGAGAATTGGACAGAAATCGACACCTGAAGGGTAGCTAGAAAAATATGGCCAAAATATGACATATGTAGGATAAAATATCACCTCGGACAGGAGAGGAAAATACTTTCTACGTTAGAGTCAGTTCTGACGGGACATTACCTGATCGGCGAACGCGCCAGTAGGTTTGGTATTGAGTTCAATGACTTCAGCAGATGCAGTGGAGATGAGAAGGAAATGAAGAGCATTGAGCACCTGCTTTGTACCTGTCCGGCATTGAGTAATCGACGTCTAGATATATTCCTGGGGTCGGCCTTTCTAGCAAGTCTGACAGATCTTGCCTGTACCGATGTTCCATTGTTGAGAAAGTTCTATATCAAACAAGTTGGTTTCGACGAGCGGCAACTGGGACCGTGGTAGCACTAGGGAATGACCAAGCTAAATTGTTTGAGGGAAAGCGTGGATATACTGTTGAGGGTTCCTCTACCAGTGACGGAGTCATTTAGATATATCCTTTGGGATATCATGCTCACTTTGGCAAAGTTATTTTGAGAATAGGAAGTGAGTTTCAGGGGAACGTTCTGGAAAGATGTAGCTCGTCCCAGGGTTCTATCTGTGTCCTACAAACTGTGTGCATATTCGGGTAATCTACTCATTCTGATCGACGAGTCACGTGCTGAGCTGAGTTGGAGAGAAGAGGTGTGTAGGCCATGCGAACTGTCGGTGAGTGGAGCGCACGAGTTGTTGGTGGAGAAGACCTCGACAATGCTGCTTAAGGGCCTCCAGGCTGGATCTGATCGGTTGCCGTGAGCTTAAGCTTTGGCAAAGTTAGTTTGAGGATAGGGTTTTTTTTGGATACGGAGTGTATGCCAGCGGCACGTTCTGGAAACATGTGGCTCGTGTTTATCCCCAGGGTTCTATTTGTGGTTCATTCATTTAGAACCTAATGATGGATCCCTTGTCATAGTCGCTTGCCGCGTCCTATAAATTGTGTGCATATTCGGATAATCTCCTCATTCTTATCGAAGGCAAGTCTCGTGCTGAATTGAGTTGGAGAGAAGAGGGCTAAGATCCTCTTAGAAAAGAAGGAGCGATTCCGTTAATAACGATGTACAGAGTGAACGTTATGTCTCCCTTTGACAAAATCGGGGTATTGCTGGGCCAAAAGTTCATGGTGGCAATTGCGGGACGTTACGTTATTACCATTATTGAGGCCCATTATTCGTTTACCTCTTACCAAGGGTTCTTTTATGAGTGCTACGTCTATGTTGTTCCTATTTATATGTAGGCTAAGATTATTAGAAGCTACTATAAAATGATGAGGTGCTCGAAATTGTCTCAACAAGGCCAATATGACACTATATATTTTAGCTATATTGAGAGGCCGACGACTTATGCAGCAGCAATTAGAATGGGGGTTAAGATCAGCTTATAAAAGAAGAGGCCGATTCTGTTAAAAACCAAGTTATGAGTTAATGTTACTCTGTTTGGTGTATTGCTGGGCCACACCAAGTCCAACGTGGCTCTCGAGGCACGTGTCGTCACTAATTTCTAAGTGTTGTCCCTTGAAAAGTACCAGAAACTGAGAGAGTAATTGGTCAAAGTGGGAGTACAAACCATACGTACACACCTAAAAGTAAGGTTCCGTACTCTGCAGCAAAGGAATGTATTTTAGGGACCTATGGTGTAATCGAAGTTCGCGCCGGACTGGTGATTTTAGAGATAACCCTCGGATCGCCTACCTGGGACATGACGAATGGCTGATCCACATTACCGGGGGATTTGACATTAAATCCTTGTACAAAGTACGAAGGTTGCTCAGTTGCCAAGTGTCTGTGGAAAAAGACAAACGTAAGGGACTCACGCCTTGTCATAACTTCCAGCACTACGGCTATGGGTCCACGAATTGTGGAATGCCTTGTAGGTGAGTGAGGCGGAGAAGGGCGAAATAGTCGTGTCGGTTCTGACTGTGTTAGGGTTTGAAGATTGATCTGAGCGAGTAGTCTTCCGCTTTCATGGTAAATATTGCATGCAACCTTTAGCTTTTAGATATAGATTTAAGATCCAAACTGTAAGAGATCCGTTTTTGATTATCGGTTTGGGGATTTTGTGTATATATTTTATTGTTGTATTGATGTGTCGTGGACTCAAGACACACTTTAATGTATAAGATCTATTAGCTAAGTAGTTTTGTTACATACAATATACGAGTATCAACTAATTGTTTAAGACCTTGAAATATTAATAGAACTAGTATATGAACCTTGGTATCAGTGGACGCTTGGTTCCATCTGACTGGTGTCATACTCAAGTACAAGTTCGTGTACAAGTTCTTAATAACTTATCTGATTTTGTGGGTGAAAGATGTGCTGTTTATCACAAATGTAATAAACTATAACCTAATTATGAATAATAATAAAATCAGAAGCTAAACATAAAATGATGCTATCTTTATTCCAGTTTATAACCCAACCACATTTTCAAGCGTCTATTGTAGTAAGAGAAAAATATTTTCCCACCGAGATTAGAGGCGGCAGATAATAAAACACACCACGAATACTTGTAGTTTATAAACATTGTAAAATAGTTTATTTCTGTATAAATATTTATTTTGTGTTTATTCATTAAATACACAGTTTATTGCGAAAATTTCAACTGCAAATAAAAATGCAAATTATACACAACAAAAGCACCTGGTATTTTATTACGGTAATCAAATAAACTATTTTAGATGCACAAATGCACTCAAATTTAATTTTAAATTATTACAAATGTATTTATTGCCTGTTCAATGGAAAATTCAAAATTTTCCGTATCTTTGAAATATATATTCAACAATATTTGATTATTCATATACATACTTACGATTCTACATACTTACATAGATTTGTATATGGTATGTACATTTATATATACTCGTACATATATAATATATTTTTGGAAATAGTCACGATTTTTTTATGTCTATTTGTATTTGGTTCATGAACTGAAAAAAGCGTTCGCTGCATTTTGTTTTAAATTTGCGTTTATTCTGCAATATCTACAATTACAATGGAAGACTTTGACGTAGTAATATACATACATACATATAATACACACCATATTATTTAAATACATACATATATAATTTTTTCTTATTGTATTAATTAACATTTGTTTATTTTAGTATGTGAACAATTTTCGTATTTACTGTTTGTTCAAATAAATTTACCTAATAATACACTGTTTCATACACGGTTTATATAAGTATACAAAATTATTAACTAAGCTTTAGTATGATGCATGATGGTGCAAGAAGATAAACAAATATTTTTTATTTTATAGGAATCATCGGTCAGATCATATTTTAAGTCACCCGAGGCACGTGTTGAACAAAAAAAACTAAAAAAACTTTCGTTCAGATCAGATTTGAGACACCCTGTCCCTGTCTAGCCACATCTTGAAAGTAAGCATTTCTTGTCCAATACACTGAGAGAACAACGACGTTGCAAAACTTGGGAACTATTTATCTCCGTAACGTGCCTAAAAAATCGACCCTGATTCGTTCATTAATTATCCCCGAAACAGGGGAGATTTTTTGATCGGCGTTGCACTGTGTATTGTCGCCGAAAGGTTGATGATTTTTTGTTCGGCTTTGTATTGTTCATTGGATTTGTTATTGTCTGTTCTTGGAATAAGAAACCACGAGGTAATTTGTGATTTATAAAGATTAAAAATAAAAATGAACGATGAAGAACTATAATTTAATGACCAGTTCAAAATTGTGGATGATTCTGTGCGCTGTCTGGCGAGTGAGAAGGATAATGTTATTGCGAAATCCAGTGAATTCCGAGAACAATTATTTAAGTGGAAAAAACAGAGTGTGTAGCAATTCCTATATGTTTTGTTTAGGCTTGGTTTGATAAATATGCAAATTTGCGAATACATACTTACAGTCGTCCCAGCACGTGCTTTAATTTATCACCAGTTGGTGTTGATTTTCCAACGAAGCGTTGTTGGTTTTTGATGCTTTATTCTTGCACTTCCGTGAATGTACAGGGTTTTCCAACAAGAGGTGTTATTTTGAATCACCCGGTATTTCGGTAGCTGTCACCTTTGAAGCTTGTATTCTTTGACATTTGACAAGTAGAAACTACGCCATTACTAAAAATGGAACGATACACGATCATCGAACGATACAAAACGATCGAACAAAAAACGATACGAACGATACAAAATCATCTTGACTGATGAGGCCCATTTCCACCTCGGTGGCTACGTCAACAAGAAGAATTGTCACATCTGCGGCTCGGAAAACCAAAGAGTTATTGTTGAGAAGCCTCCCCATCCTGAACGTGTGACTGTTTGGTGCGGTTTGTAGTCCGGCGGGGTCATTGGACCTTAGGTTAGGTTAGGTTAGGTTGAAGAGAGGAGACGTTTAAACGTCTCATGTCCATGGACATACACTTAAGCCAGTGGTTCGGCCTGTTGTGCGCTCCTTATTTATGATCTTTTTATACCTCAAGAGTTACAGAAAATCGGTACTAGACACGAATTTTCTCAGTATCTTCCAGTCATATTCTCTGAGATGAGTCAAGTCTGGTAATATGTCGGACCCGAAATGTTGGGATCTTGCATGTGTGAAAGCCGGGCAGTGACACAGAAAATGTTCCATCGTTTCGATGTTTTCTCTGCATGCCCTGCATTCGTCGTTTCCTGCTAGTCCTATGCGATGAAGATGTGCTTGTAAGCTTGAGTGTCCCGTTAGAACACTCATCATCTTACTAATATCGATCTTGTTTAGTTTCAGAAGACTTCTTGTTTTCTTTTCATTTGGGTCACCCCACAGTATCTTTGCAGTTGCTCCTATTGTTGCGCTATTCCACACAGTTTTATGAGCCATCACTGCCCAGTGCTTCAACTCATTTTTCGTGGCTTCGAAAGGTTTCCAATTTCCCAAGTTTATTACTCGAAGTTCTCTGCCCTTTGAAGCCAAGTTGTTTGCCCGTTCATTTCCAATCACTCCGTTGTGTCCTGGTACCCAGCAAATACGCAATTGACCATGGGCTGAGTAATCATTTATCGTTCTTTTACAGTCCAACACAGTTCTGGATTTGACCCTTTCCGATGTTATTGCTTTAATCGCCATTTGGCTATCTGTGAAGATGTTGGCATATTTAGGCTTTGTCGTGTTACTGAGCCAGTTCACACACTCCGAGATTGCTCGAACTTCTGCTTGAAATACCGTGTTATGGTCAGGGAGGCGGAAGTGAAGTTCGACTTCTGGTTCATCAATAAAAAGTCATTGGACCTTCCTTTTTGAAAATGAGGTTGGATCAACAGTTACCTTGAATGGATTGCTCTATCGAGAGATGATTAATGATTTTTTATGGTCGGAGTTGGATGGTATTGATGTGGATAACCTCTCGAAGAGGTTATCACAATTGGCCACCGAGATCTTGTGACTTCTTCCTTTGGGGCCACGTGAAAGATAAGGTCCAGCGTCGATTCAAGACCTCAAAGATAGAATTCGTGAGGCTAAATTCATGAAAAGGATATGGTCCTGTAAGCGTGGTCGTGGTGGCCAGTTGGCTGATGTTGTTTTTCATTATTAACGGCATACCTTCCTCTTTATTATGAAATAAACATCCGATCATTTATCTCAAAAAATGGAATTTTTCTTTGAATACCAAAATAACATCTCTTGTTGGAAAACCCTTTATTTATACTTGCCGTTGTAATGATAAACGTTCCGTTTTTACTTAAAGCAACTATTTAATACTATTTATTAAAACTAGTTTACAAAATCTGACGAAGTACTATTAAAAATGCTACAGCTGTAGAGCGAAAGCTTCTCGAGGAATAATTTGTTGTTTCCTTCTTCTTTGGTTTGCTAAAAGTTGCCAGATTGTCTGTCATTCGAACAGATTCGTCACATACGGGGTTGGCTCATTATCATCAACGAATGTGCCCTGATTATGCACGTATGTGTTATTTTTCGCTGGGTCTGGAGGATCGCAAAAGTTGTTCCACCAACCTACAACTTTTGTCGAAGCAACCTCGTCGCTAATTGAGAAATATCAGACACAGAATACCTCCCACCAACGGACAAATAATACCTCGAACTACGTTTCGTATATATGTAAATATGGTCATATTCAAGGACCACACAACAAACTGTACACAGTTTCCCGATGGTGTTACGAATGGCTGGAACCGTGACACCCAAACACTGCTTCGACAACTGTCCCCAGCTGATATAATCTTCGTCGCATAACATTAAGCAATCCTATTTTAAATCGAAGGGTAGAGAAACTAATGTTGTCATCATTCCCAAAGCTGCTCTATGTACGTAGGATCTAAGAATTTCTGTCCGATACATCTATCGTCATTTCCCCTTAAAACCTTGAAGAGATTAATCGATAGTTATGTATCTTAGCTCGTTCTGAAGTTGCCTTCACAGCCACAGTGCAATGACCCACGGAATAGTAGTAGTTTTAGGTAGGATCGGCCTTTAACCAAAGGTGAAGATATGCCCAAATACATGCATTAGAACTGGTAGGTACTCATATGTGAAATTTTATGTGTGATTTGGCCATTGCGGCACGTTCACATTTCAGTATTGAACACCCCCTGTCCAACCAACAGCAAGGGCAAAATCCACCGACGTCGCCCTGCATGCCCCAATAAGCTTTGTTGTTGTTGTTGTTGTAACAGTTCTGCTGCTGATTCCAACGTGTTTTCCCTGGGGAAAAAACGAGTGGATGGTGCAGCTTTCGCTGCGGTGACAATCCCTGGTCGAGTTGATTTGCTGGTGCACACTTTAATCTCAAACACCTTCTGTCCAACCATCAGCATCCCTAAAACAAGGTCAAATCCAATGAAGTCGACCTGCGTGATCTTGCGACAATAGTTTTGCGATTGATAATAGCATTGGAAGGTTCATTCAGAACCTTATCTTAAGAGACTCATAGGGTCAATGGAAAGTTTTAGGTAGGTACTGCCCTTAATCAAAGGTGAAGTTATGTCAAAATACATTAATTCAAATTGGTATTCATTCGTATGTAGGATTTTGCCATGGATTGAAGCAAGTAACTAGTTCCTTACAGCAGGAGTTGTAAGTTTCCATCTGTTCCACCTGTCGCCGTAGGGGTATTGAAACTCCCTTCACTTAAAGCACGAAGTAATTTTTCATTTTATTAGACAGAATGTTCAAATGTTAAAACTAACATTCTGGAAAGTCCGTTTTCTGAAAGCGCGAAATAGATTGTAATTTTATCAGATAAAATGTTAAATACAACGTTGTGGAAAGACCAAAAAAGTGGTGGCAGCGCTTTATTCCTGCAAAGAGTCTGAACCTTCGTATTGTTATTGGTTCTTGGGAGAGATGTAGTTGGTCCTGTGAAGACTAACTTCAAATCCCACGTTCTGTAAAGAACAAATTGGTTTTTGCAGGGCTATATATCTTCAAAAGATCATTAGAACACTGGAGACTGAACATTCGTATTGTTATTGTTTCTTGGGAGAGCTGTTGATGGTTCTGTGAAGAACATATTTCATACAGGTTTTACAGAGATGTTTGCCTTTGATTGGGCGGTCTTTTACTAATCCGAACACTATACTTTCTGAGATGTGGTGGAACATCTACCAAAGCTTGTTTTATAGCACCATACGACGATCACATGTTATTGATCTCCTCACCAACAGTGGATTTTCCCTACGACAAAAGGTCCTTATGCCTACTATTCACTGTTCACCTACATACACTGTAGGTTATTCCCTTACCTACCAGGTACGTACACTTCTCTATGTAGATTTTTAATATTGTACCTTTGGATCACTCGCGCTAGATCATGATCATCGCTCTTGGCCAGGGTGCGGGTAGCATATCCGCAAGATGGTGACGTGGATAGTTGCATGCCAATAAGGATTGCTTCGACAACGTATAGTTATATCGCAGCGGTAATATCTTCATCTTATGTAGTGCAGAGAATGCCTATGAATATTTCTCCACTTCGTCTCATCCACATTTTGTGACATCACTGGAGGTCAGCAAAGTTTCTTTGAGATTCTCTAAGTGCTGCCGGTGAACGCCTTGACCGACCTTGTTCCTAGTTTTCTACAATTTGTCGCAGATAGCTGGTGGCGCGAGCAGAACATTAAAAAACTGTCGAATGTGAATCCATCTACTATTCTCCAGATTCTGCTCTCCCATTATAAAATTAACAGGACTAATACTACAAATATCATCACGGTTGACTCTACGAAATCGTCATCTGTAAAATCGTGTTGAACTTTATGGAAGCTGCTGAAAAAGAAAATCTGGCTGAACGATTCTCCTTTACTAACATCTTCACCTGGATTCAGTAGCGGATTACTGTATCGATATTCCAAATATCGGCCAGGGACAATTTGAAAATTAATGTCATGTAATCGACTAGCCACTTTGGATGTTTTTGCGCTAAGAATGATATCAGCAACATTTCCACTAGGAAATGGTGTTTTTCTTTCCATGACAATCCATGACTCCTTTAGTCATATCATTCTAGGATTGGTTCATAGTATCAGTCATATCTTGTATAATCGATAAGTAAGAATATTACGAACAAGGGCTGAGTTGGTCAGCAATTTATTCTTATTGGTCCGAAAATCTGATGGCTATGTGGTATTCAAGCGCTGATCTTCATGTTGCGAAGATCAGCAGAACATACAACGATGAATGTCATCACGTTGCTTCTGCAGAAAAGTTCAGTCATACTCGTATCTTGTATATTCGACAAATAGGAATATTACGAACAAGGGCTGAGTTGGTCCGGAATTTATTCTCAGTGGAACGAAAATCTGATGGATAAGCGGTATTCAAGCGCTGAATGGCGAATTTCATCAGTATCTTCCCTCTAATTAATTTAAATATGATCTCTATATGAGAAAACAATTTATCGGAGCCGCTGATGCAGAATCTGAAGTATATCTTCTGCAGGTCATATATATATATAGCCTGGGAATATAATCTTTGGAAATGACTTATAAATTTTGAAATAAAGAGAATGGAGTAGAATGGAATATTAGGAAACAATGATAGAAATTTTGAAATGGAGAAAATGCACTATGATGAAATAATGGAAAAAATGATGGGTCAAATTCTAAACAGCAAGTAGTCAAGTATGGGCTAAGAAGCGTAGCGTCCTTCACACCAATACGAGCAACTAGATTGCCTGTGGACCGAATTATGGAAACTGATACCGTTCAAAAATGACTTCAAACATGGTTCTTAGAATCTTAGAAAGAAAGAGAATGGATTACGATGAAGACTTTAATCAAGAGTAAACAATTCATAAAATTTAGTAAAAAATAAAAATGCCAACAAATTCTTGAAAATAAAAAAATTTATATATTTAAAATTAAAGTAAAATTCGAACTTTTAAAGTTCATTCTAAAAAATGAATACTTTATAAAATAGAAGAAAACAAAAACTCATTTATAAAATATAAGCTAATTAATGGCTCCCACATAACAATAGGACATAAGTAAATTTATTATAAATATAAATAAAATATTTCAAATTTAACTCTACAATTAAAACTGACATTTACAAACTATATATTTCTAATGGGCTTAAGCATTAAACAATTATACAAATAATAATATAAACCCCCTTTTAATAGTAAAAATAAAATTAAGTATATCTACATATTTTAAGCTACCTGTATATTTATCCTAAAACCATTGTGGTATCACAATAACTTAGTTTGCTCAGTTCATCCATGGTAGCATCACGTTCACGCAATTTACGCGATAGGGGTGGAGCAAATAAATCGTAGTCAATTTGCCGTCGCGACGTATCCAAATATATTTGGGAATTGTCCGCCAATTTGAAATGCTCCAGCAACCTACTGCTCGAGTAGCCAACAATCAACGTTATGGTGAAACCCAAAACCGAGAACCACAGATAAGATAAACGATACAACCAGAAATATTGCTTAGGAGGAGCTGGAGTAGCTTGAGTTGTTGATACTGTTGCATTCAATACTTCCTGTACCAGGCTCAACGATTCCGCCACCAGGGTGGAATTTGCCTTCAAACAACCCTCATTCGATACGGGTAACGAGGTTGGAGGTGGTTTGGGTCCACCAAAACCAATCCAAAATGCAAATGCCAATCCTATGAATAGACCTATAAGAACACCTCTTTGATTTGCCCGCGTGGTTCCCACACCAAGGGTGAACACAGCCAGTAGAGGACCTCCCACGACACCGAAAATTGTCAGCGAAGCCTGTAAAACACCACCCATCGATCCGGCACCAAATGCTAAAGCTATGCACACCAGCCCATAAATGCAGGCCATTATTTTGGAAGGTAACGTAGTACTGGAATCAGACATTGTTTTGTTAAAAATTTTCTTATATAGAGGTTTGAGGTAATCCTCGAGAGTCACGGCTGACAAAGAACTGACGGACGATGAGACGGTAGATAAACTGGCGGAAAATATGCCAGAGACGAAGAGGCCACATAGACCGGGATATTCACCTGTGAAAAAGAAATAAACCAGAAGTTGATGTTATTAAGTAAAAGAAACGGGTAGAAAATTAATATTAACCCTTAAGAAAATCTAACTTAATTTGAAACGTAATCTAGTGATAATCTCTTAAAAATCTACAGGTATGGAAGATCAAAGGTAGACACAATTAAACACAGAGGTTTCTAATTCAAGGTGTCATAGAG
The DNA here is from genome assembly GCA_963930755.1 of Eudasyphora cyanicolor. Lineage (NCBI taxonomy): Eukaryota > Metazoa > Arthropoda > Insecta > Diptera > Muscidae > Eudasyphora > Eudasyphora cyanicolor. The sequence goes on from OZ005738.1 coordinate 36,345,790, forward strand.
ACCCTGAAGCGGACAGCTAATCGGCTGACTTTTTTTCTTGGGAGAGCTCAAGCTACGAGGTGAAACTTTTGGCAAACCAACAGATCATAAGAACGATAATATCCTAAACATTTCAAGCTGATCCTGATCAACCTCCACCATCAATGATCTGATGTACGAAATAAACAAAGGTAGGGTTCATATTATTTTGATCCAGGAAACTTGGACTACTCGTAACAAAGTTACCGGGTTAAACCATGTGAAGTATGTACAGGTTCTCATCAAGAGACTTGTATTTTGTGCCATAAAAACGCATGTTTCCTTGCTCGTCGAATCATCCACATCGACGAGTTCACTAGCTCTGTTGAGAGAAGCAGGTAATGGAGCACTAGTAAGTTGTAGACTTGTCCTTCGAATCACCCCAATCAATTACAAGCTCGACCTAACGATCATCGATTTCAAAAAAATGCTCTAGGAAATTAGCCACCAGTAGGATTACGGAAGCACTTCTACGATTCCTCCCCTACATCGTCTCCGCAAGCTTCTGCAAAATTAATTTATGAATACTTTCAGTCCAACAAGACGGTGACCCTTCATAGACATTGATAACTTAGACCTGCGGTCTAGCTAACTATAGCCGGCCTCTCCGGGAAATCGGTCTGTACAATTCACCTTTCTCGCACATTTGCCTGGTTTCAGTAGCGGGACCACTCTGCCTATCTTACAGGCTTCTGGTACTATTAGAGTGGTCGGAAAAACTAGTCGGGGACTTTAGTCAGGTACTCGACTCCCGGTATTTCAAACTGCTTCAGCATCAGCATACCGATTCCCTCGGGGCCAAGCGCTTTGGATGACTTTACGCTACGGACGACATTTGCAACTTCGCCAACTGTAACTGGAAATTGTGGTGGTTCTTCTTCGGCTAGGAAAGCAGGAATACCTGTCGCCCGGTCACTTTTGTGGTGCTCTATGAATTGCCGGTTAAAAAAACACGCGCACCTCTTTGGGTCAGTCACAGTGGTAGCATCAAATTTGACTTCCGTCAGGATTCGAGTGTGCCCACAATTTACCGATACCGAGACCTAAATTGCATTGCTTCAGATGATCCAGCTTATATTTCCTCTTATATTCGACTACTAATTTCAAGATTCTGTTCTCTGATTCATGAATCAGCAGGGTTAGAACGACGAATTTCATCATGTTCGTCTACATGTCCAGCTGCATCTGCTACGAAATTGGATCTTACTTCAGATACTAGACCAGCAGGGATAAAGAGATCTGTTGCTACGTTGACTAGGAATTTCTTCTCAGCTACCCAAACATCTGAGGGAATGGGTATTTCACCGAGAGAATTCACCAACAACAGCTTCGTTGGTGAATTCTCTGAACCCGTCTCGGTCACCTTTCCTTTGATTCAAAAAAGTACGGCGTTCAGATATGATGAAATCGGCTGCTCTATTCAAGGTGAGGTTATCTGATCACAGAGAAATGACGGACTGACAGGGCAAAACCTAAAGCGAAATCTTTGCTGAGCCAAAGATATGCCTCCCGGGTCATCAGCTAGGAGAGAATGTTGAAGTTCGTGATAGGCATTGAAGTCTCCCTGGTCCACGCGGTTATTACCCGGCAGTATCGGACTAATGTCAGGCAAATAACGCGGAGAACAACTACCAATTGGTGGTATATATACTTTATACAGCTCTATCTTGACAGTCCCAGGCCCAGGTATAGGTCTCTAGAGTCAAGCTCAGGCAGATACGTCTGTATTGCTCGGAATGGTGTAACGATTTGTCATCTTCTTCGTCACCGCGGGTTCTGCAAAAGTGAATTCTCAAGTCTTTCAGCGTACCGTTCTAACAAGATTGTGACCCATAATGACAGACAAGATAAGTGTGACCTCCCGCCTCTTTAAGGATAGCCGGTCGTTAGTGAGTTTCGACTTTTAACAGGCCACATCAGCTTGGAATCTATACAGTTCTTGACAAGTGGTCATCTGTCATTTGTTGACTATGAGGCAGCCCAATATTCATTAATTTCTTGGTAAATAAATTTATCATTCCCGTCATCTCGATAAGGATAGTTGGTCTTTAGAGCGTTTCGCCATCTCGTTAAGAGTTCTGTGCACATTAGGTGTGCTCTCTAATTCAGAAATACAAAATCCAGGGATCTAATTGCAAATTTTACTAGTCCATCCCTTTGAATCAATCACATTACTTTAAAAAGCCCAAGAGATGGGGTATGTTAACACCAGCCGAATTTCCTAATTCACTAAAGTAATGTGAGCCTAAGATAGATTATCGCCTTCTAGAGAGAGCAGGGCATATATACATACAGAATGAGTTCTATCGATTTCTCCTCATCTTCGTTTCTCAAGACCTTCAGTCTCAGTTCAATATGGGAGTGGTCCACCATGACAGACAATATAACAACAGCTGGGCGTTGACGCGTTTCGCCTTTTAGCAGGACCACATCAGCTTGGAATGTACGAGTATAAATTTCCTGACATCCTCTCGTTTGTTGCCCATCTCTCAAGAAGAGCTGGCAGGTCGATAGAGTCTTGCCCATAAATTCCAGATCACCACGAGCACGAAAAGTAGTTTATAGTCCAGCTTTGCATTTCTCTGGTATGCCCCCTGTCGCGTAAAAAGATCTGCGGCATGTAGGCCTGTTCTTGTATCAGAGAATATATATTTTTTCCAACCTTTGTTAGAAAGTAACATCTCAGACATTCAACTACCTCTCTAAAGCTAACATTACAGCCTATATATAGATAGGACTAACTAGGTCTTTCGAGTAGATTCCGAGAACAACCCTACACATTAAATTTGGAGCCATTAGTACAGAAGTTTAAAAGACATGGACAAGGCCCTACTGATCCACGAATCCTTCAAAGTCACTTTGGAAAATATTCAAACTATTAATAGGGTCAAAGGATTTGAAGATTTTCACATCATGTGCAAGCACATTTGCATCTTTGATTCAAGTTGACAGATGGGAGATAATTTAAATACACATAGTACGAATAGATTAGGGTCCTCATATAGATATCAATTGTAAACCATTTGATATTACTCACCCATGGTATCCACAGCAAATAATGGCATCAGTTGATCGCGGGACTTAATGCGACCGCTCAAAAGAGGATCGCATTTCTGGTAGTAGTAATATATCGCCAAACCGCTGAATAAGGTACTAAAACTCAAACAGCTTAGAATGGGCAAATTCCACCACAAAGCCGATTGAGCTCCTTTCAAATTCTTGACACTAAGTAATCGCTGCACTTGAGTTTGATTTACACCATAAAGCGAGAGATAAGTAACCATGCCGCCAATTATAAGACTCCACCACGTATGCCGTACTGTAGGATCCAATGAGAAGTCATCAATATTCAAGCGGTTATTTTCCTTGGCTACCGTCCAAATGGCCTGCAGGCCACCGGCCTTAATGGCCGACACTATGATCACCGAATAAATGGCTGCAAACATTAGAATCGACTGGAAGACATCGGTGATAAGAACTGCTTTCATGCCACCTATTGTCGAGTAGAAGGTACAAACAATACCAATTGCCAGGATGGCGGTAACCTTGCTAATGCCCGTGACCGCTTCCAAAGCCAAGGCAGGAGCATATAAAACGATTCCCATGTATAAAATCATCTGGACCGAATAGGCTAGCGAAGCGGCCAAGCGCATGCTGTGTCCAAAACGCCTTTCCAGATATTCATAGACACTGGTGGTTCGCATTTTGTAGAAAACCGGCAGAAAGAGATAAGCAGCAATGGGTGTACTTATGACATAGGACAGATTAATGACACAGAACATGGTGCCGTACTCATAACTCTCGTTCGAGACACCCAGGAGTGTAACAGCAGACATGAAACTAGCCATCAGACTGAAGGATACCGGCAAAGCTGACATACTCTGATCTGCCATCAGATATTCCTTTGTGGTTTTTTGTTTTCCACCGGACAACCGGTAGTAAATGCCAATCATGGCGGATATTATCAGTATGGTGATAAGCACCGCATAGTCCCATCCATCGAAATTGCTCATGATTGATGGTGGTGGGATACTTTCCAATAGAACTGGATAATTGTTGGGACGTGTCACCGGATGGTTGGTAGAGATTAGGAGGGATTTTGTAATGGATGGTTAAGGCAAATGTTGGCTAATATGAGTTTTGGGCACTTTTGAAGGTCACAGTTTTATCAACCACATTATTTATTCAGGAACGTTGGTCATAGGTTTGTGAGGAGATTAGGTTTCGGCATGCGATGCTTGGATTTCTAAATTGGGAAGAAACAAAAAAAAGCATATTAAAGAAACAATTACAGCATTAAATGTTCAATAAAATACATTTGTATGTGTTTAATACTGTAGAGTTAAGCAAAGATTTTTGATACTCTTTAATCTCCACCAATATGAAATTCCTATCAACTAATTGCGTTGCCGAAGATTGTGCTATTTCCGGCGTCGGGCCCATAATATGATGACATCTGTGATAGGCCAATAGTAATTTAGCAGAACTGGCAATTTTATTCGCAGCGGGAAATATAGATATGTCCGACCTATCGCAGATCTCGACTGTCGCAGATCTCTTAAGCAGACGGCTGAGCAGTTCAATATTCACCTGACTCTGTTGCCTGTCTACAGGGTACTACCAGAGATCTACAAAGTAGATGAACATCTAGTGACCTGCAAACTCTTCTTGAGAGATAGCGCCTTTATGCCAATTTATGACAGGTGGTCGTATACATTCCATGTTGATGTGGCCCTGCTTAAACTCCCAACGCACCAAAGCCCTGCTGTTGTAATCGGGACAGGTTGCCTCGCCTATCCCGTCTTTCATGACGGGTCATTTCCTTATTGGACGTTATGCACATATATCGAAGATCCTCAATTCGCTAGATGGCTGCACTACACGAATTTCGTCTACTCTATAGTAGACGACCAGATTGGTCATATACTCTATAGTAGACGACCAGAACGGTCATATACTCTTTAGTAGACGACCAGATTGGTCATATACTCTATAGTAGACGACCAGAACGGTCATATACTCTTTAGTAGACGACCAGATTGGTCATATACTCTATAGTAGACGACCAGAACGGTCATATACTCTTTAGTAGACGACCAAAAGGGTCATCTACTATTTAGTAGACGACCAGAAGGGTTATCGACTCTATAGTAGTCGACCAGAAGGGCCATCTACTCTGTAGTAGACGACCAGAAGGGTCATCTACTCAATAGTAGACGACCAAAAAGGTCATCTACTCTATAGTAGATAACCAGAAGGGTCATCTACTCTATATTAGATAACCAGAAGGGTCATCTACTCTATATTAGATAACCAGAGGGTCATTTACTCTATAGTAGATAACCAGAAGGGTCATCTACTCTATAATAGACGACCAGAACGTTCACATACTCTTTAGTAGACAACCAAAATGGTCATCTACTGTGTGTTAAATGACCAGAACGGCCACCTTTTCTATTGTAGACGACCAGAACGGCCACCTTCTCTATTGTAGACGACCAGAACGGTCATCTAATCTATAGTAAAAGACAAGAACGAGCACCTACTCTATAGTAGACGACCAGAAGGGACATCTGCTGTGTAGTAGACCAGAAGGGTCTTTAGTAGACGACGGTCACAACCCTGTGGTAGATGACCAGAAAGGTCATCTACTTTATAGTGTATGAACAGAATGTTCATCTTCTCTATAGATGACGTCTAGTATGGGCATCTACTATATAGTAAATAACCAGCATAGTATAGACTTTAATAGAAAACTAGAATGGGTATCTTTCCTAAAAAAGACGACTAGACTGGTAAACGACCAGAACCGTTATCTACTCTACGGTAGACGACCACAACGTTCATATATTCTATGCTAGACTAACAGACCGTTCATCTACTCTATGGTAGACGACCAGAGCGGCCATCTACTCTTTGGTAGATGGAATGACAATGTACTCTTTAGTAGATGACTGGAAAGATCATGTACTCTTTAGTAGAGACCAGAACGTCCATAAAATCTGTGGTAGACGACCAGAACGGTCATACTGTATGGTAGACAACCAAAACGGTCATCTACTCTATAGTAGACGACGAGAACGGTCTAGTAGAAGATAAACGGCAGGAATGACCGGTCATATACTCTATGGTACACGACTGTTGTACAGACGAAGGTCTCAAAAACCTTCAATTCATTCTCGAAAAATGAATTAACTCATATCTCCTCGAAAAAAAAAACAAAATTGCATGTTATTGTTAAAATTGTGCCAAATGAAATTCATTTCAATATTACAAGGTCAGTTATTTGCAAATTTTACGTATTTGTGTGTATTTTAAAGTCCCTCGCTAATTGTTTGTGATTTAAAAGAAGTTGTCCTTATCCATTTTAGTCAACAATAAGTTGAACTTTGTTCGGACTGATAATTCGACTACACATACATATAAATTACAAGGCTGAACCCGTAGACACCAATGTGATAAAGACTTGAAGTAAACAAGAAAAACGGTAGTTATGGTGGTTCCAGAAGAGATTTACAATTTTTTTTATAACTAGTTAAAGCAATCACTTAAAATTCCAGTGCATTTATTTATAGGTATTGATATAATGTTGGTATTCGGCACATCCTTCAGAAGATACGTTTTCCGGGGATGTGCATTTTACAAAAAAAAGTTGGGAACAACCCCGTAGATATGTAGCATAAAGAAATCTACGTAGAGGTTTTCATACTACTGACATTTTTCTTTGAAAATTAGATTGATATTTTATAAATATCATTCTGCACATTTTTGGAAATAGGATTTTTTTATTAGTATAAACTTTACTACACTCTCAGGGTTATGTTAATCGATAAAATGTACCACAAAATTAACGCAGAACTTTTATTATTTGATTAGAACGAAATGCATATTTTTGTGGTACTATTTTAGGAACTTCGGTCTTTAAATTGTAATAATGTTTATATCACTGAGAAGCTACCAAAGGTGTGCAAAGTTATATTAATGCTGTGATAAAGGTCCATATTGTTGTAATTATCTACAAATCGTATGAACTCCATATGTCGAATCCAATGTATTACACCGATTTTTATGGTGTACTTCTAAGACTTTACGGGAAAGCCAGTTTTCCAAAGAGGTCCAGAATTATATTATTATTAGAAAATTAAAAATGATTTGAAGCGAAGAAAAAAATTAAAGAGGGTAGCAGGTATTCGTTATGAGAGTGAGAGACAATGAAGAGAAAACACACACGAACTTCAAGCAATTAATTCGACTGGTTATATTACAATCCCCCAGAAAAATTGTGGTACACTTTTAGGATATTTAATGCCTTTAAATTGTACTGAACTATATACTAGTGGAAGATAGCTCGCTTTTCAAGGTGTGCAGAATCATACATTTAAAGAAATATAAAGAGAAATACGCAAATTTCCAGTGTTTGGTTGGGCTACCATATTCAAATTTTGGTGGTACACTTTTGGATAATTTAATGTCGCAAAATTTTAATAAATGATATATCACTGGAAAGCTGCAATTTGCAAGATGTGCAGATTAATATTTTATTTGATCTCTTATATTTTATTTGACCTCACTTCACATACTCTAAACTCATGTCACTTCAGACTATAGTCGAATAATTTCTTTAAGTTCATTTAGTGGCGTATTGACCTTTTACCACAATACTTCAATTAATTTCAATTGGTTTCGATTTATTTAGACTTTGTACTTTATTTCTTCGCATAATGTAAAAAACAGACGAAAGCAAATTTGTGAAAATGTCAACAACTGCGATACGGATTATGTTGCACAGACATGCAATGCAAATAAATGAGCTGCTCTCCATGAGTAAGTTTACAGATAGACACATTTACTCTACACTATTATCGCTAGAAGGCTAAGAAGTTTTTGTTTTGGTTTACGATCAAAATTGTCGTTTAATTTATTGTAAACGACAGAAACCGTTTTCTTTTTTATGGAAGATGATCAGAAAGGTCATCTACTCTATGGTAGACGACCAGAACGTTCATTTACTCTATGATAGACGACCAGAATTTTTATCTGCTCTATGATAGACGATCAAAATTGTCTTTTAATCTATGGTAAACGCTAGGAATCTCTTATATGTTTCATGTTTCATGTGTGTGCGAGGTACCAAAACGGCATGTCGATTTCAGCCATTTTTCTCAGATTATGTTGAAATTCTCTTATTTCTACCAAAAGTGCTATAATTACTACATTTATCCATCTAGTTTCTTCAAATAAACATTACCATCTACTTTAGGACGTCAGTTTTCAAAAATTTGAACGAACAAATTTTTTGCGATTTTCTATATTTTATGTTTTTTTTCGTGCCAACAAAAAACTTTTTTTCTAATTATTTTATCGAACGTTACTAAACTTCTGTTTTCACATGAAATTGTCGTTACTAACATTTGTAGTCCTCATAATTTCCTTTAATTATCGAACTTATACTTAAAAAAATATGGTCCAAAAACTAAAGCGCCTTCCAAGAAAATGTGAATTTAAAAATAAAATTACCATAAAATTTTTTTTTGTGTTTGGGACACCGTATTACTCCATCAAATGTAATGTACAGCCCTTTGACAAAGATTTTGTTGCATAGTGTAATTGATACTCAGACTATGAGTTTTAGGTTGTTGTTTGTACTCTGTTTATAGATGTCAAACGGGATTGGTTTTCACAAATCCCGGGATTCGGGATTTTTAAATTGCAAATCCCGGGATCCCGGGATTTTTCGGGATCCCGGGATTTTTTCTGGATCCCGAAATGTTTTGATATCCCGGTACTTTCGGGGTTTTCGAGATAAATCGGGTTTTTTTCATTCTTAATAATGTGATATTTCGAAATGGAATACAAACATTCTTGCTCAGTTTTAATTTCATTTGAATAAGGATAAAATCAGCGAAAGCATAAATTAAATTTTGTTAAAAGATACTAACTTTTATTAAACATCTTAGCTATGAAATAATTTTGGTCGAACTTCAGTTGAATTACCTGAATTATTATTGACGTTATAATTTTCTATCATTAAACCAGGAAAAATATTTTTTCCAACTTGAGAAATCAGTTTGACTAATTCCGTTTTTATGAGAACCAAATCTAAGTGTCGATCCAAATCTGATTCTATATTAGGATTTTTTCATAAATTTGAAAAAAGTAGTATACAATGTTCTTCGTTGTTTGGGACACAAACTCCATTTGTGTTCTTGTTTTAAGTTTACTTGTTTATAATTTAATTTATGATATATTTTGTAATTCTTCTCCAAATTTCTAATTTTTTCACCGTTTTTTGATGTTAACAATTTGCTTCATTAGTTTACATTTTCGACAGAGTTTATCTATCATTCACTTAATATTTTATAGGAGACAGTTTTCTATATTATTATTGAAATATCCCGGGATTCCTTTTAAAAATCCCGGGATTCCGGGTTTTTCGGGATCGGGATTTTCGAGTTCGGGATTTCCCGTTTGACATCACCAACTCTTTTGCAACGCCATAATCATGCTGAGTTATCCTTTTTTATGGAAATATGCTTTTGTGGAGTGTTATTGTTTTTTGTCTTTGATGCAGCGTTTATACCTAGTATTGACGTTTTTTGGTAATAACAAATGAGTGAAGAAAAGAAACCAAATGTTTGTCATTTACATTCAAATGGTTGTTGCTATTGACACAACATTTTCGCATTCTTTTGTACGAACTGTATTTCGAATTGCCGTTGTTTGCTTTAGAATTTGAATTTGAAAAACCACAACTCTTTCAAACTCTTTTATTTGGTATTTAAATATTTCCCTCTGCATATTTTTTGATTATATCTAATAATTTCACTGTTTCTAGCTAAGAGAGCATTAACATCACCTGCTGTCAAATATGTACTCAGCTGCAATTAAAGATGAACTCACCTAATATGAATGTTTTCAAATAATTTGCATTTATTTCGGCGGTATTAAACTAATAAACCATTTCATTCATACCTGCGCTGAGGTTGGGGCGGGGAGTTAATGTTGTCCCCAGTCTTAACAGACAGAAAGTTCAAGTTCAATGTTTAAGAAAATACTCGTAATAAGAGAGCATATGAAGAGAGTTGGACAGAGAGGTTGTGAGTTTTCGAGTGTATTTATGTAATATGTGTACAGGTAGGCGGGCGGTGGTGGTGGAACGTTGCCAAGAACGTGTTTAGGCACAAATAAACAAAAAAGCGCAATATGTACTACAAAATGCAGTGAAGTGACCCATGCAAGCCGATCGTGCGTTCCAAAGATATGAACAATAATACAATTTAAGAATGTCTGAAAGAGAAGAGTTGCCAATTCTCGCCTTCTAAAATCTAAACTATGAATATTAAACCGGGTTGGCTTTCGTGTAAAAAAAAGGTCTCGGATGCGAGGCGGAATATGAAAGCTTACTCGAGACAATCGCGAAAACATTTGTAACTCGATTGTCACATGCGATATATCAATGTGTTGGTCTCGATAAGTACTACTTTTGCTTCATAGACATCGCTGATGTACAAAGTCATTTTCTAATGAAGTATGTTGAGCAATGTCCGTCCGTCTGTCTGGCTTGTGCGCACGATAACTTTCGATAAGCGTAACCGATTGACTTCGAATTGGTATGCGTTAATACTTTTCTACCTCAGGCTAAGATCAAAGATGGACTATGTTGGTCCATTCTTGCGAGTACCTCCCCTACAAAGGGTCAACATTTAGTGAATTTTTTTTTTTGAGTTTTCCTTACTTTTACAATATGGGCCATAATTTATACACTTAACCATAATTTTTTTCAAATTGGCATTGTTTTCTTCGTTAGGATGCTAGCTTTAAAAAATAGAAGAAATAATATTTTTGTGATTTTTTTATACCCTTCACCACACTGTGGTCCAGGGTATTATGAGTTTGTGCATTTGTTTGTAACACTTAAAAGAAGAAGAGATAGACTCATCGTTTATTATACCGATCGACTTGGAATCACTTGTTGAGTCGATTTATCCAAGTCCGTTCGTCCGTCTGTAGATGTATCGTTGTAGTAAAAGTGCAGGTTGTATTTATTGTTCGATTGATGATACTTAGCACAGTGCTCTTTTTTGACTCAAGGACGATCCCTATTGAAATTTGTGAAAATCGGTTCAGATTTAGATATAGCCGCCATATAAATGTTACCCCCGTTTTGCCATGTAAGAAACTGTAGTTTATATCCGATTAGTACGAAATTCGTCAGAAAGAGGCTTCTTATTTCATGAATGAACAATGCCCAACTTGGGGAAAATCGGTTCAGATTTAGATATACCCCATATATATGTTATCCCAGATTTTACATGTAATGGCTGAATTCGGCAGAAATAAGTTCCTTGTTACACGAATGAACGCCACCAATTTTGGGGAAAATCGGTTCAGATTGAAATATAGCCCCCATATATATTTTAATCCCGATTTGACATGTAAGCGCTGTAGAAACTGTGATTTATATCCAATCAGTACGAAATTTGCCAAAAAGAAGCTTCTTATTTCATGAATGAACAATGCCAAATTTGGGGAAAATCGGTTCAGATTTAGATATGTATATGTTAGCCCCGATTTGATACTGGTGAATTGATGTACTGGTGGAGCAAAGTACTTTGTTAACTTGAAACGAAACCAATTATGCCAAATTATTATCGCCGGCCCCACCCGACTTTCTGCCCTTCCTTACTGGGTTCTTTATGTTACTTTAAAGTCAGCAAAAAACTATTGTTTTTTTGATAAAAAAATTAATTCTATTTCTAATTGTTTTAACGACAGTTACTAAACATGTGTTTCTACGACAAAGCTTAGAGATAAATGACTTTCCGAAGAAGTGCATCGAGGGACTCATATGGCATGTAAAGGGGCGACAACGAGAATACCATAAAGAAGCTCAACAAAGATATACAAACCACTGGCGTACAATCGAAGCTCTTCAGAAAGCTAACGGGATTAAATACCACTCGATGACCAGAGACCACGGATAAAGATTTTGACTGGAATTAAGGGCAATGCCCTGAGTAAAGGTAGATGTAAGTGCCACTGACAAGATTAAATGGTGTTAGGTTAGTTCAAAGATGCGCTGCACACTACCATTGCTGGCGTGTACCACGAGTGGATAGTAATATGAACAAGAACGGACGGAGTTCGGCCATGCCGAATCTTATATACCCTCATACATGGATCGCATGTGAATGGTTACTGGTACTAATAAGCTCATTATTATTTCAGTCCAATTCGTTGAAATTTGAGGTTTTTGTGGCGTTACGAAGTCAAATCTGAGGGACCTTTGTATGGGGGCTATATCAAAACATTGACCTATGACCGTTGTTCATGTGAAGGATTCCGGGTATAAATAAACCCTAATTACCAATTTTCAGCCCGATCAGTTGGAGATTCTATATGATTCTACACGCAAGGAAAAAATTCGTTTCTGCGAAACGAAATATTAGACAACTACAATTCTCGTTTGCCGGAACTGAAATTTCGTTTGTTGTGACAGAAACATATTCTGCCCAAAAGAAATTTCAGTCGTCGTAAACGAGAATTGTAGTTGTCTAATATTTCGTTTCGCAGAAACGAATTTTTTCTTTGCGTGTAGATATTCAATTCCAATTCAATCCCAACATACCTGCAGATATAAGATGTATATGTACCAAATTTTAGCCACCTACCTCAAGTTTTATAGATTGTATCATGATTACAACAGACGGACGGATGGACAGACGGACATGGCTAAATCGTCTTAGAACTTTACGGCGATTAATAATATATATACATTATGGGGTCTTATATCAATATTTAGTGTTGTTACAAACGGAGTGACAAAATTAATATACCTCATCCTATGGTGGAGGGTATAAAAAGAGAGAATGAGAAGAGGGTTATTTGTCAGCTATTCGGAATTGGAGGTGAGATTGGATATTTTTAATTTTTCTTAATCGAAAATTTTCGAAAAAAATTCAACGTTCATCGAAACTTTTTATAAAATGTCATATCGATGTAATTTTCTAGAAAACAGCAGTTTTGAAGGCAATTTCAAAAACATGAAATTTTAACGAAATTTTCTAGAAAAATTAAATTCTAACGAAATACGATATTCTGGATAAATGCAATTGCGAAGAATATTTTCCAAATGCAATTACAAATTTTCAAAAATATCAATATCAACCAAATTTTGTAAAGTGCAATTTTGACGAATTTTTTAGAAAAATTAAATTTTTATAAAATTGGCTTATATGAAATTTCGACAATATTTTGTAGAGAAATGCAATTTCAATCTATTTTTCGGAACTAATGGATCCCCATTTTAATCTTATATCTGATGTCCTCTCGACTTTCGTTTACGTATAATATGGATTTTGTATAGCCGGGGTCCCTACGTTTGCACCCTTTATTTATTCATATTTGAGGTATGCCTTGTTTGAATAATAATATTGATTATGTCACGGAACCGGGCCAATTTGTTGGGTGCTGAAATTTGCAGTCGGTCGGGGTCGAAACGTTGTAACTTTTGATTGAAATTGAAAACATTTTTAAATTTGAACCGCTTTTTAGTCACCCTATTTATATTTACGCCGCGGAAAATTTCCCGCTGAAAACGCTAATGGGCTGGAGGTCAAAAAACTATGATAACACCTTTAACGACAAAGTCACAAGTAATCAATTAAAGTATAGTCGCGAACAACGTTGTAGGCGCCATTAACGCCGTGTAAACAAAAATAATTTTTAATTTATAACGACATAAAATGTATTACGCCCTTGTTCCGTATTTCGAAATAGGCTTCAATCGGAAATTTTCGCTCGGAAACTCTTTTCTAAATCTTTTTCTTCGGACTCAAACATATTTCTAATGTATCAATTATGTTCTAATGGGAAAACAAAGACAATATGTATTTACAGAAAATCATCAAAAGTCGTAAAACAAAAATTATGGACAATTTTATGAATAAGAAATTCGGATTAAATCCGCTGTAGGAATACAGAATAGGTAGTTAATTTTTTTTAAAAATAGATTTTTAATGCAAATATGTCTATAATGAACAAAAAAAATTGCAAGGGTATGCTACTTTTAAAACATTTTTTACGAATTGTTAACCATTTTTTGTCTTTATAAATATATTTCAATTGTCAATATCACAGTACAGAATTCTTCAGCGAACTGAGACTCAATTCTGAGAATTGGACGTGAAATTACCCCAAAAAATAAGAGCTTCTGCATCGTTCGTTTAGTCAAGCAGGCTCAATTAATAATTTAATGGCCATATGCATTTTTTGCTCAAGGTGGATTTTTAGGACTTTTTCTATATTTTTTTCTCGGTATACTGTACGGAATATCTCTTTTGTGTCTGAAGCAAAGATGTAGATATTGAACAGGAGAACAAACCTACTCAATAAAGTGCATCCAGTGCCTTAAAAATCGCAAAAATGTTCTGCTCTGTTTTATACGTATACGTACTCGTATTATGTATACGTAATACGTATACGTACCAATTGATCCAACTTGACTAAACGAATGGTGCAGAAGTTCTTATTTTGGGGCTAATTTCACGTAAAATTCTCACTGTGTATTTTGCCAGTCTATCGATTCGTAAAAAATCAATCATAGGGATAAAGAATAATTTTATTTTTTCAATAAAGATTCTTCGTTTTTTAATGTGTTTAGGTCTTTTGAAATTTAAAAATAATAAATATTTTTGCTGTTTTTCTTATTTATTCTTTAATTTTTAAAAAGTGGCACATCTTAAACTTTCACCGCAAAAATCGCAACTTAACAGCTGACATATAGGGCGCTTTAGGGTATCTCTGTTTTCTTTTAAACAAAAATTATCACATGTTATTTTGTTGTTATTATACAATTGTATTTACTCAAAATTTCGCCAAAGTTAAAGACTGCGCAAGCGCTTCTTTTATTTTATATCATTATTTTTCTTTTTTTGCTGCTACAAAAAGCATCGATTTATTTCACTTATATTCCAAGCAATGATTTTAATAAGGTACAGATTTTGTTTAATTATTATTAATCACCTTTTTTAATTCAATTATTTTGCGGATTTTGCACTTAAAAGTAGCGAAATTAATAAATACATAACAATTGTTTTTTCTTTATTCATGCACACACAACACAGTCACCACTGGGCTCTTTCCAACACATGTTTCCCTCACGGTATTTTTCGGTTTTGTTGGCTCTCTTCTATATTTTCTGATTTTGTTTTAAAAGCGTGCCTAAATGTTGTTGTAATTTCTCAATGGAAACATTTCATTCGTCCGTTACATTAATTGTTATTTCCCGCGTGAAATAAAGACTATAAAGACTGACACTGACCAAAAAAAATTATATTTTGTTTGACGCTTTAGAACAAGTAGCTTTTCTTATCAACGCGCTGCTCATTAATTAAATACTAAGCAGAGAAAGTGGGAGCTTTAAGGCCGGGTTAGGCATACGTAACCGTAATTTATCTTTACCGTTGTCGTAACGTTGCCCGTTTGAGCGATTAGCCAACGTTGAGAAAACGAGTCATATGTTGTACCAAAAAGCCGCGATTTCTTTTTGTTTACGTTTATTAAAAATGAAGTTAAAAAGAATGTTTATAAATTTGTGTTTTTTTAAATCTATGCAGAATTTACAATAAAAGTAATCAAGAAAATATCGTCGGATAAGAAGAGGGGTGGACGTCCTATAAACAATGACAGACGAAAGCCGGATACTATAATGCCTATGGCAGTTTTTAATTTGTTATTAACATTAATAAAATATGAGTTAACTACGCCAAAGCAACGGATTAGACCGGCAGAGAGACTAGCAATAACACCACAGTATGTCAAATAATGCTTTATCCTATGATTCCAAGTTGGGAAATATTAACATTCTATTCTTTAAAATTGTAGATATTTGGGTCACGGTTGTTCCATACAATCGATTGCATGGAGTCACAAGCTGGGGAAAACAACAATTCGAAATATTATTTTAGAATGCAGTGAAGTTTTGTGGCGCTTGCTTTCGCCGATTTATTTAAGTGAACAAACTACACAGCAGTACAAACACATTGCCAATGATTTTCAGCGAATGTGGGATATGCCGAATTGTGTGGGAATCTGCGATGCTATCTATACATTCATATCAGTTAATGTTGGAAGTTATGGCAGCCAACACGATGGGCATATGTCCATTAAACTTTATTTATAATCTACTTTTTTACAAACAATTTCCATTTCTTAATTTAAATTAAATACAGCTATATTCCAGTACTCTCCATTTGGCCAATCAGTTATTTTAGGAAAAGTACCTGTACCTCCTAGTAAACCATTATCGTCAGCATCCTCTGAAGCCTCTCCTCATTTTTTTATTGGCGATGCGGCGTTTCCCCTGAGGAATATCCTTGGTCTAAGTCAACAACTTTAAACGAGCTCAGAGACAACATCCAACGCGAAATTGCCAACGTTCCGGTCGAAATGTGTCCAAGAGTGGTGGAAAATTGGGTCCAAAGAATAGATCGCTGTTGACGGGCTCGTGGTGGTCATATGACCGAAATTGAATTTCATTCTTAAAATGTAACATTTGCACTTAACCTGGAATAAATTTGAACTCTATATCTTAAATATTCTGTGTTTTATTAATATATAAAATTCGTATGTCCTTAATGGAAAACCCTTTCCATTGAAGAGGGATTCAGCCAAATCCAATCCAATCTCTATCTATAAATAAGTCCACGTTTGTAGAGACGCTTATATTGCTGTCAAATTAACCCACAATGAAGAAGATTGGCGCAATAATTGTCTCGTACTGTCGTCAAAAGGATCCTGAAGCAGATTATAAATTTAATTTTAATGGAGTCAGCCGCGATCTTCATAAAACTCACCTGTAACGCCCAGCTCCTTGCCAATTTGCTTCCATGCTTCTCGCTTTTTTTTCAGATATCCTATATGCTGGATTATATTTATTGTATAAATACTCGTGCGACTGTACCAATGAAATCAAATATTCGTCTTTCATGTTTATTTGCACTTTTAAACAACAAATAACAAATAAATTATTTGCTTTACTTTTCTCTGTGAACCTACAATTGTAATTGTAAACAACATGTAGTATCAGCTGTTGTCAAATTGTACGTAAACGGAACGTCCAATTCTGATTTCAACAGATTCAGCCGTCCGTTTACGTTTCGTTTCCGTTGGCTAATCGTTTACACTGATTTCCATATGACAGATTGAATCAGCTGATTCGTTACGCTACGTGGGCGTTACGGTTAAGTTTGCCTAACTAGGCCTTTACTCACGTTAAACTTTAGCGTTGGAAAGTGTATGAATAACGGGTATCCGGTACCGGCATGTGTCAGCATTCAGCTGACACCATGATACAATAATTGTAAAGGTAGTCTCAAGCTAACAGCTGATTACAATTTTTTTATTTTGGCGTGTTTGACAGCATTTTGGTTGTCAATCTCATTGTTTACATTCCAAATGTTTGTTTAAATTTTTTGACAGCAGTGGAGAGCGAAAAAAGGAAACGTATGAGTTTAAATTGAAATTGGAAAAAAGTAATAGGAAGTGAAAAAAATAAGACTGAGTGAAAAAATATAATATAAAGTGGAGAAAACAATAAAAAATTATTGTTGTTTTAAAATTATATTGTGTGTTTGTTTTTATTTTAAAAAATATATACTTTTCTAATAAGAAAAAATGCGCAAGTGTCGCATTTGTGACAAACGTGATGACCATGGAAATGGATCGTTTTTCAAAATACCGAAAGATGGAGAGCTCCGATGGAAGTGGTGTCAGGCTAGTGGTATTGCATTTTTCCTCGTATATTTTGTAAGAGGAGCAAAAATACCATTTGTTGTGTCTGATCTTTGTCAAACGCCACCTCTAGTGTACGTAACTCCAGTATTGGAAGCAATGAATATTTATGTCCTTTTTCTAATTTAGTGTCAGTTTTCCATCGATAAGCTCCGACATTAATTTTAATGACAAGATGGATATGTCCTTTGGGTTAGTAAGAAACATATCAGTATAAATAAATTTTTTAAATTTTTATTTACAAATCTTTTTCTAGTATTCTTCCTGAAAATCCCTTGGAATACACAGATATGCGAACAGAAACAGAGTAAGATTATAAAATTAAATACTTCCTTCATCACTCTATGGCGGCACATATTGTACATTCGTTATTAAATATCAATTACGGCTTTAATTTTCTAATAAATATGAAGGTTGAAGGTTGTTCCATTTGTTTTTCAGTTTCCGGGGGGTTTTTCACTTTTTTCATTGTTACATATGAAGACGTTCAAAAGCCACCACTGATATACGAGGCGTTCGATTGTTGCGTTCCAGGAATGTTTGTGACGTTTATCCTTATTGCGGTACACGGTCACGTTGCTTAGGCTGTTGAATGGTTTCTCCTGTGGCCGTTGTTTCTCTTTTTACACACGATAAGGGGGAGGAGAACCGTTGTCTTTAGTACTCGTTGTTTTCTTGCAAAAAATTCCTTTTCGTTGCCTTTGTGGTTTTTGCATTGCTGTAGCCCAAGATTCCAAATTCTTGGCGAAGAATTTAGCTGCTACTGCAACTGCCACATCACATCTCAAACTACTGGACTTTTTACGTCTTCTCTTCGATGAGGTACCTTGGCCAGTACCACCGGAGGGTGTCACATTAAGATAACAAAAATCAAAATCGAGATTTTATGACATTTTTATTTTTCTTCACTAACTTTTGTTATTTAACAAACAAAATTCCGAGTTTGTTGTTGAATTGTTGTTGTTGTGCTCACTCCATGATACAATAATTGTAAAGGTAGTCTCATAAGCCCAACAACAAAAAGTCCGGTACAACCCTGCGTATTTTTGGCATTTTGGTTGTCAAATTGAACTGACAGATAGACGTCAGTGACAGAGTGAGCACAATATGGAACATATGGTCTCAAACCAAATAAATTCTGACTGAATAACAAAAGCACAGACCAACAATAAATAACAACAACACATACAAACACATGAGGTACGATGACGTCGGCATTAGCCGTTGACAAAACTACATTTGTTTTCGTGGTTCGCGATGCGAACCCAAGCAAAAAACAAAAATGTATTGGTATGAGAGTTTTAGTATGTTGACTTAGTTCGGCAAAATACGGGTTTGGTTAGCAGTTCTTGTTAAATTCAATTTACTGCTTCCTCAAGTATTTCAGCTGATTTAAGATAAAGACATACACTATTGCTACTGAATTCTGAAGATGATAGAGTGGTGTCTATCGAAACTGCAGTCAATTCTACCAAGCAATTAAAACTCTCTACCAATTTTTGTATTTGTTTCTATTACTTTCTTGGAATAGACAGAAAGTAAATGGAACATATGGTCTCAAACCAAATAAATTCTGACTGAATAACAAAAGCACAGACCAACAATAAATAACAACAACACATACAAACACATGAGGTACGATGACGTCGGCATTAGCCGTTGACAAAACTACATTTGTTTTCGTGGTTCGCGATGCGAACCCAAGCAAAAAACAAAAATGTATTGGTATGAGAGTTTTAGTATGTTGACTTAGTTCGGCAAAATACGGGTTTGGTTAGCAGTTCTTGTTAAATTCAATTTACTGCTTCCTCAAGTATTTCAGCTGATTTAAGATAAAGACATACACTATTGCTACTGAATTCTGAAGATGATAGAGTGGTGTCTATCGAAACTGCAGTCAATTCTACCAAGCAATTAAAACTCTCTACCAATTTTTGTATTTGTTTCTATTACTTTCTTGGAATAGACAGAAAGTAAATGGAACATATGGTCTCAAACCAAATAAATTCTGACTGAATAACAAAAGCACAGACCAACAATAAATAACAACAACACATACAAACACATGAGGTACGATGACGTCGGCATTAGCCGTTGACAAAACTACATTTGTTTTCGTGGTTCGCGATGCGAACCCAAGCAAAAAACAAAAATGTATTGGTATGAGAGTTTTAGTATGTTGACTTAGTTCGGCAAAATACGGGTTTGGTTAGCAGTTCTTGTTAAATTCAATTTACTGCTTCCTCAAGTATTTCAGCTGATTTAAGATAAAGACATACACTATTGCTACTGAATTCTGAAGATGATAGAGTGGTGTCTATCGAAACTGCAGTCAATTCTACCAAGCAATTAAAACTCTCTACCAATTTTTGTATTTGTTTCTATTACTTTCTTGGAATAGACAGAAAGTAAATGGAACATATGGTCTCAAACCAAATAAATTCTGACTGAATAACAAAAGCACAGACCAACAATAAATAACAACAACACATACAAACACATGAGGTACGATGACGTCGGCATTAGCCGTTGACAAAACTACATTTGTTTTCGTGGTTCGCGATGCGAACCCAAGCAAAAAACAAAAATGTATTGGTATGAGAGTTTTAGTATGTTGACTTAGTTCGGCAAAATACGGGTTTGGTTAGCAGTTCTTGTTAAATTCAATTTACTGCTTCCTCAAGTATTTCAGCTGATTTAAGATAAAGACATACACTATTGCTACTGAATTCGGAAGTATTTAATTTTATAATCTTACTCTGTTTCTGTTCGCATATCTGTGTATTCCAAGGGATTTTCAGGAAGAATACTAGAAAAAGATTTGTAAATAAAAATTTAAAAAATTTATTTATACTGATATGTTTCTTACTAACCCAAAGGACATATCCATCTTGTCATTAAAATTAATGTCGGAGCTTATCGATGGAAAACTGACACTAAATTAGAAAAAGGACATAAATATTCATTGCTTCCAATACTGGAGTTACGTACACTAGAGGTGGCGTTTGACAAAGATCAGACACAACAAATGGTATTTTTGCTCCTCTTACAAAATATACGAGGGCAAAAAATGCAATACCACTAGCCTGACACCACTTCCATCGGAGCTCTCCATCTTTCGGTATTTTGAAAAACGATCCATTTCCATGGTCATCACGTTTGTCACAAATGCGACACTTGCGCATTTTTTCTTATTAGAAAAGTATATATTTTTTAAAATAAAAACAAACACACAATATAATTTTAAAACAACAATAATTTTTTATTGTTTTCTCCACTTTATATTATATTTTTTCACTCAGTCTTATTTTTTTCACTTCCTATTACTTTTTTCCAATTTCAATTTAAACTCATACGTTTCCTTTTTTCGCTCTCCACTGCTGTCAAAAAATGTAAACAAACATTTGGAATGTAAACAATGAGATTGACAACCAAAATGCTGTCAAACACGCCAAAATAAAAAAATTGTAATCAACTGTTAGCTTGAGACTACCTTTACAATTATTGTATCATGTGCTCACTCTGTCACTGACGTCTATCTGTCAGTTCAATTTGACAACCAAAATGGCAAAAATACGCAGGGTTGTACCGGACTTTTTGTTGTTGGGCTTATGAGACTACCTTTATAATTATTGTATCATGAGCTGACACTAGTTGGCATCGAAGACAATTTAGGTTATATACATCCCAGTGTATTTGCACATTTTTCCCACAAGATGGGGGAAAAGTCAATTTGCGCACTTAAGCCAAAGGCAAAAATACTAAAGATGCGGCAGATGGTTTGCACCCAATATACCTAAGATGGGGTTGTTTCATTGGGGCCCAATCTTTTACTCGAGAAACAGATGTCGTTAGTGCATAAGGGTCCAATCTTTCATTCAAAGAACGGCTTAACGACGCAATTACCCACTTAATTATATCTCCGGGACTTGGTATTAATAATAAATTGAAGTAAAAGAGGAAATATCGTTAAAACTGGGGAAAATTAATTCGTATTTTATTAGAAAAGAACACTGTATATTTATATACTAGGCATGTTTTCGTTACAAGCTAGCAATTTTAGTTTAGCACTTTGCAACGAAAACAACTGACTTCCACTAACTGACACATAAGCAATAAGTGGCGGATTTTCACTATCTGGTAGCAATGAGTTGCGAAGAAAGAACAGTGCGAAACAGACAAAAAATTCGTGAAAAGTATTTATAAAACATATATTTACTATTCTATGTTCAATTGTTTACACTCTTTTTGCAAATATTAAAATAATTTCCCATTTTTGTTCTTCTTCTTCCCGTTAATTCACAATAATTGATAAAATCTCTCCAAAAATGGGATGCCATATTGCTAAATATAGGGAGCCCAATCTGGCAACATGATACTCGTTTAAGACAGGAACACAAGCACCAAACTCCATCGGGAACTAATAGTGCTTAAAAGTGCTTAGCTCCCCATACAAATTAAGCACATATGGTGTAACGAAAACACGCCTACTGTGTTCCAAGAAAAACCAAGCTCCATCTATATGGTTAAAATTATCCCAATCGGGTAATTTGATTTGCCTCATCTTTAAGGTAAGTACACACGATTTGCAGATCGGACAACATTGCCAGAAAAATGGCGGAAAATGCAACCCTGTGAATTTACAACCGTGTGAACATACAATTTTTGTTTTGCAACGTTAGCAGAAATGTCATTGCGAGAAAATTTGCAGATTGTTATAAGTGCGAAGTTTATGCATGTGACAACGGTGCCATTGCCAGAAAAACATTTTATTTGCAACACTGTCTATAATGTATTTTATTGGCAATCCTGCATATAAATATTTACAAAATATGTATATTATAAATATATGAAATTGTAATGTTTTCTTGCAACCGTCTGAACTGTCAATTCACCTTTGCCTAACAATCTGTCATTGTCCGTATATTTGCAGCACCATAACAGGGTTTATAACGTTTGCCGATCTGGCAATCGTCTATACTCAGCATTAGTATTTTTGTCTTTGCTTAAGCTATGATCTTGCAATTTTGTCAGGAAAATGTCAAAAAATGCAACCGTGTGAACATTGTAAGATGTGCGAAGTTTAGGCATCTGACAACGGCGCCATTGTCACTCATACATTTTATTGGCAACACTGTCTATAAAATATTTTTATTTTCAATCCTGCATAAATATTTACAAACTATATTGTAAATATATGAAATTGAAAGGTTTTCTTGCAATCGTCTGAACTTACAATTCACCTTTTGCAAAGAATCTGTTATTGCCAGTACATTGGCAGCACTTTGACAGTGTTAGATCTATAGGTTGAAGAGAGGAGACGTTTGAACGTCTTATGTCCATCGACATACACTTAAGCCAGTGGTTCGGCCTAATGTGCTATCCATATTTATGATCTTTTTAAACCTCACGAGTTACAGAAAATCGGTACGAAACATGAATTTTCTCAGATTCTTCCAGTCATATCCTCTGAGATGAGTCAAGTCTGGCAATATGTTGGACCCGAAGTATCGGAATTTTGAATGTGTGAAAGCCGGATATTGGCATAGAAAATGTGTCATCGTTTCGATGTTTTCCCTGCGTTCGTCGTTATCTGCAATTCCTATGCGATACAGATGTGCTTGTAAGTTTGATTGTCCCGTTAGAACACTCATCATCTTAGAAACCTCGATCTTGTTTAGTTTCAGAAATCTTCTTGTTTTCGTCTCATTTGGATCACCCGGCAGAATATTTGCAGTTTCTCCCACTGTTTCTCTATCCCACACCAATTTGTGAGCCATCACTGTCCAATGCTTCAATTCATCCTTCGCGACTTGTTGGAGATTGGGTCCCTTTATTTCATTTGACCGTTTATTTTTGATTTATTTAAGTTGCCACTATTGGATTTGTTAACGTGGCAATGCTTTGTTTGTTCGAATGTCAACTCTGGTTTTGTCTCTTGATAATTGGTATTGAAGTAATCAGTTTGAAAGTGGTCGATTGTCATTTTTGAATTTTACCCGTCAGTTCCAGAGAAAACGAAGAGAAGAATAGAATTAAGTACGTTTATTTTATCTTTTACTCATGTACATATTTTTCTAAGTTGTGGATACTTCTAGATAATAAAACCAGTCATACATCCACCCCACCTATACTTTATTTCAAATCACAATAAAGTTGCGTTTTATTAGAATTCTATCGAGGGTTACAGCCGTAACGTTTTAAATTCCAGTTGCTTGGGCAACATTTTTTATTATTTAATTGCCGGAATTTCACAACTTTCTGGAGCTCACATATGCTATTACGGAACAACAAACGCTTGGAGATGGATATGCCTAACAAAGATTCCGGCCAGGACGAGAAAGCTATATCCGAGAACAACTCCAGCCTGGATGAAGCCTCCGCCGGAGACAGTGAAGATGAAAAGACAATCATTGAGGTCGACACAGTGGAATTATTGAAGGCGCAGATCCGTAATCTACAGGATTCAATGGAAATGCTTTTGAAGAAAGCCGACCTACAGGCACCAACCGGTGTCGTTGCATCACAACCACCCGACGGAACACCATCATACCAACTGCCGCATTTTACTACTACTTCGACAGCTGCTGGAGCCTATAACTTACCACCGCCAGCGAACATTACGACAGCATCACATCGGCCGATGCAACAAAAGATAAGTACCGATAAATTATCATTGCCACATTCATTCTGCCCAAATTTATATTCGCCCCATTATTCTGCCATATATACGCCCTCGTCGTCTGTACAGGCAACATATTTGCCAACGTCTAAGTCTGTACAGGCCACATACACACACCTTCCTAATTTTCAGCCCACATATTTGCCGCCGACTACGTCTGTTCATGGCACATATTTTTCGCCGTCTTCGTCTGTACAGGACACGTATTCGCCGCCATCTACGTCCGTACAGGCCACATACATGCCGTCTTCGTCATTACATTCCACATATTTACGAACATCATCGTTTGAACAAAACACACACAAGCCGCCGCCGTTGTCATTTACACGGACAACCCCCAACATGACATCTTGCCCTCAAGCACAAGCAACGCATTTGCCGCCTCCCATAACGCAGCCTTATTTTCCACCTACAGGCCAAATGACATCAACATATTTGCCAATAAATATGACAAATGCCTCTGCCACCACGCAACATGTTTACGATCATCGTCCTATTCGCAAGCTATACGATCTTCCTGAATTTAATGGTCAGCCAGAGCAGTGGCCAATGTTTTTCACTTCGTACAAGGAAACTACTCAAACCTATCACTACACCAATTTGGAAAACCTATCCCGTCTACAAAAAGCATTGAGAGGAGATGCTAAGGCCAAGGTTGAGGCCTTTCTGATTCATCCAGAGAGTGTCGACGGTGTGATGAAAACACTGGAATTTCATTATGGTCGCCCTCAGATTATGATACGCAGTCAGATTTCGAGAGTACGTGCTTTTCCGGCTATATCTGGAAGGAAGATGTCCGAGATAATAAACTTTAGCACGATGGTGGCAAATCTGACAGTGTTCTTGGAAAATGCTGGGGCAACACCACATCTCAGTAATCCAACTCTCCTTGATGAACTGGTGAACAAACTGCCATTTTCAAAGCGTGAAGAGTGGGTGAAGTATTCCTT
Source organism: Eudasyphora cyanicolor (assembly GCA_963930755.1). Classification (NCBI taxonomy): domain Eukaryota; kingdom Metazoa; phylum Arthropoda; class Insecta; order Diptera; family Muscidae; genus Eudasyphora; species Eudasyphora cyanicolor. Next base: position 36,371,233 of record OZ005738.1, read on the forward strand.
AAACAATTTGGCTGAATATCCAACCGTAAGGGAGTTTAGTGTATGGCTGCATGACATCGCTACTTACATTTCTCTGGCAACAGAAATGGAATTTGACAAAAACGTAGCGAACAACGATAGAGGAAAGATCAAATCGTCCTTTGCCATAACAACGGAGGAACGTCGCCAGTTGAATTGCCCGATGTGTCAACAGAATCACTACTTAAATAAATGCTCCGAATTTAAGAATATTTCAACTACAGATCGGTGGAAAATGGTGAAGCAAAATCATCTTTGTTTTGCTTGTTTACATAGTGGTCACAGTTCTTCCAAATGTGGTAATCGTCGTCAGTGCGGGTTATCGAAATGTATGAGATATCATAATCGATTACTACATGAAGATGGAAATTCCAATCGGAATGAAAACGTTGCGGACCGTCGACGTATAAGTGATGATGGAAACGTTACGACAACTGCCACAAACGGGGCCGATAGTACAGCGGTGACGACGATAGTCGATAATTCTTTGAGCAGAAGAACATTATTCAAATTTTTGCCCGTTCAATTAAGAGGGCCAAAGGGTTGTGTGAACGTTATCGCCTTTATCGATGACGGTTCGAAAATATCTCTTTTAGAAGAGAAGGTTGCTGAACAAATTGGACTACAAGGCCCATCGAGCAATTTATCGCTTGGATGGATCGGAGGTAAAACGTCGAAGGAGATTTCGAAGAAAATAAATCTCGAAATTTACAATATGGGCGAAGGTAAATGTGGCTTCCCAATGAGAAATGTGAGAACAACTGGGAACTTAAGACTGCCGCCTCAAACTTTACAATTTTCGAAATTTAAGGAAAGGTTTCCTGTGTTGGAAGATATCGTAGTTGACGATTACTTTGATGCCACTCCAAGATTATTGATTGGCCTGCCACATATAGGACTGGTTCGTCCATACAATGTTGTGAATGTGGACGAGAACTTTTCCGTACACCAGACTCGCTTAGGAAATATCTTGTTTGGATCGAATGAAGAGTCTACGGAAGCGACTGTTTGTGTGATTAATGTCCACACCTTTGATGAAATAGAACGGCAGATCTCCGAGTATTTCACATTGGAAAGTTTTGGCATGAAGTTTACCAATCCGATCGAATCTGACGACGATAAAAGGGCAGAAGAAATTCTCAAGAAGACTACGGTGAAAAATGGACTTCGATATGAGACCGGCCTTCTGTGGCGGTATGATAATTCTGAATTTAAGGAAAGTTTTTCCGTAGCACTGAAACGTCTTCGTGGGGTCGAGGCCAAGATGGAAAAGGATGCAGATTTGGCTCAATGGTATAAGATGAAGATTGAAGAATACGTTTCGAAGTGTTATGCAAGAAAGTTGTCATTGGATGAGGCCTTAATGGAGAACGATAGAACTTGGTACTTGCCGCATTTTGCTATAACAAATATTAACAAGAATAGTAAACGACGTCTTGTTTTTGATGCTGCCGCGTCAGTTGATGGTGTGTCATTCAACTCGAGATTGATGAAGGGCCCAAGCAAGTACCAGCCAAAGCCGCTTTTGTCAATTTTATTTAGATTTCGCCAATGTCGGATTGGAGTCTGCGCCGACATAAGAGAGATGTTCCATCGTGTAAAGATTCGGGAACAGGATCAATCTGCCCAGAGATTTCTATGGAGGGAAGGAGACAGTACAAGGCCGCCAGATGTGTACACGATGCAGGTCATGATTTTTGGATCGGCCAGTTCCCCATGTTCGGCCCAGTACGTTAAGAATTTGAATGCCAAAACGTATGAGAACTCCTATCCCAGGGCTTATAAGGCAATTGTTGACTGCCACTATGTCGACGACTACGTGGACAGTTTTGATCATGTTGACGAGGCGATTGCTGTTACTAAGGACATTTTGAGCATACATGGACAAGCTGGTTTTGAGCTAAGGAGTTTTGTTTCGAACTCAACTGAATTTTGCCGTGCCATCGCTGATGAGGAACTTGTAGGCCAGGATTCGAATTTAACTGACCTATGTAGGAGCGAAACGATGACCGAGAAGATTTTGGGACTTTTCTGGTGTCCCACGGACGACACATTTTGTTTTGTGCTGAAGTTCGTAAGAGTTCCTGAGGCAGTTTTAAATGGCGATCGGAAACCAACGAAAAGCGAAGTCCTTAGTCTGACAATGTCAATATTTGACCCTTTCGGGTTTTTGGCGAACATGGTGATAAGGTCTAAGATGATGCTGCAAGAGCTGTGGAGGTACGATATTGACTGGAACATGCCCATACCCGACGAAATATACAGAAAATGGTTTTGCTGGTACAAGGAACTTCAGAACGTTCAATACATTAAAGTTCCAAGATATTATGGACCGACATTTCGTGATGCTGCATCGACTATTGACCTACACCTTTTCGCAGATGCGAGCGAGGTGGCATTTGCAGCGGTGGGTTATTGGAGGATTTGTTGTAAGGGCGAAGTCGATGTGGCGTTTGTTGCGGGAAAATCAAAGTGCGCACCAATTAAGTCCCTTTCCATCCCGAGGCTAGAGCTACAGGCTGCCGTTCTCGCCGTAAGATTAAAGGAGGCAATTATCTCAAGTCATGACATCAGGCCAACAGAGATAACATTTTGGTCTGATTCAAGAACGGTTGTGAAATGGATTCAGTCAGACAGTCGAGTATATAAGCAATTTGTCTCTCATCGTATTGCGGAAGTTTTAGATTATTCCGAGGTAAAACAATGGAGATGGGTCCCTGGATCTCAAAACCCCGCCGATGATGCCACCAGGCCCCAATATTTTTCTAAAGATTCATCTGACTCTCGTTGGTTAAAAGGTCCGTCGTTCTTGAAATGTGATGTAAGAAGTTGGCCAGAATTGCCCTGTGACCTTGGTAAATACGATTGTGAATCCGAGATTAGATCGAAGTATTTAATTTTGACCATAACGAACAGTGGTTCGTTGATACCGTATAACGAGAAGTCTAGGTATTACAGATTGCTGAGGATCAGGTGCTGGCTCGTTCGTGCCGTCAGAATATTTAGATGTCTTGGCCTCCATCGTAGAAAATCTGTTTTAAATTTTCGAGAATATCTTACAGCTCAAGAGATAAGGGAAGCCGAAAACTTTTGGTGTCAAATTGCCCAACAGGAGGATTTTGTCGAGGAGTACAACTTATTGAAATTAGACAAGCCTGTGCCAAAGAGGAGTCCTATTTATAAATTAAGCCCTTTTTTAGGAGACGATGGCCTTATTCGGATTTCCGGGCGCATCAATAACGCGGAATGTGTTTCCCGAGGCACAAAAGAGCCAGTGATTATGCCAAAATCACACATCATCACCAAGCTGATCGTAAAACAATATCATGAGGATTTTAAACATCAAAATCAAGAGTCGATATGCGCAGCAATTCGCACGAAATTCTGGATTCCCAGCTTGCGACAATTGGTAAGATCCATTAAGAATAATTGTCAGGAGTGTAAAAATAGGAACGCCATGCCTAAGCCACCCTTAATGGGCCAATTACCTATAGATCGACTCTCTCCATATCTCAGACCATTTACATATACGGGTGTTGATTACCTTGGTCCATTTATGGTGTCAATTGGTCGTCGATCTGAGAAAAGATGGGTGGCCTTATTCACATGCATGACAATGAGAGCGATTCATGTGGAATTGGCGAAGGACCTGTCAACCGATGCCGTCATATTATGTATTCGAAATTTTATTAATCGAAGAGGGTTGCCGACACGTATACGAAGCGACAGAGGCACCAATTTCGTCGGAGCGAGTAAGGAAATGTTTGTGCTTGATGGGACAAGGTTGGCGGACGAATGTACACGGCATGGAATCGATTGGGAATTTAATACTCCGGCAAATCCCTCGGCGGGCGGAGCGTGGGAGCGTATGGTTCGATGCGTCAAGAATGTTCTGGCCTTTACGTTGAAGGAGAAGGCGCCACAGGTTGAGACCTTGTATAGTCTGTTGATTGAGGCGGAGAATTTGGTGAACTCACGTCCGCTGACTCACCTACCCATCGATAATTCTGATAGCGAACCTTTGACGCCCAATCATTTCCTGTTAGGGAGCCCGAATATTATACAGACTCCGGCCGTGAACGAAAAGGTATGTCTTAGGAAGCAGTGGCAAATTCTACAGCAATTGAAGCAGACGTTTTGGAGAAGGTGGGTGCTCGAATACCTACCCGACCTGACCAGGCGAACTAAGTGGTACCAACCGGTGGAACCCCTGAAGGTTGGAGATGTTGTGGTCATATGCGATGACAACGAGGCGCGTGGCGAATGGAAGCGTGGTATTGTTGAGGAGGTTTTTATGGCAGCTGATGGCCAGGTTCGCTCGGCGGTGGTAAGGACCTCAGTTGGAAGACTGCGACGTCCTGCATCAAAGTTGGCTGTCCTGGATGTTGGTGGTGAGTCTCCCTGATCGACTCACGGGTGGCGGGATGTTGGAGATTGGGTCCCTTTATTTCATTTGACCGTTTATTTTTGATTTATTTAAGTTGCCACTATTGGATTTGTTAACGTGGCAATGCTTTGTTTGTTCGAATGTCAACTCTGGTTTTGTCTCTTGATAATTGGTATTGAAGTAATCAGTTTGAAAGTGGTCGATTGTCATTTTTGAATTTTACCCGTCAGTTCCAGAGAAAACGAAGAGAAGAATAGAATTAAGTACGTTTATTTTATCTTTTACTCATGTACATATTTTTCTAAGTTGTGGATACTTCTAGATAATAAAACCAGTCATACATCCACCCCACCTATACTTTATTTCAAATCACAATAAAGTTGCGTTTTATTAGAATTCTATCGAGGGTTACAGCCGTAACGTTTTAAATTCCAGTTGCTTGGGCAACACGACTTCTACTTTTCTATGTTTATTACTCGAAGTTATCTGCCTTTTGAGGCCAATCTCTTTGCCCGTTCATTTCCAATTACATTGCTGTGTTCTGGTAATATACGCAATTGACCCTTTCCGACGTTATTGCTTTGATCGCCATTTGAAGATCTTGGCATATTTTGGGTTTGTGGTATTACTGAGGCAGTTTTGGACCCTTCGCAATTGTTCGAACTTCCGCTTGAAATATAGTACGGAAGTGAAGATCGATTTCAGGTTCCTCAACAAAAAGCTTAGAACGGTCCTTCATCATAGTTTGGACTCATCAGTGTAGCAGAAAGTTCCCACTGGCACAGTGTTCCGTTATCACAGGTACTTCTGGAGATTTCCGGTGTTAGAATGTGACCAACTGGAGATTCTAAAATCTTCTGCTGATACGATTTCTGGTCTCGATCTATCCATTCACCCATCACTTTTAGACGTCTTGTTGTGAGGACTGCCTCATGGTTTATACGGATGTCTATTGTACGTCTGGAAATGCTTTTGGTGTGTCTATAAAGATAAATTTATAAATTGTCTTTGTCGGAATGGTTTATTTAAATCAAGATATAATAACTGTAAAGTTGTAAGTGCCAAGCGAACAGCTGATTACTTTCGTACTCATTGATCTTAAAAGAAAAGACATAATTAATATTGTTAGTTATTGTTATAAAATGAGAACATAGATAAGAGGAACAAATTTTAGGCAATAGAATAATATCCGAGGCTCCTCGAGTTTACTACATATTGGGATATAGCGCCTCAAAATAATAAGAAGAAAAGTAATGTGCATGTTATTGATATCTCGCTTAGTCATCGAGTTATCGGTTGTTTGTGTTTGAAAAAAGCGATTTTTTTGTGAAATGAGGTCATTCGAGTTATCGAAATGTCCAAAGCCGGAAACGCGGCTTTGGTGTTACTGTGTCTTGAAATCATAGTTATCGATACCAAATTCTCCATGACTCTGGCACATAAATCAGGCTGAATTTAACCGATGATATGAATTATGTTAGCTTTGAGGGCCGCTGTGGGTTAAGGATTATTCTCATAGACCTGTGGCTTAAGGAAATCCCACAAGAAAAAGTGAAATTGTACGATCTCATTGGCAAGTTCACATCACTGAGATCACCACGCCCTCAAATCGCTGGTTCAGAATGTTCAATGATGCACGAACTTTGTGGCACGTTGCGCCGTCCTATTAAAACTACATGTTGTTGATGTCCATATCATCCAATTCAGTGCAAAAGAAGTTGGTAATCACCTTGGATCTCATGTGAATTAGTATCTTCACATCGTTCACCAAGAATTGGGCCTCATCGTAAGTGTGTGATTGTGTTCATGATGATTTGGCCAAACAGACTGAATAAATAACAGGCCAATTCGACAGATGTAGCCATATTGGCCGCTATCAATTGTCAAAGTCAGAAAGTTTCTTTTGGAAGACGCCCTTTTAATCTGAACAGATCTTTTTAAATTCAGCGGCATCTCGGCTTAGTTCAAAGGTTTTCTTGTTGTCGAATATCAAACACATCGTTTGAAAAACATGGCTTCTATAGCGCTTAGATGTCAAATTGGAGGTACATATGCAAGTTAGCGCAAAAGTAATCGCCTATATCCTATAATTTTGGCAAATTGGATTGCTATTTTCGAATTTAACGGAATAATTTGTCAATTGTGTATGGGCATCGTGAATTTAGTCGAAGTTTCCCTGGTATGAGACAACGCGAGATGCTACCGGGTCTGGTGTGAGAATATCGGGACTAGCTGAAGATTTCGCAAAGGGCCCAGGAGTATCGATCAGACAACGTGCAACTAGACATTAATCGGCCGTCTTTACAGATAAATTTGGTTAAAGATTTGACTTGTTGACCACCTAACACTCATGCCATCTTGGATCTCGACCACGAGGAAGACATGTATTCATCGAAAATCATCAAGAGCGACGAGGGCGAGTGAATAAGTTTAATTATCGCTTTGCAGGATGACTGATACCCGATAGACGATTGCCAGATCGGCAAACGTTATCAACCCTGTTAAAGTGCTGCAAATATTAGGACAATGACAGATTGTTAGGCAAAGGTGAATTGACAGTTAAGACGATTGCAAGAAAACATTAGAATTTCATATATTTACAATATATTTTGTAAATATTTATATGCAGAATTCACAGACCTTAAATTATACAGATGTGCCATCAGCTAGAAACGTCAAAATCTATCAGTTACGGACGAATAGGAATGAAATGTCGATTTTTTTTGCACTAATCGATTGATATTAATTTTTTAGTTGTGACAATTACAAAAAATTCGGGAAAATCGGTCCGAAATACGCGGAAAAACTCACTCTTTGAACACCTACTCGTTGAAATTTATATTCGTTCGTACCTGATAACTTACTCGCTCCGGGATGACATATATTATTATTCATTATTTTTGGCAGAATTGCCAATAAAAATACATTATAGACAGAGTTGCAAGTAAAATGTTTTTCTGGCAATGGCGCCGTTGTCACATGCATAAACTTCGCACATATAACAATCTTCAAATTATCTCGCAATGACTTTTCTGCTAACGTTGCAAAACAAAAATTGTATGTTCACACGGTTGTAAATTCACAGGGCTGCATTTTTCCGCCATTTTTCTGGCAATGTTGTCTGATCTGCAAATCGTGTGTACTTACCTTAAGTAGAGAAGTGCGAAGTGTATGCATGTGACAACGGCGCCATTGCCAGAAAAACATTTTACTGGCAACACTGTCTATAAAATATTTTTATTGGCAATCCTGCATATAAATATTTACAAAATATATTGTAAATATATGAAATTTTAAGGGTTTCTTGCAATCGTCTGAACTGTCAATTAACCTTTGCCTAACAATCTGTCATTGCCCGTACATTTGCAGCACTTTACCAGAGTTGATAACGTTGTCCGATCTGGCAATCGTGTGTACTTACCTTCAGGTGTAGAAGATCGATGTTAGTCCTAGATCACACGAGGCAATCTTTTCCTAGCAAGTTTCAAATTTGTAGGAGAGGCAGGCGGAAAGAGCTCTCCGCATCTCGCTACAACTACAATTGACACATGCTTAGAAAAAATAGCCTCGTGTGAAGCAGGACATACTAATCATATGTAGCCAGAAGCAACGGATAATTCAGCGTAGGCGACGATTTGCGAAGGTTTGCAGTTTTCTGATTGATTTTTTGTTAAGTCCCCAAGTTTCACATCCGTAGGGAAGTATAGGTTTGACACATGTATTGCAGACCTTTATTTTAAGGTCACGGGATAAGACATCAACAACTTTTTAGCATTTCGTGCTTTTTGAATTATGTTGGTCACATCCTCGTGCGACCCACTATTTGCTGAAATTGTGTAACCCAAATAGCAAAAGGTCTTGACATCTTCCACTGTTTCACCATTCAGAATAAGCGGGTTATTGTTGGTAGTATTTATTCTAATTAATTTTGTCTTTTTTGAGTTTATCTTGAGTCCAACTATTTGGCCATTCCGATTAAGAGCTTGTAGTTTCCTGTATATTTTCAAAACTGTGTGCCAGTAAGCAGATGTCGTATGCTTTATCCAGATCATTGAGTTTGATGAAGGGGGTCCACTGCAAACCGTCATAGCATCATCCAATATTAGTAGAAATAGGAGTGGAGAGCAGCGTTGCCGTTTTGGTAATTTCCGACCAAATTTGGTCGGATGGATTTAAAATTTTTCTATTTGGTCGGATGGTCGGACCAAATCAATTTTGGTCGGTTTTATTCTCGAATATATAAGTCTAATAATACATAATAATTGGAAAATTAATAACAAATTGAATTACTAAAAGTTAAACCTTTTGGTGAATCCCAATATTTTTCTTGATCGCTGCAAGCAGTATCGACTTGTTGATCGAAATTGTGGACAAATACATTGTAAGACACATTTATTTGAAAATAATGATTTCAGGCAAAAACAAAAAATTATACGAAGATATTCCTTCCCGTCCAAACGTCAAAATCTGTTGCGAACGAATAGGAATGATTCGCGAAAAAACGGTTTTACGGGAATATAACTTGACATTTTTTTGTAAATCGGTTTCTGATTGTGACAATTACAAAAAATCGGGAAATCGGTCGGAAAATACGCGGAAACCCTCACTCGTTCAAATCAAATTCCTATTCTTTCGTCACAGATACTTACCCGGTACCGGAAGGAATATCTTCGTTAATCTATTGTTTTTGATTTCGGGTTCGACAAAGATAATTTCGTTTACTGAAATGTGGTTTGCAGTTGTCTAAGTTATCGTTCCTGGAAAAAAATTGTTTTTTTCACCTGTTCTATATTCCGCGAGTGGATTGAAAAGTTTGGTCTACTTCTGTTATTTTTCTGAAATTTTGTAAATTTCGGAGCTTCACTGAATTATTCAGGCCTTAGCCATAAATAATGGAAGTTAAAAAGTATTTATAACATTGAAATCAATTCAACAAACCTTAACATTTTATAAATATGGTATTCTACGTACAATTTTTCGTCCACAAGTGATAATGTCGTTAGCTGACCAAGTCCTTTTTTACAACCTTTGATATCTGTCACAAACTAGGTCATACAACTAAATTAAGAAACAAATTTTAAAATTTGTATTAAATGTTTTATAAAAAAAAGTAGAAATTGACTTGAGTCCGTTTATATTACACACTTTGCATTGATAGCAAAAGTGTGGAAACAAACAGAAGTAAAATATATTGAAATTTATTTTTAAATGCAGAATAACTTTTTATTTTTAAAAATTATTATTATTGCCAATTATTTTTTGGAATTTATAAAAAGACTTTTAGTCACATTGAAGGGCACAAAAAAGACTGTCTTGAAACTTGGGAATTTGAAGACGATGATTAGGGTTAAAAAGTCAAAAAAAGTATATTGTATAACAACGATTTTATAGAATGAGGTTGTACTAAGATTTGGTCATATTCTCCTGTCACGGTACAATAATAAAAACACAATTTGTTTGGAATTGTAAATGTACCGTCCATGTTACGATATAGTCTCTATAGAATGATCCCAACCGATTTTGTTCCTTCACACCGTCGTAGGTCCATGATTTGACATAGCAGAAGAAATTTGAGAAACAGAAGTCCCATCCAATTTTATTTCTTGGTGCCTTTAAAAAGGTCAAACCAGATTTGCCTTATTGACGCCCTAACAATCGAATTTCACCCAGAACCATTCAAACGAGCAATTCCAGTTATAGCATTGAATGTCACCAATGATGTAGATTATATTCGATTCGGATGGGCCACTTTTCAACAATTTCCATGTTTCCTCAAAATCTAAAAAAGTTGTCACCAAACTCTGCAAAACATCAATAACTTGAGTTTTATAAATTTGGTCGGCTACAATGGATTTTGGTCGGATTTAGGGACAATTTTGGTCGGAAAAAAATTGCTCCTGTGGCAACACTGGTGGAGAGAGTACACAGCCTTGCCGAACACCGAGAGCAATTTGAAAGCTCTCTGATGTTTGTAGACACATAAAAAGTTGGAATTATATTATATGTGAAAAAAAATATACAGGATTGCCACTACGCAAGAGGCAAGTTCAAAATTGAATTAGAGAAATTGTCTTGGCTAAAATTGCCTCGTGTAAATCGCAACATTCATCGTCATTGCTGCGGTGTGCGTATTGCGCAACGCCTAATTTAGTCGCAATCGCTAACGCTATCGCCGTCAATTAGGTTTGCATTCACGAATGATTATTTAACAGCTGTTTTTGACATATGAAATACTTGTTTTGTTTTTCATTATTTCTCTCAGACATTTGCGTACATATGTACATACATAACTACGCATTCTCCAAAAAGAGGCGGACATAATTCAAAGCTGTGAGTTTTAACAGCCGATCCAATCTATCTATCATCGAAATCTAGAACTTGATTAAGAACTATATCATGGATTTTACAATTGTGGATTACTATGGACCGCAGACATCTAAATGCGGCTATTGCAAGGGTCTTCAATGCGCTGTGGGAAATGGTAAGTTGCTAGTTTTCATTTAGAATTAGTGGAAGAAAATGAACAACAATTTCGGCGTGTTGTTGTTGTGGTTAATGTATTCTGCGCAAAGTTGCTATTATTATTTATTAGCTTTGATATTTTGCATTTTCTTTCTACAATTTCATTGATAATTTCGTGGGTGCTTTATTTTTAACCAAACAACTATTTTAGTGGACAAGATTGAACGAATATTTTCAGACAGCTGGTTATTCATTCTTTGTTTGCGTATTTTTTTTCGGGCTGGTTTTTATTTCTGCTGCCGCTGCTGATGTTGTTGGTCTTGGTTGGGTTCCCAGTACCAGTTGTGTCAGCAGCAAACAAACAGGTGCCGTTCCTGCCTTTCGCGAAAAACCCGATGCACTGCTATAGTGTTATCTCTGGAAATGTTATTGACCGACCTTCAATTTAATTATATTAAATTATGCATTCATTTCCATCAGTCCATAAATAAAGCAAAGGCACTGCGGCCGGCGGCGCTCCTTTCTATTCTCGTGCTAAATGACAGAAGGTTTTCTTTGTTTATATTCCTGCTAGTTTCTGTATATACTTGTTATATTTCTTGAATTAGTCAGTAGCTGGTGTAACTCATAAGTAGACTTCTACGTGTTAATGTTAGAACAAAAGAAGGGTATGAGTAATGTAATAACAAGTTACATATTGGGAAAAAACCTTAGGAAAGCCTTTGTACATTGCAATATGTAGGTAATTATTTGTAGGTAAACTGTTATTAAGTAAATATGCCTTCTTATTAGAAAAAGATTGCAAACTATTCAGAAGTTCAAAGAAAACATTTTCTTATATATTTTTTAGACTTACAATACTTTGAGCTATTATATTGCTTTAGCATTAATAAATTTCAATAGATAATGATTAGCCGAATTAATTTTCTTATAATTTCTAAATCGTAAAATGTTGACTCATCAGTTTTGTTTTTGCAGGAATGAAGTGATATACATAGCTTGACTAATATGAATTTGAGCTTAGGCTTCACGCATTTGATTAAAAATAATTTATAGTTAAATAATACCTACATAATTTCCAATTTGTATACCCCCACATTAAGGGAGGAAGCTAAAAGTGTAACACATCGAAGGAGATTACATCTACCCTAGTAATGCTAGGTGGAAATCCCTTTAAGGACATTTTAGGACACTGGGGCTATGTCCGTCCGTCTCTCGGTTTGTCTGGCTAGAGAGCACAATATGTCTCGATAGGAGGGACCAATTAATTTAAAATTTTGTATTTGATGTTGTTGTTGTCTGTCTCAGGCTTGGTTCGAAGATGTGTCATATTGGTCCACTTCTTCTGGTAGCTCCTCCACAAAAGGGATGCAATTTAGTGATATATTAAATCTCTAATAACTTCTGTACTACTTATACATAATTCATTCCATACATAGAAACAGCTTGGCATGCTGTTGAACGTGCCTAGAGCATTATATACAATAATTTTAAGGTGTAAATTAGTTAGAACTTCGATATATATAAAAATCAAGATAGGTACTACAACAAGGCTGGAAGGCATGCTGAAATGAAGATGGCGCCACATAATGACAAGAGCCGTCTTCGGAGGGGTCGCAAAATTTATAGAAAGATAATCTGATCAATTAGGTTAACTTCTCAGAAAATACTTTTTTTTGGTTGAATGGCCAGATATTTTTAATTCGAAAGTAAAACCCATAGTCCAAAAAAAATTATTTTGAAAATTGACACAACTTAAGTTTTAAAATATTATGTTCCTATTAGCAAACCCGTTAGTAGAATGACAAACTCCAGATGATGTAGATATATTTAAGAATATGCATATATAAAATACTGGAAAAATAAAACAGAATGCTATAACCTCTTCTGATAATTATGTAAATACTTCACTGTCAAGGTCAGAGTATTGTTTGAATATAAAACGGACACATACATACATACAAAGATTTCAGAAAAACGTGACGCCAACAACAACACATTTAACATACAAAATAACGTAAAATATTTTTACGCCCAACGTTGTGTTGGTTTAACTATCAAAGTAAAAGTTTCCAATTACATTTAGCCATTTGTGGAAGATGGAAAAATTTCTTTTTAAATTGAAAGAAATTGTTTTTAAACCACCAATGTTTGTGGTGTCAAACATTTTTTAAGAAATTTTTCCTTTCGAGAAAATTGTTTTTCAAAAAACTAGTTTGAGATTTATTTATCATTTAATTTACTTGTTTTCATCGGAGTAACCGAGCCTATAAATCTTAAATATATATAACGTATCAATAGACTTAATTATAAAATAATACAAAAAATACGAGTTATAAAAAAAACTGACTAAATTCCTCCTAACATTCACAGTATTTATAAACAATTATACAGAAATCAACAATAGGAAAAACTACTCACTTTGAAAATAAAGATATATATACAAAAAAACAACAAATTATACCAAAATAAATAAATATTTAAAGGAAAAGTTTTTTTGAAATATAATAAAATCATACTTTTAACTTTTTAGCAGATATGTTAATTTTTATTTTACTTTCATTCTAATTGGATTTAATTAATTAATATGTGTTTCAAATTTATTTCGTTGGGAAGTTTTATTTTTATTTTTTTTTTATTGTATTTACATTTTCGTTTGAACTGTTGCGTTTATCTGTGCTCTGTTTATCTTGTTTTCTTTTGCATAAGGACTTCTTATTTTTGTGGAACGTGCAAAACTGAGCACATGGAGTTTATCTTAAGTTTCTCATCTATTCTCTTTAGCATGTACATTTTTCAATTTAGTTTATGTGTTATTTTGGCTAAAATGAATTAAAGAATAAAATACTCCAAAGTCATTTATTTTGGTTACTTATACATATTTTTAAAGACCTTCAAAGTTGAAATACCAAAACATGTGCTCCCTTTGGTGGTCAGTTTTGTGAGGCAATAATGACCTCTGCCAAATTTCATGAAAATCCTTTTATATCATATCAAATCACATATACCCTATATATCGACACCTCCATTCTAAAACATGCTAAGTCGACTTAGCATAGTTTTAGGGAGATTGCATTTTTATTTTCTAAATATTCCTAATTATATTCAGTCAAAATTTGGTGTTTATCCGTCAACCTTAGCATAATTTTCAAATGTGAACGGAAAGTTCATTTTCGCTCTAGCTCCTTAACGGTACGGCGGATCGGGAATCGGTCAGTGGCAAAAAGATAGCTCTTAACGCTCATGGGTGTCAAGGTCGTATTTGATGCTTTCCTTGTACGCCCCGCTTTCGTCGGTTTCTTGCTACTCCTATGCGATGAAGATGTGCTTGTAAGCTTGAGTGTCCCGTTAGAACACTCTTCATCTTACTAATCTCGATCTTATTTAGTTTCAGAAACTACTTGTTTTGTACTCATTTGGGTCACCCCACAATATATTTGCAGTTGCTCCTACTGTTGCGCCATTCCACTCAGTTTTGTGAGCCATCATTGCCCAGTACTTCAACTCATCCTTCGTGGCTTCGAAAGGTTTCCAATTTTCTAAGTTTATTACTCGGAAGTTCTGTGTCCTTTGAAGCCAAGCTGTTTACTCGTTCATTTCCAATCACTCCGTAGTTGTTGTTGTTGTTATAGCAGCTTGGAGACGCTGAGTTGATAATCCTTAAGTCTATTTCTATTACAGACTTCGTCCCGGCATATATCCGATAATCGCAATGTTGTTCCCTGAAATTAACTAGGGATGTAACGAAAGTGGCTTTAGCGAAAGCGAATGCGAAAGCGAATATTGAAATATATTTGTTGCGAATGCGAAAGCGAATAGTGAAATATTAATTTTTGCGAAAGCGAATGCGAATAATAGTTAGAGCCTTTGGTACCAACAAATTTAAGGAACAGAATTGATACTTTTCCAGGATATTCAAGTATTAAGACTGTTTTCCATAGTTTTACCTCCTGTTACCACAAGCACACACATATCTTCAAATTGTGTGAAGGGAATAATGAGATTTAACACTTTAATAAATGGAAGCGAATACTGAAATATATTTTTGCGAAAGCGAATGCGAAAGCGAATAATCCAAAGATAGTTTTTGCGAATGCGAATTTTAAAATGATGCGAATAATTCGAATTATTCGAATTATGATGAAAACATGAAATGTTGATGTTCAATTTTTCCGGTGCCCTGGCTGGAAGTTGAACACAGCACCTTCGGGATCAAAGTCTAAAGCACTAACCACTAAGCTACCCAAGGCCACACACTCCGTAGTGAACTGGTACCCATAAAATACGCAGTTAGCCATGGGTTGAATAATCATTTGTTGGCATATTTAGGCTTAGTGGTATTACTGAGCCAGTTCACACACACCGTGATAGCTCGAACTTCTGCTTGAAATACCGTGTTGTGGTCTGGTAGGCGAGAGTAAAGTTCGACTTCTGGTGCATCAACTGCATGTAGCAGTTGGTTCCCACTGGAACATAAGCTAGTCGTGTGTTTTCCCTGGAGCTTCTGTCTGGCAGATTTTCGTTGTTTGAATATGACTGTAATATCTTCTGATTTGGATGTGGATTTAAAATCTAAGCGCTATAAAATACAAATTCATGGATAGTTCATTACGAGGGCTGCTATATATATTTCTGGCCTAATAATGAAAATGCGAATATTTATCATCAAAAATGGTTTTATTGTTTTTCAAAGTATTCTCCAGCATGATTTGATGACCCATCAATTCGACGTTTTGGCCGGTCAAAAAGGCGCTGGTTTGAGCCGATGTGTGAGAGCTCGCATTGTCATGGTGCACAATGATTCGTCTTCTCTTGTTCGTTTTTATAATTTCTCCGAAGACTTCAGGCAAACAAATTGTGGTGTACCACTCAGAATTGACCTCCTACGTTGCTCAAGCGGAACAGACGCCACATGACCAGTTTTGCCGATGAAACAGGCGACCATTTGCTTCGAAGTGATTCTTCCTCGAACAACTTTCGTTGGATTTGGCTCGTCTTCGAAGACCCCACGGTCGATTACTGTTTTGTTTTGGGCTCATACGCATAGATCCAAGATTCGTCACCTGTGACGATCTTATAAACGTCTTTTGAAGCACCGCGATAGTATTTTTTCAAAATTTCTTTGCACCAATCCACACGAGCCTTTTTTTGAGCGATTGTCAAATTGTGCGGGATCCAACGAGAACAAACCTTTTTTACGGCCAGGTGTTCATGCAATATCGAATGTATGCTGGTGGAAGAAATGCCCAAGGATGCCTCTATAGCACGGCATCAATGTTCTCTGGCACATCGGCCGTTTTTGGACGACTTTCACGACCTTCGTCTTTGAGCGAGCGTCGGCCACGATTGAAGTCATTAAACCAGTTTTTCACAGTGATATTG
This sequence comes from Eudasyphora cyanicolor, assembly GCA_963930755.1. Taxonomy (NCBI): domain Eukaryota; kingdom Metazoa; phylum Arthropoda; class Insecta; order Diptera; family Muscidae; genus Eudasyphora; species Eudasyphora cyanicolor. Next base: position 36,387,482 of record OZ005738.1, read on the forward strand.
GTTGGTGCTTCATCGCCATACAAAGATTTAAGTTCATCGATGCCCACTTGTCGTGATAATCCACGTCGAAAGTTGTGAAAAATGATCGCACGAAAATGTTCACGAGTTAATTCCATTTTTTTGCCAAATTGATTTTTTCATGTCACTGTCAACAACACAAATGATGGTCGTACGTCAAAATGTTCTGAGTACGTTTATGCTAAAAATGTCAAACTTTCCAATGGAAATGTCAGATGGCGCCAGGAATATATATAGCAACCCTCGTATCATTAGGGAAACAACATTGATAAAACTTGACAAATTTCTCCTAATTCTGCTTCGATAGGACGATGTAGGGTATCATATAGTCGGCTCCGACCTACTTTAGTCCTTTCTTACTGGTTATTTCAACGAACTTTTATTAACAAACGTTCCCAACGCTGCCACTCTTACAGGACCCTTCCGACATCACCACAACGTAGGGATAGCGTACACCTCATGATCCGGTCCATAAAGGGTTTAAGCAAGACGGTGGGATACAGAAAAATTTGGACAGCCGGCACATGCAAAATATAGATACAAATATATTAACAGTTTTTGTTTTTAGTTATCTTAATTCCGTAATCTTCTTTATAATTAATTCTTATTTAATTCTCTGCGGTTACATTTTTTACATTATATGTATTTATTACTAATTTATTGCAATTTCGATCTTCTATTTGTAGGTATGCACGCTTATACGATGACCCCAAAAGATTATCAGGATTTAATTGATAGAGGCTGGAGACGTAGTGGTCATTACTGCTATAAACAGGATAACACAACTACTTGTTGTCCTCATTATACGATTAAGTAAGCTTTTCAATTAATTGTGTATCGATTATAATATATACATATACATTCGTATTTCTATAAAACTCTCTTACAGATGTGATGCATTGGCCTTTAAACTATCCAAATCCCATAAGAAAATAATCAAACGTATGAATCGTTTCCTGCGCGATGGCAAACGTGATAAAAATGAGCAAGGTGAAGATATGCCCGCAATTACAAACGGCAAAGTTAACGCGAATGAGAGTAATACGGATAACGAAAATGGTTGTGGTATACGCGAAGAAGTGCAGGCACCCAATGTACCAATAAAAGATATCAACTTGGAGGCTTTCGCCAAGGCTAATGTTGGCGAAAACCCAGGGGATGTGAAAGAAAAGGACGAAAACAACGTGAAATCGCAATCGCTTGAGATTAAGGCGAATAAAAAGGCCACAGAAGATACCCCCAATAACAGTAGGAAATGTAAGTCTTATATGCTTTCTTTATAGCACTGTGCAAAACAATGTTTCGACGGACCTGGTAAATATTTTGTCAGACAAGTTTAAATTTGTTTCCAAAAAGTGTACTCACATTTTTAAAATGTTTTCCTGGGCCCGTTCTGAATGGAATCAATTGAAAATGTCCATGTAAGAAAGGAAGAAGTCGAGCGGATAACCTACGCCATACTATTAAAACAGAATAAGAAGAAATCTTGTCAAGTTTTATCAAAATCGTGATGCTAGTTGATATTGATTAATTGTTTTTTTTTAATTTCCAGCCGGCGATGGTAGTAATCCTCCCTGCAAGAAAGCCAAACAAATGCGTCTGGAACGCAGACTAGCTAAACAGGCAGCCAAGGGTTTACCAGCAGTGGTGGAGAGCAAACCACCCAAGAATCATGAGAAATCCCTGAAAGAATTTCTCAATGAGGCACGACCCGATGATAAGCACAAATTAAAGGTAAACCCAAAAGCTTTTACTAACTTTAGGGTCAGAATTTTTAATATCAACAGCCTACGTAGTTATTTTCTAGATTTGTCTTAGGAATGTTCCATATTATTTTATTTGTATTTCATTTTAATGGGTTTTGGGAATTTTGAAGATTAAAAAAAATGTGTGTTTCTGGTTTTATGGATTTCAACGAAATAAGTTTCATTTTAAAGATAGCATAACTGGTGAAAAATTTCAAACTATAGTCTATATTTCGACCATAACTTTTTTTACAAATATTAAGATCGATTGTTTTGGCCAATGACTGGATTTGTTTGAATTACATTAATATTTTTTGTATTTCATTTTTAGTGAAACCAAAAACATTTTTCAAATATAAATTTTTAATTTTTTAAAATCCACAAGAATTACAAATAGTTTGCCAATTTTTGGCTCAACTGTAGGCTGACCAAAAACATAGCTCTGTACCAAATTTCAAGTGGTTTTGCACTCTATCACTTATATTCTTTTTTTAGATCTTTTAATTTTTAGTACAAAATAGTCACTTTATGTTGCAGGTGATAATGAATATGATTCTTCTAAATACTATGTATCAAAATGCAGAAGAATTGATCAAGTTTTATTGAAGTTATAAGGGATTCAATATTTCACCAAATGTTAACCCTTTCGTTGGGGTGGGTGTGGGCCAAGAGTAGTGGGCCAATTCGGACCATATTCGAACTTTAACTAACTTTGAAGTAGATAGTCAAAATGCAGAAGAATTGATCAAGTTTTATTGAAGTTATAAGGGATTCAATATTTCACCAAATGTTAACCCTTTTGTTGGGGTGGGTGTGGGCCAAGAGTAGTGGGCCAATTCGGACCATATTCGAACTTTAACTAACTTTGAAGTAGATAGTACTAGCTACAAAATATGAAGTCATTCGGATACTCTGTTCTAGAGCTATAGCTCTCGAATTATATATGTATAGTCAGATACACAGACGGACGGGCATAGCTCAAATTACTTTAATTCTGCCGATACAAATTACCTCAAGTACATCCATACAGATTCTCTAGCTAATGATGTATACCATCGTACTTTTAACAAATTAATAAAATTATATATTTTAACAAAATAATATGGCCCATCGCGAAACTACACATCTATAAAATCAATATTGAAAATTCTGATCCAATAACATTAGCTTGCAATCATATTACGGTTAAGGACGACGTGAGTGTTGTGTAGTTTTCTTTATACATAACATTTTTTTTATTTTCCAAAGAACACTTAAATGTTCCATTTAACTATTTACAGATTGTACTAGTTCCATCCTCCAAAAGCATTTACACGGATGCGGCTTTTAATTTATATCGTAAATACCAACTAACAATACATAATGACAGTCCTGAACGTCTAGAACCTAAGAAATTGCAACGCTTTTGTTACAACTCCCCTTTAAAGGTAATTGGAAATTAATTAATAAAATGTTCTTTTTTTCGCATTTCTTACAGTTGTCAATTATTCATGTAAAAAGTGATGAGTTCTTCAAAACCCTACCGATAACTTACGCGCTTTATGCAAAATATCAAACGCGTATTCACAATGATCCACCAACAGCCGAACAGGAATATTTAGTTTTTTTACAACGATCACCATTGAAGGTGGACAATTTATTTTGTTTTTCTTTTATTGTTATTTGTTTTTAAATTACATTTTCTGTTTGTTTAATTTTTTTTCTTTTAAATTGTTTGCTTTGTTCCTTTCCTCCTTTCGTCCTTTAAGATTTATATAAAGTCTTATTTGGTTTTCTTTTTCTTTCTTTCTTTAGCATTCTAAACCTTCGGATGGTCCTCCTTCCGGATATGGGTCCTTTCATCAGCAATACTATTTAGATGATAAACTAATTGCCGTGGCTGTCATTGATATTTTACCCTATTGCGTTAGTTCAGTTTATTTCTTTTATGATCCTGACTATAATTTCCTTTCGCTGGGAACTTATAGTTCACTAAGGTGAGTAGTGAGTTCAAATAATTTATACTTTAATTTATTTATTTTCATCATTGTAACCGATGATACTACTTGGAAATATTAAATACCTTAACCCCCAATTTCACAACCTCCGGTTAGAGCTTACTCACAGTTAAAAAATAAAAAGTTCATACAATTTGACAGCTATAACTGTAAGTTGGCTCTAACTGTAGGATAACAGGAGATTGTGGAATTGGCCGTTTTTTGTTTTTCAACAATTTTATAAAATAAATAGATCAAATACAATACAAAAACAAAATTTCTAATTCTTAATTCTTTCTTTCCCCCCAGAGAACTAGAACTTGTCCAAGAACTTGCCGCAAAAGTGCCTGCATTAAAGTATTATTATATGGGTTTCTATATACATTCCTGCCAAAAAATGCGTTACAAAGGCAAATTGTCCGCCTCGTATCTGCTATGTCCAGAGGCCTATACATGGCATCCCTTGACAGATGGTATGTTCAGAAATTCATAATAGACAACATTATTTACTAATTTTCCAATTTTTTTTTGCAGAAATTCGTCTCAAACTTGATATCAATAAATATCAACGCTTCAATGAAGATTCCCTCGCCCGAGATGCTAATGAGTTTAAGGAAAGCGACATGGATTTGATATTATTGATGATTGATCAAAGTACTTATATTAAATATCGTCAATATAAACAGGTATGTGATAATGAAAGGCTTTTGGTTGATGTCTTGAAATGGCATATCTTGTGAATTTGTAGGCTGTGATTCTGTCCATAATTGGAGGGCTTATTTTTTCCCGCAATAAGTAGTCATTGTTTCAATGCTTTGCTTTTCACTTTGTAACTTTGAAATCCCATTAGAATTATAGATTTTTATCTGAATGATTGATTTACATATTCTTGAATAATATCAATCTCCAGCTTAATAGTGAATGTATTTCATATACCATTTTCAATTTTCATGAGCTATTGTACTTAATTTATCGTCTGTCCAAAGGCTTATAGCTACAAAATGTATTTAATATTATCTACAACATATATTTTTGTATATTTTCTCCTGAAATTCCCATCCGGAACATACAAGGCCATGACAAAATCATTCCAAACAATTCTATTATTAGCCCATCGTTTTGTTTGAACCCAGCTACCACCGGTCGGTCCAAGTTTCGAGCTTTCTCGAGCTACCTTCACCTCGTATGTTCTATATTATTTTAATCAAAATTAAAATATGTGTGTATATAACAATATCAGTAATATAAGTCCACTATTTACTTGAATTTGAGCACGAACTTTAACATTTTTAATTAATTTAAAAAAAGTAATATCAGTCCACTATTGACTTGAATTCGATCTTGAGCGTTGACAATACAAATATCGGTACTGGCCACATCTATCGGACTTCTGATCGCAACAACATCCCGACACCTTTTCCTCATCTCCACAACTTCTACAGAGGTCATTGCACTCAGTTCCCAACCTCATGGCGTGTTCGCCGATCAGGCAGTGTCTTGTCAGAACGGACACTAAAGTGGACAGTTTTTTCCACTCTAGTGTTAGGCGATATTATACCTTTGGTATATAGTCCACCAGCGTAGCTTTAAGGACTACATCAGCAGAATCTCTAGAAGTTCAACTCCATCTGATCCCGATTGATAGTGTGACTAGAGAAGTTATAACCAGAGAGGCATTAAGATTACGTTGTCTATTAATGTGGAGGTACAAGAACTGCAGACACATGTTAACATCACATTGTAGAACAAAGATAGGCGACCAGATGGAGACGATGTGATCATTAAAGCTCCACTGGTGCTCAGGCAAGCAGATCTGTGAACCTTCATTAATTGACTGGTGATGGATTGCTTATCAGTGCCGTCTAAGACACCATACAATAGCATTCGGCTCCGCCTAACTTTGTCCTTCCTTACTGATTTGAAAAAAGATGATTAGTTTCATTTGTAGAAAGTGATTTTTTTAGAGCTTTCGGATTTAATTAAAAAAATAACACATAAAATTTAGAGAAATGTATGAAATCTTTATTTGAGTCGATAGAACTCTCTTCAATATATCATCCGGCCCACAAAAAATAATGTAAAGTTGTTAAGTCTCCGATCTAGACGGCCAATTGAACTCAAAATTCAATAAAAATAAATAAAATTCAATAAGCGAGCGTTATTAGTTTGTAAGTCGATTCATGGTTTAATTATAGACCAAACTATATATGTTTGACAGTAACTTGTTACACGAAAACAGCTTAGCTGCCAAAAAAAGTGTTGCTAAAAAATCACCCATTAAAAGGTTTCGTTTGAAAATAGTTTCATTTGTTTTGGTTTCATTTTTCATTTAATTATTTTTAATTAATTTAATCTAAAAATGCTGTCTAACAAATCTTTAATAATTACCTTTTTTTTGTTTAACAACAAACTTGTATATATGATATACTCGTATATATATTTATAAGTCTTCATTCCAAATTTTGCAATTAAAAAATCATAATTTTATCACAACAAATCATTTAAATTACTTTAGTTCTTCATAACGTCATTATAAAGGCTGCCAATCTTTATGGAACATTTATAAATAAATATAAGTAAAAACTCTGATACACAAATTTTGATTCGCTCTACCATAAATAATCTATATACTACATTACGCGTGTTTTGTATCATTAAGTTAAAAATTGCGATAAAAGCCCATCCAGATCAAATAAAATAATTAACGAAAAACAGTTGTTCCTGTCGACTTTGTACCGAATAGAAAAAGTGTTTTTAATAAGCAAAAAGAAATTTGCTAAATGTGTTGAACGGCATACGATTTGTTTCCCCTCATAAAATTATTGCATATGTATGTATACATTGAGCTTGTTGTTAATATAAACTTCACATTATTCATGCTTGTATATTGTTGTATATATTGAAATTCGATTTCAAACAAAATCCTCGTTTCCCAAAAGCAAAATCAGCAGAATTTGAATTTATGGGACGCCATATGGAGCAGAATGCATAAGGTAAAGTAGTATACCATGCCAATTCAAATGTTTATCTCTTCAATAAAACTATGCATTATTCATCTGAAAAGTGTTAAAATTAAAATAAGTACATTCTTATTAAATGAAGAAGAACATTTTCAATATTATTATTGTTTTTAATTAATACAATATTACAGAAGAAAAAGTTGATTATTCAGAAAACTATATTAAAAAAAATGTTCCATATAAAATATTTATATCCCAAAAAATTGTAATAATGAATTTAATAAAAAATTTCCGTTTGTGTTTTAAAACAATGGCTAAACTATTCCTATCGCCCAACGTTTTGATATGGACCCCATTTGACTTTGACTTCGTCACTAGAAGCAATATTTTTTTTTGAACATATCTAAACCATTTGGCGTATTTTCATTTTATTTTTAGTTTTCTACAAAATTTAATTGAAACTAAAATTTTCTGGAAAATATTGTCAAAATATCGTTTTTTAGAACTTTTTTTTATAAATTCCAATTTTCCGATTCGAATTATTTTCATTCTTTAATTAATTGCGATTTCGTTACTGGAAAAAGTGCAGCATTTTCTTTGCCCTTTTCGCGATAACATCACTTTTCTTATATATTTTTGAAGTTTGAAAATTGTAGTTATGTTCGAGTCACTACATTATTTCAACTTAAAGAGTGCAAATATTTTCAGGTATTTCATTCACTTCGACGAGATTTCCAGAAACAATATCGCCATAAGACATATTTTACCTATCTCTAGAAAATGCATTTTTTTTAGAAAATGTGATCCCACATTTTTCTAGAAAATTTTATCGAATTTGTTTTGTAGATTTTTTTCGAAATTACATTTTTCTGTTTTCACTGAAATTAATTTTTTATTACTCTTTGAAAATTTTGTCAAAAATTCACTTTCCTTAAAAATCATGTCAAAAGTGGATTATTGTATATTTTTTTATTGAAATTCTATTTAAGTGGAAAATGTTCTCAAATTACACTTTTACAGAAAAATTCTTCAAAAGACATGTTTGCGATTTAATCGTTCAGTCATATTTTTAGAAATTTCCTCTTTCCGATTTTACAGACATATTTTATCATATTTCCTAAATTTATTTTTTAGAAAATTTCGTCGAAGACAATTTATTCTACAAAATTTCCTAGAATTTGTTTTTCTTAGAAAAATTTATCGAATTTTGAATTTTTAAATTCAATTTTTGTGAAAAATATTTCAAAATAGCATTTTTCTAGTAAAATTCGTCAAATTTGCATCTTTCCATTTTATTTCTTTACATTCTCCAATTAACATATATTTTTTCAAAATTTAATTTTTTTAGAAAATTTTGACGAAATTGCATTTTTCTAGAAAATACATCAAATTTAGTTTTTTCTAAAAAAATTTTATTTGTTTTTCTGTAATTAATTGTTTACTATTTGCTAGAAAATTTCGTTAACTTTGTACTTTTCTAAAAAAACTTGTCGAAATTGCATTATTGGATAAAATTTCATTGAAATAATTCAATTTATGTGGAAATTATTGAAATTTTTTTTAAAATTTTTTTTATAGAAAATTTCATTGAAATTGTTTTTCATAGAATTTTTTATTTTTCAAAATTGCATATTCTAGAAAGATGCCGTCAAAATATAATTTCTTTGAAATTTATTGTTCAATGTAAACATTAATAACACAGAGTAATTAAATTAAGGTTATTTCTATTTGAGAATGTTTCCCTAACCTGTTCGTTGGGCTTCAAGAGAGACGCAGGTCTGAAAACCCTTGTGTAGGGTATTATATAGTCGTATGGCCCGATTTCATTGTTTCATCGTCTATTAAGTTTGCAATTTCCTGCTAGAGAGTATTAAAGTATTATCAAGAATATGTGGTATACTTTTAGGCTTTAATTAGGTCAAAATTATTTTACACGATTATAACCATTTATGATACAGACAAGTTTTTTGTAATCTTCAAATGTTTAATAAAAAATAAATTTTGATTATGACTTCAATATTTCGCGGACAGGAATAAAAAGTCTAGATTTTTACATTTTCCCTACCAAACCCACTATTTCCATAAAACGAATTCGCCTGAGACGAAGGAAATGATCAAAATTACTCAACAAAATCTCGTTTTTTATAAAGCCCAGAAATCCAATTGTCTATATCCGAGTTTTTTCACACGTAACTAGAAAATTTGACGAAGTCGTTTTATATGGAAACATGTGTAAAGCTAAGTAAGAAACTTCCTTGTAGCTATCTATAGTGAATATCTTTAAAATTGTTTTCTCAATATTTGTTTGTTGTTGTGTTAAAATTGTCTCTATTTCCATTCCAGATCGCTGGTGCCGATGATCGTGCTGCTATATTGAAATATGGACAATTAGTGGGAAAACCCTTGGCGCATCGTATGCTCTATGTGAAAATGTAAAGTTCAAAACGCGATTCTTATTCATATGAAAAATCGACATAGTTAAATACTTATTACAATTTCATTTATTATCTATTTCAAAAGAAGCTTTAAATTATTCTATTTAAAAAAAACTATGTATATTGTTATTTATTTGTTAATCTATATATGTCGATTTATGTAATTTGCTTCAAGAGATTTAATTTAATTAAAATTAAATATATAGTTAAATAAAAATCGTTAAAACAATAATACATTCATATTTTTTCAATTTTTAGATAAATGAAGTAAGTTTGTAAGTGAAACATTTATGTGTATAAAAGTGTTCCAATTAGAACAGATAGCATTTAGTATCGGTTCCAAACCAAGAATTTTGAAAATATTACCCAGATGAAACAAATGTTTCTTTTGCGATCAATATTTTTTTTTTAAATTTGTCAAAACGTAACGTTTAAAATAATTTTTCTAGAAAATATTATCGAAATTCAATTTTTCACCATAATTTCGCCGAAATAGCATCTTTCTAGAAAACTTAATCGAAATTGTTTTTTTTTTTAATTCATTGAAATTTAATTTTTATAGAAAATTAAGCCGACATTAAATAAATTTAAATTTGGTAAAAGTCGAAATTTTTAGAAAACTTCGCCCAAGATTCGTCTTTTTTTTTAGTAAATTTCGTCAAATATGATATTATTTAGAAAATTTCGCTAAAAATAATTTTTCTAGAAAATGTCATCAAAATTTAATTTTTCAAAATAATTTCGCAGAAAAAGCATTTTTCTGGAAAATGAAATCGAAATTATATTTTAGAAAATTTCATCTAAATTTAATTAGACTTAGAAAATTAATTTAATAGAAAATTTTCCCAAAATGTATTTTTCTTAGAAAATTTCATTATTCTAGAAAATATTCGTTTGCTTTTTTATAATATAGTCGAAATTGCATTTTCCCAGAAAATGCCATTATTTCATTTAGATAAGTTAATTTTGTTGAATTTTTGTTTTTCTAGGAATTTCGTCTTAAATGAATTTTTCTTGAAAATTTCATCAAAAATTATTTTATTCGAAAATTTCGACGAAATTGCATTTTTCAAAAAAAAATTAATCGACATTTTTAGAAAATTTTTGACAAACATTTCCTCAAAATTTCAGTTTCTAGAAAAATTCGCCAAAATAATATTTTTCTAGAAAAGATATCAAAAACGCATTTTTCTTATTATTTTTTTTTAATTTAATTTTTTACAAATATTTTTTTGAAAAAAAAAAGAAAATTTCCTTGTAGATTAGAATTTTTTTTTAGAAAATTTCGTGATTTTTTTTTTAGAAAATTTCGTTACAAATATTTTTTCTGGAAATGCATTTTTCTCGAAAATTTCGCCAACATTTATTTTTTTTTAGAGAAAATTAAAATTTTTTAGAGAAATTTTTAAAGAAAATTTTGTCAAAATTTCAATTTGTAGAACATTTCGACTAAATTTTTAAGTAAATTACGTTGAAAAAATTTTTTCCATAGTCATCAAAATTTATTTGTTTTTAAAATAATTTCGCAGAAAAAGAATTTTTTTTAGAAAGTCATCAAAATGTAATTTTTCAAAATAATTTCGCAGATACAGTATTTTTCTAGAAAATGTTATCCAAATTATAGTTTTAGAAAATTTCGTCTAAATTGCTTTTTCTAAAAAATTTTAGTTTCCAAAAATTATGTCATCCGAAATTGAATTTTTCTAAAAAATTTAATCGATATTCATTTTTTTAGTAAAAACCGTTAAATTCTTCTTTTTTAGAAATTTCGTCTAAACTGCATTTTTTAGTCAATTCGCCGAAAATTGATTTTTTAGAAAATTACATCAAAATTTATTTAAAGTGCATTTCTCTAGAAAAATTAATGGAAATTATAATTTTAGAAAATGTCAAAATAATTTCGACGAAGTTCGAATTTAAAAAATTATCGAAATTTCCAAAAAAATTGCAATTTTCTAGATAATTTCGACAAAATTTTATTAAATAGAAAATGTCGTCAAAATTGTAAATTTTTAGAAAATTTAAGCAAAATTAAATTTTTTAAAAAATAGTAGCCGAAATTTCTTATTTTTGGAAAATTTTGTAAAATTTGCAGTTTTTTAGAAAATTTCATGAAATTTTTTTTAAAAAATTAAATTTTTCTAAAAAACTGATCGAAATTTCTTTTTTATTAGAAAATTTAGTAAAATTTGCATATTATTTTAGAAAATTTCGTCATGTTATATTATTCGATAATTTCGCCGAATTTGCATTTCTCTAGACAAATTTTTAAAATCAATTTCATAAAAATTCGTGTACTTTAGTAAATTTCGATTAGTTTTAATTTTTCAAGAAATTTTCATTAAAAAATTTTCGACAAAATTGCATTTTTCTACAAAATTTGATTGACTTTTTTTTTTAGAAAATTTCGTCAAATTTGCAATTTGTTATTCTAGAAAATTTCATCGAAATTCATTTGCTATAGTAAATTTCATTAAATTTTAATTTTTCTAGATTTTCGTCTAAACTGTTTTTTTTAGAAAGTTTCGTGAAAACTTTATTTTTCTAGAAAATTTCATAAAAATTAATTTATTTAATTTTTCTTCTTCTTCAAAATTCAAGTTGCTAGGAAATTTAGTCGGAATTGCAATTTCATCGAAATTACATTTACTTTTGTAGAAAATTTCGTTAATATTTTTGCAGATGGAACTGCTGCGAACCTTCAGCCTTACATCTGGATGATACAGAGTCTTAATGGTCCCTGTAGTAAAACCTTGCTTTCGGATCAGCTTTTATCCCCGGGCGGTAGTGAATTGTGACCCCAAATTAGCCTCCTGTAGTAGAACTGAGAAATCAGCTTCTCCTGAAGTCCTTATGGAAATACCTTGCTTCCGAAGAGTCTTTACTCAGTTCATGGTCGATAGTTATCCCCCAGGGCTTAGCAGGATCACCATGTGGGTTCGACCATATTTCTTGTCGTGCTATATTTTGGCAGGGTCTTCGGTATTCACAGCTGCTGTAATACAATGTTTCGCTTTAATTTTCGATTCATAAATTACCAGATAAAATTATCTTCTATTTCAAGATCGCAAACAAACTTTCGATTAGTAACTATCCGAGAGTAAATATCTAAATACAGACTACCTACTTGCCCTTCTCGTTGCTCCCATCATTTCTGTACAAACAAAGATGGAAGAAGCTCCGGCTGACTAGTGTAAATATTTGCCTCACATAATGTTGCCGGTCGGCGGTGGTAATTGGTATTATCTTTACCACGAGTGCGACTGTAATAGGAAACCGTAAAATAATACTCGTATTTAACAGCTAGAACAATAATAATTTAGCTTAGATTTTTTTTCTTTACTAGAGGTCTCTATTTTTTTTATCAGTTTTTATCTTAAGCTTATCTGGGGGGAAAATAAATGGTTGAGATTTAGCGAAAAAGAAACGTAAACACACATAATGCCAATAAACAAATTTACGATGTTGAGTAAATTATAATGTTATAAATTGAATAAATAAACAACAAAAATTAACAAATCAAATATTTAGTTAACAATGGCAACAAATAGTTCAATTGATAAAATATAAATTGGTATATTTTAAATTCGTAGAACGGAGAATTTTTGGATAAGCATTTAATGAGTTCAACGCCAAAATGTCATTTGTTTATATGGGACAGATCAAAGATCAAATGCAAGATCCTTATCGCACTGGTTATAAACGAAGAAATGTTGTGAAATTCTAATTGGCGGTTTTATTATAGCATCACTGCATTGCGAGAGAATTAATACCAGCAATCGATATCAATTCCGATAACTTCCCGTAATGTAAGCGATTTTCGATTAGACAGCACCGCTGCATATCAGCTGTTTGAGAACTGTGGTAGGTATATGTAAAATGTAAACCAGAGATCAGCAAAACAGCGCCACGGGCGGGTTTCTCTCACACCTACATACGCTCCCGCTCACACATATAATGAAAATAAAATAATTCATTGAGTCTCGCTTGATCATTAAATCACGGATATAAACAATACTAGTATTAGGAGAGGAGTGCCTTCAATTTCTCTCAAGTAGGAAACTAGGACAGATTATGTTTACCTTAATCATTAGCTACAGCATATAGAGGAGTTTTGCAAAGAAGTGTGATTTCTTGTTGGTCGAGGGGTAGATAAATTAAAGATCCTTGGCGTCTAAGGAAAACATGGCCAGTTATTTGCACAATCTTAGTTACAGGAGAAACAAAATAATCATCAGTCCTCCAGGGCGAACTTTAGGCGGCCATGTTTGCAGAGTTTCACCCAATGATATTCATACCCAAGGCGAGAACGATATCACACACTAGGTCAAAGGACTTCAGTGTAAATAATCTACCGTCGTTTCTGTTGATAGGTCTAGAAATGCTATCAGATTCTTTCATGCCCTATCTTTATATTGAGTGGGGTGACCTAAATGAGAAGAAAACAATAGTTTATGCAAGTAAACAAGATACGGACTAGTAAGATGGTGAGTGTTCCAACACGACACTCAAGCTTACAATGCAGGGAAACATCAAAACGATGGAACATTTTCTGTGCCAATGCCGATCCTTCGCATATATTAGATTCCGATTCTGTGAATCCGACACATTACCACATCTGACTCATTTCAGAAGATATTACTGGAAGAGTATACACTGTGCTACGTAACATTGGTTCTTAGAAAAATGTCGAGTACTCCTCCAAGCTTGTTAAGACGACCATGTTCCGTCTGAGTGGTGTCTGATGTGCATAGCTTTCGGTGGAGTCTTTAGCCCCAGCCAGGTATGAAGTAAAGGATCCACTGTCACTAGCACCTAGTAAATATCCTTTTTCGCTTAAGTTCAAGGTTCATCATTAGGTGAAGTAAGGTTCAGTCAGGTGTGAACTAAAGGTCACCAGAATCTTGGAAATGCGCCGCTTCTTCGCTTCAACCCAAGGTTCATCATTACACCAGATTTTTTCACTGTTATGTGAATAGGGATAATAAGGCGGCCGGAAGTTGGACCCCAAGAAAATGCACCCCAAATTGAAAATGAAAGTGCGCCCCAGATTTGGGGCCTATTTTCGTTACAAAAACTGATTTAGGAAATTACACCCCAATCAAGAAAACAGCATGAAATGACAATAAACCCCAAAAAAACTAAGAAATTTTCTCTTCCTAAATCTGGGGAGTACGCAATAATACACGTATACAAACCTATTTTCTAATTATAAATCTATTCCTGTACGGTCGGCCTGCGGCCTTCGGCCTCTGTTTACGACTTTCTCCTATGGACAGAATCCAAAGTTGGCAACGTGGAGCAAATCTTTTATGCGTAGCCTCTCCTGTTTCTAAATTAATAGATGAAAGTAAACCCCAAAAAGCAGACAAAAAATGAAATTAAGCCCCAAATAAAACTGTTGTTGTTTGATATGTTATTTTTTGGGGCTCATATTCATAAAAATAGTGGGGTGTATTTTCATGGGGCCCAATTTCATTCCGCCGGATAATAATTATTTGAAGATTGTCCTGATCTTGAGTGACTGATACGGAGATTAAATCTCTTTTGGGGATTAAAGCTCTTGAGACACTCTCGAAAAATGTTCTACAATCTTCTTCAGGCGAGAAAAATCATCCCTATTCGGTTCTTCGATTTTTCGGAACCGCATCTGATCAACGCCCCACGCCTCCTAATTATAAATCTATTCCTGTACGGTCGGCCTTCGGCCTCTGTTTAAGACTTTCTCCTATGGACAGAATCCAAAGTTGGAAACGTGGAGCAAATCTTTTATGCGTAGCCTCTCCTGTTTCTAAATTAATAGATGAAAGTAAACCCCAAAAAGCAGACAAAAAATGAAATTAAGCTCCAACTAAAATTGTTGTTGTTTGATATGTTATTTTTTGGGGCTCATATTCATAAAAATAGTGGGGTGTATTTTCATGGGGTCCAATTTCATTCCGCCGGATAATAATTATTTGAAGATTGTCCTGATCTTGAGTGACTGATACGGAGATTAAATCTCTTTTGAGGATTAAAGCTCTTGAGACACTCTCGAAAAATGTTCTACAATCTTCTTCAGGCGAGAAAAATCATCCCTATTCGGTTCTTCGATTTTTCGGAACCGCATCTGATCAACGCCCCACGCCTCCTAATTATAAATCTATTCCTGTACGGTCGGCCTTCGGCCTCTGTTTAAGACTTTCTCCTATGGACAGAATCGAAAGTTGGCAACGTGGAGCAAATCTTTTATGCGTAGCCTCTCCTGTTTCTAAATTAATAGATGAAAGTAAACCCCAAAAAGCAGACAAAAAATGAAATTAAGCTCCAACTAAAATTGTTGTTGTTTGATATGTTATTTTTTGGGGCTCATATTCATAAAAATAGTGGGGTGTATTTTCATGGGGCCCAATTTCATTCCGCCGGATAATAATTATTTGAAGATTGTCCTGATCTTGAGTGACTGATACGGAGATTAAATCTCTTTTGGGGATTAAAGCTCTTGAGACACTCTCGAAAAATGTTCTACAATCTTCTTCATGCGAGAAAAATCATCCCTATTCGGTTCTTCGATTTTTCGGAACCGCATCTGATCAGCGCCCCACGCCTCCTAATTATAAATCTATTCCTGTACGGTCGGCCTTCGGCCTCTGTTTAAGACTTTCTCCTATGGACAGAATCCAAAGTTGGCAACGTGGAGCAAATCTTTTATGCGTAGCCTCTCCTGTTTCTAAATTAATAGATGAAAGTAAACCCCAAAAAGCAGACAAAAAATGAAATTAAGCTCCAACTAAAATTGTTGTTGTTTGATATGTTATTTTTTGGGGCTCATATTCATAAAAATAGTGGTCGAATCAGCATAAAAGATTACCTTAGTGGTCGACTCTAATACTGAGAAGATTGAAGTATTGAAGACAATATAGTGGTCGAAACTAGTATTGAGGAAACCATAGTGGAAGATGAATAAATTAGAAGAAGACTTCTAGTACAGAGAAAGGCATAGGTAGTCGAATCTGGTGTAGAGAAATAACTTACAGGTCGAATCTCGTATTGAGAAAAATCTTAGTGGTCAAATCTAGTATGTAGGAAGGCTTAAGTTATCGACTCCAGTAAAGAGGAAGACATTTTTTTTCGATTGGAAGTAGTATAGTGAAGCACCTTGTGGTGTACTGTGGGAGGCCTCTTTGACAGAATCTAATTTAGAGGAAGACCTTATTGGCCGACTGTAGTATAGAGGAAGATCTTAGTGGTGGAATATCGTATTTGGTAGGCCTTACTGGTCGAATGTTGTATAGTAAGTAGTCGAATCTAGTACTGAGGAGACCATAGTGGTCGAATCTGCTATATATAAACATATTAGTGGACGAATGAAGTATAGTCGACTACCTTAGTGGGCGTATTTAATACAAAGGAACCTCTTAATGGCCGAATCTAGTATAGAGCATGAACTTAGTGATCGACTCTAGTATAGAGGAAGATCTTGTGATGGACTCTAGTATAGAGCAAGATCTTAGCGATAGACTCTAGTATAGAGCAAGATCTTAGCGATAGACTCTAGTATAGAGCATGATCTTATTTGTGGAATGTAGTAATAGGGATACCTTAGTGGAAGAATCTAATACAGAGGAAGACCTTAGTGGTCAAATATTGTATATAGCAGAAACATAGTGGTCGAATCAAGTATAAATGGGGACTTCTAGGATAGAGAAAGACCTACGTAGTCGAATCTAGTGCAGAGGAATAACATAGAGATCGAATCTAGCATAGAGACTCATTTTAGTGGTCGAATCTAGTATATAGGAGAGCTTTAGTGGTTGGCTCTAGTAAAGAGGAAGACATTAGTATTCGACTATAGTGCAGTGGAGGATCTTGTGGGTCAAACCTAGTATTGAGGAAGACCTTAGTGACAGAATCTAGTGTAAAGGAATACCTTTTTGGTCGACTATAGTATATAGGAAGATCTTTGTGGTGGAATCTAGTATTGAGAAGACCTTGGGGTCGAATCCCTCAATGGTCGAATATAGTTTAGAGAAGGACCTTACTGGTCGTCTCTAGTATAAAGATCGACTTTAGTAGACGAATTTAGTATTGAGGAGTGGTCGAATCTAGTATACATGTAGGAGGCCTTAATGATCGAAATCATTGCTTTAAATTTCGATAACAAAATCTATAGAAAATAAACTATGTCAGTGTATGTCGTGTGCCGTCATTGTGATTTATTGCTATAATAATTATTTACTACTATTATTATTTACTACTATTATTTTTTATTACTATCCAAGTCACAATTCTATGAAATTGAAAAAAATTTATTAAAATTTAGAAAATCGATAAAAAAGAGTTACTGACCGTCTACTCCGTTTAAAGGAGGCAACGTGATTATATAAAATTTTTTACCGACTGGCTAAATGATTTGAAAACAATTAATTAAACCAGCTTTGTGTGTCGGTTTTTTTTTTGTGCAAAAAGACATGTGACTTCAAATGATTCATTGTCGAAATTTTGCACCTTTATTTTAGCAGCAGTTAATTGAAATACAAAGAAATTAATTTGTCAAAATACTAAAAAATCTTAGCAGCTGGGATTTTCAAAAAACCTCCAAACACCAAATCTTCAAACGCAAACAATTTGCGCGTAAATACTGTCGTCATTTCTCTAACGAAATATCTAATGCGATCAGGAATTGAAATTAACATAAATGCGTTAATTAATATCGAAAAAAAAGTAGAAATTCACAACATTTTTGGGAGAATGAAACTGAAATGTTTTACACGTGTTTTTGCGTTGTAAATTCTTTTCGTATACACAAATCCATTAGTTTCAAAATGTAAAAAATTTATTGCATGCGATAAAAAGTGCTGAAATTCTGCTATCTTGTTCATTCTTCTGCTCTGAGTTAATTTTCCTACTCTGAGATAATAATCAGATAAAGTAACATAAGTCAAACGCCGTAAACGATTGTTTATGATGACACTAGGGTTGCCATATAGCCAACCATATTGCAAATAGCAGTAATGGGATAGTGTGTATGCCAGAAATCTGGGATTTGTTACAGGTAATTTGTAAATAATATCTTAAGTTATTTCAATGAAATAATAAAAGTAAATATTTTGTCACGAAGGGAAGCAATTCTTTAATCGATTCTATGAAACTGAGTGTTTTAGTATCATGTCCTTATCAAAAGTATCTATACTGTAATCTAGCACGGGTTCCGTGTTAGTTTTAAATTTAAAAATTAAGTCTTATATTTTCGTTATGTCAAATTATACAATATTTAATTCAATTTGTCCAATTATCACCTTTATATGTATCAATTGTATTTCATGCTCACTTTGATATGTACGTCAATATGATAATAAATATAAAAAATTATTAAAAATGAGGCGTCAGCGTTTTTCTACTAATGCGAAACAATAAGTATGACTAAGTTACCCAGAAGATCTGCGAACATCTTACATTCAACTCCAGTATAGAGGAGAAGACCACAGTGGTCGACTCTAGTATAGAGAAGAAGACCACAGTGATCGACTCTAGTATAGAGGAGAAGACCACAGTGATCGACTCTAGTATAGAGGAAGACCTCAGAGGTCGACTCTAGTATAGAGGAAGACAACAGTGGTCGTCTCTAGTATAGAGGGAGACCACAGAGGTCGTCTCTAGTATAGAGGAAGACCACAGTCGTCGTCTCTAGTATAGAGGAAGACCACAGTTGTCGACTCTAGTATAGAGGAAGACCACAGTGGTCGACTCTTGTATAGAGGAAGACCAATGTGGTCGACTCTAGTATAGAGGAAGACCAATGTGGTCGACTCTAGTATAGAGGAAGACCACAGTGGTCGACTCTAGTATAGAGGAAGACCACAGTGGTCGACTCTAGTATAGAGGAAGACCACAGTGGTCGACTCTAGTATAGAGGAAGACCACAGTGGTCGACTTTAGTATAGAGGAAGACCACAGTGGTCGACTTTAGTATAGAGGAAGACCACAGTGGTCGACTCTAGTATAGAGGAAGACCACAGTGGTCGACTCTAGTATAGAGGAAGACCACAGTGGTCGACTCTAGTATAGAGGAACACCACAGTGGTCGACTCTAGTATAGAGGAAGACCACATTGGTCGACTCTAGTATAGAGGAAGACCACATTGGTCGACTCTAGTATAGAGGAAGACCACATTGGTCGACTCTAGTATAGAGGAAGACCACATTGGTCAACTCTAGTATAGAGGAAGACCACATTGGTCAACTCTAGTATAGAGGAAGACCACAGTGGTCGCCTCTAGTATAGAGGAAGACCACAAAGGTCGTCTCTAGTATAGAGGAAGACCACAGTCGTCGTCTCTAGTATGGAGGAAGACAACAGTGGTCGACTCTAGTAAAGAGGAAGACCACAGTGGTCGACTCTAGTTTAGAAGAAGACCACAGTGGTCGACTCTAGTATAGAGGAAGACCACAGCGGTCGACCCTAGTATAGAGGAAGACCACAGTGGTCGACCCTAGTATAGAGGAAGACCACAGTGGTCGACTCTAATATAGCCGTCGACTCTAGTGTAGTGGTCGACTCTCTCTCTCTTATTTCTTTAAGGAGTTAGCTAACTTGGCTGATGTTGGAATCAGCCAATTTTTGAGCTTTTTAAAGCAATCAAATTGGTTCAACGGGAGGTGCTACAGATAACTTATATTTTCTCTTACGTCCCTGTGGTAACGCAATGTACTGCATAGTCTAAATGAGTCTGTTTTACAGGCAGCAACTCTTAACCTAACCTATGTCCATCCGCTGAAATCACGCTGCAGACCTCAATAATAATGAGAAGTGACTGAAATTTGACAGAAAGATTTTAGTTGTTGAACAGAATTGATTTTTTTTATGAATATATCGTCGGCTTAATGCTATTTTGGTCCATACGCCATTTTTGTGTTTTTTGAGTTAGAAGTTGATAATATGGGTTCCAAGCATGCTCTTTCAGAATCTGCAATCATTTTTTTCCTATCTCGCCTAGTTTTCGAGATATTGGTAGGGTAAATTTGTTTTAATCTGAATAACGGGAAATAATTTCGATATTTTTGTTCTATGTCTCAATTTTTCTATCGCCCTATATTTTTCACTCAGTATTTTACGTTCTTTCGATCAGAATATGTAAATTAGTGTCCTTCCACACCGACCCTTTTTGTGGTCCATGTAATACAAATACGAAAAAATATTAAAATAAAAGTGGATATGGACCAAAATGCCAAGTACAAAAATTGTTATAACTTGTTTATTTTTGGATGTAATGGCATAGAAATGCATGAGAATCATACAAACACTGTTGGGAACCCTATGAAATAAAAAGTGTGTAACTCTTCAGTCCCGTTTTTACTCAAACAATAAATTGCGTTTTTCTCCGATCATACAAAATGGCGTATGGAACAAAATAGCATTGAGCCGACGATATGTGAACCTACAAAAAATCACATGAACAGGGGTCAGAGTGGGTCCATGATGTGATAAAGCCGTCGTATACGAACTCTTCTGATGCGATGCCTTGACGCCTTAGAATCCACAAATACCACCTGCTTGTGCTAAAATTTGGAACATTGCATTTTATTTTCGGCAGAACCCTTAATATTAGCAATGGGCCACATTTTGATATAGCACCCATACAAATATCACACCTAATTTGACATATTGACGCTTTAGAAACCACAGGTACCAAGTGATTGGGCCAAAATTTGGTAGTTTGCATTTAATTTCATTGGCCCTCATTTGGATGCATCAACATGCCTATTTGGCATTAGAACTAGTAACTGATCCCCTTGGTTCACATTCTGTTATAACCCCTATACAAAAATCCCTCCCGATTTTTCGTGGAGTTTGCCGAGTTTCATACCAAAGGGTTTATTGGTTAATTAGACTTATATTCTGTTTTATTTTAGAATTCCCCCCACTGTGCACCGTTATTGCAGATTAGCTCTTGTAAATTTTGTCTTGTGCCTGTAAAGTGTACATACTTCTTCTAGAATGCTGTCAACAACATGTGTGTCAAACAACTGCCAGCGGCAATTCTGTGGCAACTCTGTAAGCGCGCTTTATAATCTGTGCTATTGCGATTTGCTGGATTCTTCCATGTTTTCTGTGGTTTTATCACTGATATCTTGTTATTGTTGTTGTGTTTGTCGGATGATTGCGAGTATCGTAATTTTTTGTTTGTGATTTTGGCAAATGCTCTCTGTTTTGTGGCTGATTTTATTGTGGCCGAGATTATAAGATTTCAGTTAACAGGTGTCTGCGCGCGCGTTTTCTGTTTGAGTGCTTGGCTATATGTGTGAGAGTGAGAGGGTGTGCGAGAGTCGATGGTTAAACGTTGTCACTGTATGAGTGATCATTTTGGCCATAGTTTATAACTTTAATGGAATTTGCGCTTTTAACTTCATTCGCAGTTGAGTGCTTAACGAGCGCGGTTGAAAGCTAGGCTAAAACGAAAAAAAAGAAATACAAAACAAAACAAATACATAATAATAACGTTAAATTGAAATCAAAGCCAAAAAATACGTAGCGGCCGGGTAAAAATTAAAATAAATAATTAAAAAATATTTAATATAAATTAAATAAGAAAAAAATAATTGTGCAAAAGGTGTAGTTAGGCAGAAAACTAATTAAATTTTTTGGTGTGGTGGGAAAAAAGGTAAAGAAAAAAGATATTTGACAAAAAATGTTGAAACAAAACATAATTTATCTATGTACATATATAGAAAAAAACAAAAGCTGTTTACAAAAATTTTAGATGTAAACATCAAATCATAATTTCCGTGATTTAAGATGCAATTAGTGAAGTCGTTCGTGGTCAAGTTAGTGCTTAAAGTGGTACACCGTGACGTATGTGTGATTTGTAATCCTGTCCGGCAATAATCGCGTTACACATACGTTAAGGTTAGCCACATAAAGTGCGTAAGGCGCGCCGCTCGATTTAAACGACAAAACAAAGTTGTTCTGTACTAAAATTTTCAAATGTTAATTGCTTTTATTAAGCGACAACATAAAATCTAATTAAAAAATAATGACACATGTCAAGCAAAATTTAACTGAACAGCAGCAACTACTGTGATATTCAAATTTTGTATAAATTTGCCATAAAAATAAACAAATAAAAAAAATAATACCGTTGAAAGTCTTGGGAACAGAAAAATATGCATGTAAGACGCCGCCCGTCCTCCGTTTGCCTTTCGACCGATGGGAGTATACCTTGAAACCCAACAATTTGAATATTTTGAAATCTACGAGAGTAGTTTGTTGTGCTGCACGAGTACTCATCTAAGAAACGTGCATTGTTTGAATAATATTTGTAAAGAAAAAAAAATAATTAAACCATATCGCAATGCTTAAAGTGTTCACAATGACTTCAGTATTAAAGTCAATGTCCCAGATTTTTATTAGTAGACTATAAATTGAATAATCAAAATTCATAAAATTGGGAATTTCTAATGATAAAACAATTTATAGTTTTGATAGCAAAATTAATAAATTTTATGACGATAATTAAATACTGATATTAACATTGATTTATTTATGTTAGACTATGCAACAGTCTTTTTTCCCAGGGATATTTGTACTTTTTTTCTGGTGCGCTGAACTTAAAAAAAATTTAATTCAAATTTTAGTCTGAGTTACGTTATTATTTTGATTGTAATATCGGGTGACGTTATAATACATTAAATTATACTATGCAACACAATTTTTGTCGAAGGGCTGTGCATCACATTTTGGCAATTTTTTTTTTTAATTTTCTTTAAAATTCCCATCTTTTAATTTAAACATAGGTCTTATTCACCCACTATTGTGGACAGGGGTATATGTATATCAGCTGCTGCGGGCCAAAAGTGTGAAAACCGTTTTGGGACAATAAAAGATTCCAATCTTAGAATTAGCAAGGTGGGTAAGGAGGATGGCAAAGAGCGGCAGGTCAATTTGATCCTTAACGCGAATTCCACCTCCCATATACAACGTGCAAGTGTAACCCTGCAATATGGTTTCGAGACTATAGTCTTGAAGATATATATGCAGGATATAGCTCCCACTGCGGAAGGCGAGTCGTCCACCGTTGTTGATACACGGCTTTCTGGAACTAGATACCCACGCCCATTATTTCTGTTGACTCAAACTCTAGCAGAAGATCTGTAATGGCCTTCTCTGAGGACGGAAGCACTACTTCGGACACTGAGGCGCTGAGAGAAGTCTCCGGACTCTTTGTCGCATCTTGCGGGGACATGCTCTTCGATTATACGAACGAAGAGTTCGATAACACCCTTGGTGGGGTGGAGGTTAATCTGTTGATTACCAATGATGGTAAGAATTTTACAGATTAACCTCCATCACGCTAAAGCAGACTCAGCTGTTCTATTTATGCGCCTGCCCACAGGTGTAGTAGGCATCGTCCAGATAAGGAGCCCTACGTAGTAGGAGGAAGGGTGTGAGGTATCACGACACCCAACATTAAACAGCTTTTGACCAACTTTGAAAGCACTCCAAGAACCTGCAGAAAAGATTTAAACATCTTTCTCCTGACCAATGTAAGTGGTAAATACCAAACAGCTGCTAGTCTGGAGATTGGTAATAGCATATATTGGGTGGTCTTCAATTACTTTATTTATGAAGCTGTAGTACAGACAGCTCTCTTCAGGGAAGTAGTAGAATAAGCAACGGCTGACGAGCGCGAGCTGATTATTTACGCAGACACAAACGCTCATCATACTATTTGGGATAGTACGGATATAACCAGTAAGGGTGAGTCACTTCTTGACTTTATTCTAACTACCAACCTAACTATTTGTAACATAGGAAATAGACCGACCTTTATAATTAAGGACAGACAAAAAGTGCCCGACGTAATGTTTGACAGACAAAATGTTTGGGTGGAATGTACTGGACGACCACATATTCTCAGATCACCATTATATAGAGTTCAGACTCGCTAAAAACGCACCTAAACCTGCCGTCCACAGAAATGTGAGGAAGACAAAGTGGTATCTGTATGATAAGTATTTTAAAAGGTCCTCAACTCTAAACATCTGTACGGACCGATTGACATAGTCGGTGCGGATAATCTGGTCGATCACATCATTCAATTGCTCCCTTGAAGAAGCCTGTCCAAAACCAAGGTACAAGGGCAGAACTAAACCAGAATGGTGGACTTCTGAGCTAAATGTTAGGAAAAAGACCTGCAACAAGTTATTCAATAAGGCCATACCTACTGGGGTTACTAATGACTGGGATGCCTATAAAAAGTATTTCAAAATCTATAAGGAGCTTAGAAAGGCGCAAAGACGTTCTTGGCACACATTCTGTGTAGAAGTGGAAAATGTCTCCGAAGCCGCAAGGCTGCAGAAGATATCCGCTACACCCTGTACAATGGGTTACCTGTAGAATAAGGTCAACTACTGTAAGTGCTGAATCACACTAGGCAATTTTTTCCAAGCAAGTGTCAAAGATTGCAGGAGAGAGAGGTACAGAGCTCTTCGTCTGCCTCACTCTCCTAAAAATTTTGACACTTGCTTGGAAAAATTGAGTATATCCCGAATCAATGACGGGATACCAAAGTGATATTCATACCCTAAGCAGAAAGATGTCGCATACTTGGTCAAAGGACTTCGATGGACTTCTAGGAGGGACTTCTAGCCCCATTTGTCTATCCTCCTTCCCATTGTCTCATTGTACTTCCCAGGTTAGTTCTTTAGAGAAAACATGGTTTAAAAACTCCTGTCGGGGAACCAACAAACTGACAACGAGGGAAAGTCTATAGAATCTGCCCTGCACGAACTTGTGAGCACTTTCGAATATTTCCGACATTTCAAGGAATTCACTATGGTGTCCTCGTGGTGGTTCCAAAATTAGCCGACCTAGCAAAGAAAACATAAAAAATTTGGGAAAATTATTCTTTATTTCTCAACATAATCTCTTTTCAGCTCTCTTTTCCGGCGATTTTTAATAGATCTTCGAATAGATCTAGTGGATGCATGAACTGGTGCGTTGTCTTGATTGTGAGCAAACGCGGCACCCACCTTTCGCACAGCTTTCTCATCATCATATTTCCGTCAATATGCGATGTACAGAACTTTTTAAAACGCCTACAACTTCAGCTAGGTCACGAACCTTGTCATCCAATCCGTTTTATGGATTTTTTAGCATATCTGGCATGGTCACTTCAATCGTTTGGTAGCGAAGAATATTTTATAATTGCAAACGAAGGAGCAGATTCCCCAAAGTAGAATATAGCTCGGTTTTAATATTGGTTGAACTGAGACCTTTCAAATGAAAGTATTGTATTACATATCGGTGACCAATTTGTTCCAAGTTTACAAACTCACTGAGACCGTTTACTTTTGAGAGCTCAAAAAATAAAAAAAATTAAAATATTAAACTTGGCGCCTTGAAACTTAACACATATGTTTTAGAAGGTTGCCACCTTTTACGAAAGTATTTTTTTCAAACTACTACCACCATCTATATGTCAGTTCGGCTAATTTTGAAACCGCACTCGTATATATGTATCTTAATGACTACCGGAGAAAAAAATTCCTTGAATTCATTTAAAAAATGTATTTTTGACAAATAATGTATATTAAATACTAAGGGAAGTAACTAACATTTGAAATTTGAAGGTAAGACCTTAAAGTAGCATTCGTTTTCGGATCCTTAAAGTCCCCAACTGTATATCATTTCTTGTGGAGAATAAGCTGGACAGCTCAAGGGTCGATTGAGAAAAGATCACCTAATTTGGAAAATATATATTTTTTTATAATTATATTCAATTGAAAATTCTGACATTTTTCATTTTTTATTTTGCGTGACATTGTTAATTACTACTATTAATAAATAAATTATTAAATTATATAACATTTCCCTGCCTTTCTCTCTCTTTGAACATTCTGTCTCAAATTTCTAACAACTTGTTTTTTATATTCACTTTTGTTTTTTTTTCATTATCAAAACAATTTCGTAATTTATAGTTTAATTTAATTTGCTGCAACACGAGTAATTAGCTCTAGTTTCTACAAATTCTCACCGAAATGTGACGAATAGAAAATGAATGAATTCTACATTATTTTTGAGACAATTTTTAAAGAATGCTATCAACTAGCCAAAAACAAGTGTTGTGTTTCAATTAATTATTCAACAACGTTGATAATTAGAAAAGCGTGTTAATATTGAATTTACATTCAGTTGTATAAGTTGGAAAACTCATTGACTCAACTTAACAGGAAAAGGAAACGTGTCAAACAAAAGAAACGTGGATAACAAAAGAAAGAGATTAGAAAACAAAAACTGACGTTTTTGGAGTTTCCGGAAATAATATTGGAATTTGGGTAATTGTTGAATTGAAAAGAGAGATAATTAAATAAAATTTCTTCTCATTTCAACATTCTGCCCCGTTTAACCATTTACAGCATTGCCATTCATTTCCTTAGATTTTCAATCAATTAAGCTCCTTTACTTGAGTCACCCGGTTTCTAGGAAATCATGCATTTATATGGAATTCTTCTTAAAATGAAAGCCAAGTGTTTTAATAAACAAGTGTAACATTTGTCAGCAAATAGTTTTTTTTCAATATTTATATTCCTTTCGTTTATTTAATTTCATATAAACGTGTTAATTTCTTGTAAATTGATAGGTGAAAGATGCCAGGGAGTATGAGTGTATATGAAAATATTTTTTTTACTTAAATATTTATAATCCGATGAAAATAATACCTAGCATCAGAAGTGAATGAGAACATTGTGAAAATATTATAAACAAAAGCGTCATATAAATAAAAGTTAAAAATAACTTAGTTGCGGTGAAAGCTGAGGAAATATTATAAATTAATAGCAAAATGCTGCTGACTACTTAGTCTATATTATTCATTGATATTTTTAATAAAAAATCATTGTATTTTACAACCAGTCACCATTTAATTACTATGCTCTATTATTAATCGAAATAAAATATGTTCTTTATATTCTACGCCTAGAAACTGAAATTGCTCCTTAAATATTTTTGTCCTTGAACTTAAGTTTTAGGTTAAGCTGTTCTTCTTAAAAAATTGCTATAGGAGTTAATTGCTTCAAATCCCACATATTTAATGATAAACAATAGAAATGTATTAGTTAATAAATAAATACATTAATTGCTATTATTTGAAAAACAAACATTCAATGTGTCCACCTGATGGCAATAGAAACCGTCTGTGGGTCTTTTTGCAAAACCATCTTTTAGCGTAATTCAAGAACACCGCAGTGTGACAATGGCGGAGACAGGGTAATAGGTGTCAAAACCGCATTTGTTTTTGTTGTTGTTTTTTGTAATTAATTCGTTAATTATAGATTTCTTTTTCTATGACATCCTACACTGAGTAATTGGTATATTTAGTTGTGTTATTCCATTTGGAGTATAAAAATATTTTTTCTTTTTATTTAATGATTTTTGTGACAATTCCTTAAATGGTCCAAATTTTACAGATTTTGCTTTAAAGACGTATTCATCTTTCATCATAAGAACAAAATTCTCAAAAATTAGTATATGTATATTGAAAAGAAACTAGCACAATTTTAAAGATTTTGATCCAAAAATGTCCTAATAATTAGATAAGAATATTTCATACTTAAAATGACATAAATTTACTTGATACTAAGGAAATTGTCTATCGAAGTTTAAATAAAGAAATTTGTATTTAAATAAGGATATTTCATACTTAAAATTACGACAATTTACTTGATATTAAGGAAATTATCTTTCGGAGTTTAAATGAGGATAACGTATATTTAAATAAGGATATTTCATACTTAAAATTACGACAATTTACTTAATACTAATTAAATTGTCTTTCGAAGTTTAAATAAGGATTTTTTATATTTAAAAAAAGCACATTTTACTAAATATTAAGGAAATTTTTTTAATTTTAAGTATAAAATATCCTTATTATTCGTACTTAAATGAAGACAATGTACTTCGTATTACGGAAATTATAGTTTGAAAACTAAAATAAAGATATTTTATAATCAAAATGAGGACCGTTTAATTAAAATTAAGTATATTGACCTAAAGTTAAGAATGAAATGCCCTTATTTTAAGGACCAGGTGATCTTTAAAAGTTGATCTCATCAAATGATACTTATGGTTAACTTTTTTACTTAAAACGAAGACAATTTACTTAACATTAAGCAGATTTTGTTTGGAAGTACAAAATACGGAAATTTATTGCATCAGATGAGGACAGTTCACTGAATCTTAAGGGAATTGTATTAATTTTAAGTATGAAATGTCCTTATTTTGAAGACTTTCACCTCCTTTCGTACATAAAATAAAGGCAATGTGCAAAATTATCGTTTGAAATTTAAAATAAAGATTTTTCAAACCTAAAATGAGGACCGTTTACTTAAGTATATATTGTCCTAAATTTAAGTATGAAATGTCCTTATTTTAAAGACTACGTCATCTTTAAACATTATTGTAAATTTTAAATGAATTGCATACTTAAAACGAGGAAAATTTACTCAACATTAAGCAAATTGTCTTTTGAATACCTAATACGAATATTTCTTTCATCATATAAGGACATTTTACTTAATATTAAGGAAATTGTACTAACTTTCTGTATAAAATATCTTTATTTTAATAGATTAGGAATATTTCGAGGAAAATATTTAAAATTAGGGCAATATACATATACATCTTGAAGACATGTAATATGTAAAAAAATAGTATAAATTAAAAATATATTGTCCTAATTTAAAAGATTTTATCATCAAATTAATGACATTTCATTCAAAAAATTAGAACATTGTATTTAATTTATATTTTATTCTTAAAATAAGGACAGTTTACTTAATATGTATTAGGAAAAAATCTTTAAAAATGATAATTAGTACATTGAAAATAAAATGCCATACATTTTTAAATGATAAAATATTATAAATTTAGTTTAAAATATTTATATTGTTAAATAAAATACATTTTAAAATAAGGACAATTCATACCAAAAAAGAAGAAAATTTACTTAATATTAAAGCAATTAATTGTATTTTGAACTAGTTTGAGAAAGGATATTTCATATTTGAAATGAGGACAATTTGCTTCATGTCGTCCTAATTGAAAGTGTGTCCTAATTGAAATATCCTCATTTTAAAAAGAAATTAAAAAATTAAAAAGAATTTGCTCAATTTGTATATATTTTGTTTCAAAAATATACTATTCTTTTTAAAATAAAGACCCTGAATAATTAAAATTTAGATAATTTATTTAATATTAAGTAAATTGTCTTTCGAAGTTTAGATAAGTATATTTTATACTTAAAAAAGAAAATTTACATAATATTAAGGACGTTTTATTAATTTTAAATATGAAATGTCTTTATTTTAATAACAGGACACTTCGGAAAAACAACTCTAAAAATTAATTGAAATGAGATTGACCCAATTTTAAAAATTTAGTTTCAAAGACATAGTAATCTTGAAAATAAGGATATTTCGTGCTTAAATTAGGATTTTTCTGTGTATAATCATTAAGGATATACAAAATATTACAATGAAATATGGTTATTTTAAAATCTAGTACATCTTAGGAAAAAATCTTCAAACATGGGTATACTTTGAAAGAAATTGCTTAAATTTGTAAGATTTTGCTCCAAAGAGTATTTCTTGTAATAAGAACATTTAATTTTTTAATGACCACAATTTACTTAATATTATGGAGATCATCTTTTGATGTTTAAAATAACAATACATATTTCATATTTAAAATTCCATACATAAAATTAAGAAAATTTACTTGATATAAAGAAAATTGTCATTTGAAATCATTCATATTCAAAAATTCATAACTGAAACATATGGTCTCAAACCAAAATAAATTCTGACTGAATAACAAAAGCACAGACCAACAATAAATAACAACAACACATACAAACACATGAGGTACGATGACGTCGGCATTAGCCGTAGACAAAACTAGATTTGTTTTCGTGGTTCGCGATGGTTCTTGTTAAATGCAATTTACTGCTTCCATAAGTATTTCAGCTGATTTAAGTTAAAGACATACACTATTGCTACTGAATTCTGATGACGATAGAGTGGTGTCTATCGATATTGCAGTCAATTCTACCAAGCAATTAAAACTCTCTACCAGTTTTTGTATTTGTTTCTATTACTTTTTTGCAATAGACAGAAAGTAACAGAAATATATGGTATCTTGTCGTTGCTTGAAGTGTGAGTTCGGGCATGCGGTAGGGTTGGGACAACAATGCAGGTTCTACCAAATATCCTATTATAATCTGACCGTTTTTTGTGTCTATTTGGTTGGTTAAGGGGATCTGGACCTGTGGTAAAACAAATTACGTGAAATATTTAATATTTAGTAGCGTTTACACCCTTCGACTTGGCCTTTTTAATCAATTTTTGTTTAATATATGATATGTATATTAATTATGTACTAAAATAACAAATATTATACAAGTACCAATATACTTAGATGTACACACACACACATATTTGCGAATATATAAGTACTCGTATTAATTAAATCGGAAATATTTGTTTAAACGATTATTGGCAAAATTGTTGAGATAAATGCGAAAACCGCATTGTGGCTTGTGTCAATATACTTTTGCCAAAAAAATCGAACAATAACGAAATTCAAAATTTAAATAAATAAAATTACTTTCACATTTGTTGGCCCGTATTTTTTCAGCAGGCAGTAAATGAATGACATTAATTAATTTGTGAATAAATAAACTAAATGATATCATAATGAAGCTTTAATAGGCGTTTTCAAGAAAATATTTGTTTCAAATTAAATTCTCAAATATGTACATGTACATATTTTGAAATTAATTTCCCATTTATTGACTCAAAACGCAAATGTCAATTTAATGTCATGCTTGGATACCTTGAGTTGTGACGTATCATGTTTGGTATCAGCTGATTGAATGAACTCTCAGCTATTTGTAACATTTTTATATTTCCTTTTAGGCAATTCTAAAATGTTAAACTAGCGTTAACATTGCGTGTTGACAATTCGCAATTTTAATTAATACTCGTACAAGGTAGCTCATTTAAAAAAGCAACAAAATTCGGCACAATACTTTTTGTTTATCTATGGACCGTTAGGTTCAACAAATTTTCAAATATAACGGTCAATGATTTTACAATGCTGCAGTTACAAGTATTTTGTAATATACATTAATTGCTGTTACTAGGCCGCAGTGCGCACAGTGGGACTAAGTGAGAATCGATTAATGTTTTCGTAGTTAGGTATAGAAACCAATAGATTGTTGTAAGGGCCGCATAGATTTTTTAAACCAAATAAGTCCGGTGTGCTACCACGGATCCAAACCCCTTCATCATGCATACTCGTATGCAATATATGCATACCGTACAAGCAATGTCGATTCCAATGTCTTCCACTCCACTTTCTTCAGATCATAGGTTCATCTCTGCTGAAGTCGTTTCTTTGAAAAAGAGATCATCTCTGCTGAAGTCGTTCTTTTGAATATGAAATCATCTCTGCTGAAGTCTTTCCTTTTAATAGGGGACCATCTCTTCTAAAGGCGTTCCTTTTAATAGTAGATCATCTCTGATGAAGTCGTTCTTTTTAATAGGATATTATCTCTGCTGCATACATTCCTTTTAATAGGAGATCATCTCTGCTGAATTCGTTTTTTAATAAGACATAATCTCAGCTGAGGTCGTTCCTTTCAATAGGAGATCATTTCTGCTAAAGTCGTTACTTTTAAAAGGAGATCATCTCTGCTTTTAGTAGGAGATCATCTCTGCTTTTAGTAGGAGATCATCTCTGCTAAAATCGTTCCTTTTAATAGGAGATCATCTCAGCTAAAATCGTTCCTTTTAATAGTTAGTTAATTTAATAATTAGCTCCTTTTAATATGAGATTATGTCTGCTGAAGCCGTTCCTTTGTATAGGCGATCATATCAGCTGAAGTCTTTCATTTAAATAGAAGTTCATCTCTGCTGCAGTCGTTCCTTTTAATAGGAGATAATCTCTGCTGAAATCGTTCCGTTTAATAGGAAATTATCTCTGCTTAAGTCGATTCTTAGAAAAAGAGATTAATGGTGTTTTCTTTTCTAAAAAAGATGTTGCCCTGTCAGAGAGCAGCATAGTAATAATGTCGCCTACGCCCTCCTGTACTGCTGCATTTTTTATAGTCAGAATCGATAACAAAAATGCGAAAAACCAGCCTTCTAACTCACTAAAAGTAAACTAAAAACAAAGAATACTCCACGGCGCCGCCTAAATGAAGCATCTGACCAAACTTCACGCACGGGCACACGCGGGTATTTAGACTATTCGCTCGACGCCGAAAAAACAACTGTTTTGTAGGGCAGCGTCCACCCCGTCGATTAAATACAGGGCTGAAATGTTGCATTTTTGCCCCGTGCAAGTGGACATTTTTCACAAAAGAAAACGAAACCCTTTTTTTCTCTCTCTCATTTGATGATCCTCTCATTTGAATAACTCTCTAAATGCACTATTTTCAATCATGCGTACGAGCATCATTTCGAACTTGCGAACTGCAATTTAATACCTACACTCAAAAATCATGCCCCATTGTGCGTCACGATCGCAGCAATTTGTCATATTACAGCGTTTTTCGATTCTAGTCACGTGATTTTGAAGAATTATGTATAAGTAATGCGTACGAGTAGTATATGCATGGGCAAACGACATAAGTGTAACGATTTAATTTATTTACGTCAGATACAAGTACCACTATACTCGTAGCTGTTAGTATTCACATGCATACTCATATCTATGAACTGCAAAATGCAATGCTCAAAGGTCTCCGACTTTGTATCTAAACTGTGACCACGCGCCATTTGCTTGTTGCCAACTGGTCTCGGAGTAGTTAACTAACAAGTTTGCTGATGAATGAACTTGTGTGTGCACAAAAAAGAGGCAAAGACACATGTAAGGAAATTACAACATACTCGGTCAAGATCGATCGTACGCCAATTTTGCATGTGGGCAGGTATTTAACAGCAGCTTTACGAACGTAACGGAATTTTGTTTGTGCATTTTGTTAATTAGCTCTTGTTAGTACAACTTTTTGTGTGTGTTTTCAGATCATTGCAAAAGAATATGCAATAGCAAAAGTTTTAATTTATCTCATCTTGTGCTGGAGGAAAACGATGGGCCTAGTATAACAAAAGCAGGGCTAATAGAAGATATAACAGCAAGGAATAAGCTGATTTAAATGCAGATATTAACGTCAGCCAAGTTCGCTAACTTGCCAATGAAATGTGAATCTGAAAAACAGAAGGTGTTCTATCGAGTTCACCTATCCTTCTCCACATCAACTTTTGCAAAAGTAATTTTGCAGAACCTTCAGTCGCACCGAGTGCCGTCAAATAGGATAGTGATCCGTCATGAAGGACACGATAAGTGAAACGTCCTATCTTGACAACGACAGCAGGGCATTTGCAGTTTAGACAGGGCCACATAAGCATTGAATGTATGTACTTATAATTCCTTTCTAGTGCCACCAGTTTGCAGTTCCCCATATTTAGATTAGGTTTAGGTACAGAGTATTACAGGCTCACATAGACTATTTAGTCCACTGTATAACCACCGGGACATAAAGCATAACATAACTTTGTCTAGCCCCTCCCGACATGAAGAAGGTGTTGTATTGATACGTCGTACTCTTCGTCTCCACAGCTTCTAAAAAATTACTATCACAAGACCTTCAATCTCTCTGCAGGCCGTTCTGTCATGACAACGACAGCAAAGCGTTAATGCTTTTGGAGTTTAGGGAGTACCGTAGCACCTCGGAATGTAAGTTTCAAACTCTCAAGCAGAGTTTGCAGGTCGCTACTATATTCTTTAACAGAACAATCCTTTAATATAGCTAACTAGATTATGCAGAACTGTTTCGGTTGATTAGCCCCTGCTGTTTATTGGATAGAAGTCCTTGATCAATATTAGTGGTAAGGTAACTATTTATTACTCCAGTGTTTAAAGGAGAAATGTCTATATCATAACACAGTCTTCTACTATTCTATTCTAAGGACGCTTAGCGTCAACTGACTTCCTTAGAATACAGAGAGCAGAATACTGTTCAAGGAGAGATTCGACAGATTCGAAGGTCCGTTAACTACGAGTATAAGCTAGCTGTAATGAGTATCACTCAGAAGGTTATGAATGAACCTTCGTATATTGTTATCAAACCCCCAGAGTTGCTAGCGCCGTAACTATTGTGGCTGGATTTATGTTATTGAATGATCCCTCTATATCTAAGAAAGCTAACATAGTATCTTCCATAACATAGACAGATCCTTCAATCAGAGTGGTTTCCGTGGATTTACCATGCTGTGGGCAAGCTGTTTGATTGGACCGTAGCATGCGATCAATTTTAGTCCTACAATAACTATCTATTATCTCCAGCGTTTTAAGGAGAAATGATAGACTGATCACTCGTGAGGCTTTCTTCTACTAACAAATCTATGGAGTTCAAATCTATGTTAGCTAAAATGCGTCTCTTAATGAGACGCATTTTAGCTAAGGGTAACATTTTATGAATGAACATTCGTGAATTGTTACCCTCTAAGAAAACTACCATTGTATATTCCTTAATAGAGAGAGGGAGGGAATAAAGCTGACTAGATCATGCTGGGCGGTTTCGAAGGATTTACACATGTGGTTGGTTGGACAGATAACTATCCTAAGATATACTTATATATGGATTAATATCCTAAGTTTTAAAACAATGCTGGGATTCGCAAATATTTCCGACGGTTATTTGTTCTTTGGCAGCATTGTACATCTCGATGATTTCTGATATGACCGTTATTTGCCTCTACACACTATGACAATTTCATCTAAAGATGGATGTCATGTTATTCAGACAGTCTTTTATAATGTTTTCCTATATTGACGATCCATACTAGTGTGTTGGGGAATTAAATGCTTCAATGCTGTGTTGGGCGCCATCGCCTTGCGACAACCAGAGTTTCTTATGGTTTATCAAGGGGAACCTCCTAGAGAGAATGTCGAGGTATTTATATTTGGGAATCTCGAGATATGTATCTCATATTGATGATCCATACATATGTATATGACATTTCCAAACGAAGGCTTGTCGATACTTACGCACGAAGCTCAAGCACACGAGAACACGCTACGATGCGACCGCTTGGATTAGCTATAATGTACCCTTAGAGGGTGTTAATCCTCTACAAGATCATCAGCGCAGCTCCGCAGGTACCAGTTCGAACCCTTGCATACATAAGGGTATGGCGTCCTTTTAGTGAGGACTATCTTAACACCTCTGCTACTCTGCAGATAGTAGCATCTCGTTGAAGGAAGCTCCACATCGAACAAAACACCCTCCCCATGATTTGGATAGTAAACCACAACCATCACGACGTTCCCAACAGGGACCACACCAACAGGCAGGTGTGGCCTGAATTAGGCAACTGACTCCTGAGGTACTAGAAAAAGCATCTGGTCATAATTCCCAGATGAAACCAGTTGCAATCCATACAATGCGAGACTGGTCACCTTATCAGTGAATAAAACGCTGGAGCCGTGGGATGGTTAGCGAAGATACGAAGATGTTACGATCTAAGTACATACAGCGTAGGCAAGCATATCTCATCGTTAAGAGCCGACCTCTCTCATCGTTAAGATTTTCCGGTCGGAGACCGTAAACTGCACCCATATGTTAAAGCTTTTCCCGCCCGAACCTGCAACAAGTCTTATAACACATGACATATCATACGACTGGCTCTGAAAGGCATGTGTCCGTGTTTAGCCCATATAAAACTACTTACCATTCTATGGGTCATGGCACCCGGTTGGTTTGCAACTCCACCTTCGAGACTATTCCCCCCAGCGATTTTGGTAGGGATCACACCAATAGTGAGGAATCTGGTCAAACTGCATACCCGAAGATACTACCAGTTACACCCCAAAAAGTCTAGGATTGGTGAACCATCTAGAATCACTGTCCAATCCCCATCTTGGGAAAAGATGGGAACAATACAAATCGTAGATCGCCCCAAAGATCCACTCAGTTGGATTGCATTTGACGACTGTGAGAACAGTCTTTGACGTACTTCTCAGCAATGTATTTATAATACCACTTGTTGTTTTGCTCGCGTAGCACCCAACCTTGCTCCATAATTCAGTAGGTGGTCTTTCATTATTCCGAGATACTTAATTGTCTGTAGATAAGTCTTTCGCGCTGTTTGGATAGCGATTGTTTTCCTCTCTGCTGTTCTCAGTAACTCTATATGACAGGTATAGCTGTATGATGTTAGTATGATATATCTATCCCGTGTCCAATATCAGCTGTTTTGTGTTTACTAATGAGACTGCATTTGTTCTTCGAATTTGTGGAAGCTCTTTTGCATTCTAGAAACATATCAACAATAAATCGTGGCTTCTGGTATTTTAGTCATTAATTTGTGGCTCATTTGTTGCCCACCCTGCTGTTATCAATAACTCGATATGACAGATATAAATGTACGATGTTAATATTCTTCACACATCAAATGTTTACTACTCTACGGAATAGTATGTTATGATTATCCTCTGTTCAATGTCAGCTGTTTTCTGTTTACTAATTAAAATCTGATTCTTCTTCGTTTGTTTGAAAGCTCTTTAGCATTCTACAAATATGTATATCAACACCGCAGTTTCTGGTATGTAAGGAATCGGTTTTAGGTTCTTGTTTCCTAATCCATTCTTTACTGCCTTGAGAAACCCTTAAAACTATATTTACAAGAATTTTGACCTACATTGTAGTTGAACTTAAGCAAACCTGCGGAAAACACATAAAGTTAATCGATTAATGTTTAATTTTTGTCGCTAATAAAAACATAGAATGAACGAGTATTTCCAATGAAAAAACCTACACTTTAAATAATTGTCAGGCATTCATGTTGACAAACTAAATTGTGTTTGTGTGGGGGGTTTTTATAAAACATTTTCACTTTTTTTACGATTCCTTTGATTGCTAAATAAGATGTCACAATAAAGTCGTGATTATTTTGACAAATTGCTAAATTAGCCATCATTCACTAATGCTCCACCACTTTAGGATTTCAAGTGTTTAAATTGTTAAAACATTTGATAAGGTTTCCGTTGCGTTGCTAGATTGAGTAATGAGAGTTTGTGTAGAGGAAAATTGTTCTCGCATTTAATGCGATTATAACGTTCGTTACGCTTCGTTTGATATGTAGTGTATGGGTAGTACAATAACTCGTATACTAATCGGAGAGTATGAAACACGGTCATTCATGCTCCATAAAAAATATTCTTTTTATAACAAAGTGATGACTTTTTGAAAAAAAATCCATCATAATAAATTTCGATAAGTCTGTAAGTGTATGCAACAAAATTAACTCACAAAGTGGATGGAGACTAAGGTAGGCTGCATACCTAATCAGGAAAGACTTCCCATACGTTTGTCATCGATTCTGCTAAAGACTTAAGAAAGACTGATCAGTAGTTTTCTCTGAGGGAACATACCGCAGCAAATGCTATTGTCTGGCCGGCAGCATGCATACTGCAAGTATAAGTCCACGACACCATATTGTACGATCAAGGTTATATTGATGTAAAGGAATAAATAATTGTGTCATTCCTTGACATAGATGGGACCTTCAATAACGTTAAATCGATAATAACGGCCCTGTATAATCTTGCTGTAAATGACGACTTTGGAAGGTTTGTTGAAAGTCTTCCTACCAAGAGACGTCTTTAGGGAATTGTTGTTGATATTCAGGGAAGTGTTGTTGATTCTCATCAGTAGGAAGTACCAAATACCACCAGTAGAACCTATATCTTCAGGGGGCAGAAATATCTAAGTAATAGTAAGAAGTAGCCGCGGAAACTTTGCTATCAATACAATATGTCGGTATAGTTTCACTAGGTAAATTTATGAAAATTTTTTAAATGGCATTTCGATGAAAATATTGCTCCTGACTCATGATACATGATCACTGGGACAAATACCAGCTGTAGAACCTACATCTTCAGGGACACAGATATAGGTTCTACGGCAAAACGTTGCTATCCTGGGATCATTAAAATATGTAGATATAATTTCAGTTTCATAGGTAAATTTATAAAACAAATTTTAAATGACATTTCGAAGCAAATATTGCTTCTGACTAAAGATGCATACTATTAGGTCGTCGGTAAGGGAACATTTTTGGTTGTCATTGTAGTCTCCTAAGTCTGCTTTTCCGTTGTTTGTAAATACTTCTTATCTGTAGTCTCCTCAGTCCTCGATAAATACTACTTACAAGCCATCGAGAACTCTAAATACAGAATTGGCGGTAAATTAACAAGTCTTGTGATGAATTAAATCGTTAACGTGTAACGAATATAATATTAGAATTTCGTTTAGTTATTCCACTAGGGAGCAAAACCTATAAATAAAAAACAAGCCGTCAATAAAACTGTTCAGTTTTCATCTATTATTACTCCCTTATGGCGGAAATATTTTCATTTTCAAGTTTTATTTCCACATATATTTGTAACTGTAAGAAGTAGTTGATGTTCCAGTATCATTAAAATAGGCAGATTCACTAGGTAAATTTATGAAAAATTTTCAAACGGCAATCGAATTATTGTCCCTTAGTTCTCAATAAATACTTTCAGATGTTAATGATGTTCAATTCTCCGCTATCCATCTATAAATCCCCCTTTTTGGGGCAAAAATACGCTAGGTAAATTTATGAAAATTTTCAAAAGAACATTTCTATCCAAATATTGCCCCTAAATTTACAGGATCCTTGGCTCGTCGATAAGGAATAATTTTCTATAGTCATTGATACATGCGTCATTAGTTGTTCTTGTAGAAGCATAGGTGTTTTGTTGTCCATTAGGTGTTGTTTTTATTCGCCTTGTGTAGTGGTTTCTGTTGTATTAATTTCCAGGCCAAGAAAGGTGGCTGCTTCCACTGGTTTTGTCCAAAGAGACCTGCGAACAAGTTGAGTAGGTTTGGCAGGGCAGTTAAAAAGGTATAGTGTCATCAATCCTTGCCCAGTACGAATAGAGGCGGCTACATCAGCCTCATCTTAATTGTGCCAGACGTATTCTTGTCTGTCGAGGTAATTCCTCTTCCTCCGATGTTACTGAAGGAGCGTGATCTCCTAGCATGACATTGACTGTGAAATTATTTACGGCTTCAGCGACTGTGTCAGAGTGTATGTCATCTAGGGCTGCCAGGTAAGCTCTTTGATCTAGAGTTTATCTCTTGTAGCGTTGGACCTCGCGCTCTAGATCGTGAAGGTATTTCCAGATCAGCCTGGGAGGTGCAAGCCTATCCACGAGATGGTGGTTGGGATGGCAGGAACGATATAGCAACCAAGCAGATACTGCTTCGACAGCGAAAAATTGTGTCGTCGCACGGGTATGATCTTCGTCGTCTCATGTAGGTGATCCACAGAAGACACGAGCATGCACCCTGTCGCAGATCTTAGGACGGCATTTTGGTAGGTCTGTATGTTCTTCCACTGTGCCTCGCACACATTTGGTGACCACACTGGTGCTGCATAGTTAACCACAGACCGACCTATCGGTTTGTAAGAGGTCAACAAGGATCCTTTGTCTGTTCCCTAAGTGCTGCCGGCTTGCGACTTGCTTACCTTCTTCCTACTTCTCATCTTATTGCAAATGCTGTGGCCGGCGCGTTAGACCTGAAGAGGCTATGAAATGTGACATCAAGAACCTTAGGGTAATTGGTAGTCGTAATTCTTTTGCCATTGACCACGTTGAGTTGCTCCTTCACTTGCGCTACCCATGCATTAAACTGTATGGATTAAAATTTTAAATTTGAATCGGCTATAAAAAAAGTACTGATAATTTTTTCAAATTTCTGGTTTTATTGGGAAAGTTGAACTTGAACAGGTACGAAGATGAGCAGTCTGTAGAGCACCTTCAGTACCTGTGGTACGTTCTCTCTAGTGGACGACAAGCTACCCAAGGCTTATAGATATCTGGGCATATTATTTGGAGGCATGGGGATATCGAGGGGAACTGCGAAGCTTATGAACCTGTTAGAAATAACGTTACAAATTCTCTAAGAATTTTCATCCAGGCTTTGGTATAGGCATGAGACAGTCAGAGATGGACAGAAGTAGATGCCAGACAAATCTGGTTAAGGCATTACTTGCTGCGATGAAAAGATTGAGCATTATATAGAACACATGGTGTGCCTGCGCCACGTTTTCTGTAGAAGGCGTCAGACTTCCCTTGGCTCACATTTATTTGACAAGTTAGGAGACTTATATGTGTCCCGGAAACTACAAAGCCGATGGATTTCATATTTAAGGGATGACATTATAAATTCTCGAAGAATTTGCATATATTGGAGCACCACTGTCCACATGCAAGCTTTGGCAAGAGGCAGCCAGACAGTCCAATGTGAGATGGATACGAATATAACCCTGGAGGGTAGCTAGACAAACCTGGTAATGACGCGACCTGAAATGGTAAAAATGTAGCCTCGCTAAATAAAATACTGAAAAAAACTATCTACATTAGTGTCAGTTCTGACGGGACGTGATCGGCGTGATCGGCTAACCCGTCATGGGTAGAGAGTACAGTTAAATAACTTCTGTGGAGAAGAGGATGAAGTGGAGAACATTGATCATCTTTGTTCCAGTTTCGCATTGAGTAAGCCACGACTGCCTATACGGGGTCGGCCTTCCTAGAAAGTCTAACAGATTCGGCCGGTGCCGATATTCATATTATTGATAACTTTGTGAGTCTATGTGAGCTTATGACTCCGTCTCTAACCTAATCCAGTCAAATTTGAATGACGTTAGCATCCGCTCTTGGGCTTTTTAAAGCAATCGGGTTTGTTCAATGGGAATGGCTAGGAAAATCTAATGTTTTTCCTACCGTCCCTGTGGTCTAACTGAGCCTGATATACAAGCTGCGACTCTAACTTAACCTAACAAGCTATGATAACCAATCAAAGTTCTATGTGATCACTCAGGGACTTCATAAACATTTCATGTAAATATGTAATCCAGTCAAAGCCTTTCCATGGGAAAAATAGACTTATCTGAACTTACTATGAAGTTTTGTAAATATCGATGTACGA
Source organism: Eudasyphora cyanicolor (assembly GCA_963930755.1). Lineage (NCBI taxonomy): Eukaryota > Metazoa > Arthropoda > Insecta > Diptera > Muscidae > Eudasyphora > Eudasyphora cyanicolor. Next base: position 36,428,682 of record OZ005738.1, read on the forward strand.
GTATAAATAACTGCTAATTAAAAATGACAATTACAATTACGGGATTATCACCCCGTAATGTACTTGCGGGTAATATAAAAAGTCTAAAATCTCCAATAAAATCGCTTCAAGGAATTCAAAATCAACTTGACAACCACCAAAACAATAACAAATAGATTTCTGGCAGAAACTCAAACCATCATCATTTCAAAGTATTTTTTGTGAATTTTTAATGATTCTCTGCATATTCATAACATTTTAGCCATTTACGATATTCCGATGGACGGACGGGCGAATGGCATTTCATTTATTATTTGTTTTTTTATTACGTATCTACGTAACTAACCATGCGACAAAAGTCGAAGCCCTGCCATCAAACAAAATTAGAAATAAACGCACAAAGCCAATCCCATTTATTATTATTTGATTGCCATTTTATGCATATTTATATGCAAAAAAGAAAGAAAAAAAATAAAACTAAGCTACTGTCATGGAATTTTTCCACTTTTTTTGGTCCAATAGAAATTTCTACAAATCCATTTATTAAACAAATAAATATTTTTTGGGGGCTGGTTTCAAAAAGTGAAATATAAAAAACAACAAAATATGTGGCAATGTCTGTGATCTTTTAACATCTGATGTTAAGTAGTGGAGAGGTATCGTTTTATTGTTATTGCTAAGTGTCAAATTTTGTTTGTTTGGTCCGGAGATAAAGTAAATTAAAATGATGGCGAATCGTTTTTAAAAATCAGCTATCAATGTTAACAAGTGGTTGGATGGTGATGTATGATAAGTAGTTTTGGGGATTTTTGCAATGTTACAATACTACTAGTTTAAGCTCTACGTTTTTTTCCAAGAATTAGCAAATTTTAATTTGATTTTATAGAAACTTCAATTTTTGACAAAAAAAGAAGACGTCACAATGCGATTAAAATACCGGTTTTTTGGGGGAATAACTACTATTAGTCCAAGGAAGACAAAGATAAAGATGACAAGTTCATAAATATACAAATATAAAATCATAATTGTAATCGACCTTAAGGCTGGTATTATTTTTATCTTATATTCATTTATTATGTCAATTTTTTCATACGTAAATATTTAATGACGGACATTTTTTCATTGTTTTTTTGTTAGTTAGAAGATCAGATATTATTACCATTACGGAAACTACTTTATTTAATTTTGCCAAAAAGTACCTTTTTTAATTTTACCAAGAAGTTCTTTTTTAATTTTAAGAAAAATTAATTTTTAAAATTTATGTGGATTGATTATCCATTAGAATTTTTTTGTTGGTGTATTGATACTGTCGCCCATGTTGTTCACTAGGTAAATTTATGAAAACTTCTTTTGCTCATTAATTGCAGTTTTTTGTTTAGTAGTTCAGATATTATGACAAATGTGGAACGGAAAGTATTTTTTAATTTTACCAAAAATTATTTTTTATACGAGTAATATATGTGGCAGCAATTCTCACAAAATATGTACTTAAAGATTTTCTATCAGCATTTTTTGTTATTTTATTGATATTGTCGTCCATGTTGTTCACTAGGTAAATTTATATAAAATTCTTAGACTGCGTCTTAATACAATTACTGTTCCCAACTAAAGATACATGTTCGTCGATTAGGGACAATTTTCGGTGGGCATAGGAGGCCTTTCAATCGCCCATAAATACCTCTTCTCATCTATCTCTAAAATCTTATTTTCGGTCATCCATTAATCCTTATTCTCAGTAGCCTAGAAAGGCTCATTAGTAGCCTTCATTCGCTGTCTTCGATAAATACTCATCAGTTCCTTGGTCAATGCTACTTCTGAACTGTCAATTATTAATAACTGACCCTTCTCAGTTATCCCTTAAGGCTTCATTCATCACAGACATATGTAAAAACACCTTTTCAGCGAAAAGTATTATTTTTTAAAACCTTTGCTATTCCTGGATCATTACAATTTGGTGGGTTCACTTGGTAAATTTATGAAAATTTCGATCCAAATGTTGTTACTGACAAAAGTACATGCTCGTCGATTAAGGATCGTTATCGGCACCTTCTCAGTCAGCTGTCTCACCCATCTATAAAACAAACTCTTTGCTATTCCGGGTCATTAAAATATGTAGGTGCAATAGGTAAATATTATTTTTTAATTTCAAGTATCTTCGTCAGGGTTAGAAGTATCAGCACACACTTTGTTATTCCGGGATGATAGAAATAGGTAGGTTCACTAGGTAAATTTATGAAATCTTTTTCAAAACGTCATTTCAATCCAATTATTTCTCCTCAGTTCTCGATAAATACTACTTCTAAGCCGTCGGTTAAAACTGTTCAGCCGTCAATGAGGACCCTTTCTCAAGGTCCTTTTTTTCTTTTCTAAGGAAAAATCATTTTTAATATTTAACTATAAAAAGGAGTGTCTCCTAAGTCCTTGATAAATAAGACTTCTAATCCGTCAATAAAACTGATCAGTTGTCATCTACAAAGTCATATTTTCAGCTGGAAGATTTCTATTTTCAATGCTTAATTCCAAATTTCATCGTAACTGTAAGATAACAGACAAAATTAAAATAGGTAGCTTCACTCGGTAAATTTATGAAAATATTTAACATTAAAATGCAGTCGCCAAAACTTTGCTATTTAAATATTTAATGGTAAGAAGTAGTCGCCACAACTTTTCTATTTCATGGTGATAACATTTGGTAGGATCACTTTCGTAAATTTAAGAAAACTTTGTTAGTGACATTTTAACTTTGTAAACGACACGTATCGATAAAGTATGATTCTCGGTGGTCGTTGAGGTCTTCTGAATCTCACTTTCGGTCGTCTATAAACACTGCTATTCAATAGTCTAATCAGTTCTCTATTAGAACTATTTCAAGCCGCCTTGTAAATAAATAAATAATAAAAACAAGTAGGAAAGTTTCAGTCGTGTTAACCGACTAAGGTAAACCTTCACTTTGTGAGTACTGTAATATGAAATATTACACGAGTTAATCTGTCAATTTGTATGGGAGATAACAGAGGGGTTTTAACAAACACTCCTATTTTTCGCTAAACAGTAGATACTTCAAATATATTGCACTGTACCGAATTGTAAGCGTTTATGTGAACTGGTATATTAAAGTTATGATATATTTAATTTTGGTATGATTTGGCATTTTGTGTAGGAGGTACCAAAAGGAGCATATTGATAACGCCCATTTTTCAAAGGACTATAAGTTCTTTAAAAACATTACATTGTGCAAAATTTTGTTGTATTTTCGTGCATTGGTACTCACGCATTTTGTATAAAATTGTACATTTGTGTGAGAGGTACTAAAAAGGGCGTGGCGATAACCACCGTTTTTCACAGGACTGTAGGCACTATAAAAGCATAACACTGCACAAATTGTCAAGTATATTTATGCACTGGTATTTAAGTTATAAGCTGTTAATTTTTAGTGCAAAATAGTACATTTGTGTGGGAGGTACCAAAAGGGGCTTGTCAACTACGCCCAATTTTCACTGGACTATAGGTACTACAAAAATATTACAGGGTACAAAATTTGAAGTATTTGCATGAAGTGATCATGCAAATACTTCATGATCTCGCAACTGTAGGTATTCTGGATGAAGGTGAGTTCCTGCAGTTAGGCTTAATAACCCCACCTGGGTGAATACATGCGTCGACCAACGCCCCCACGCACAATGTGTATGAGTACCAAACAATTTCGTGTTTCTGGACACTTTTGCCTTCCTCCTTGGTAAGAAGCGGAGCCCATACAAAACCCCTTGCCCTCCTATGGGTCATGGCACCCGGTTGGTTTGCAACTCCCATCCGAGATTGTTCTCTCCCAGCAATTTTGGTTCCAACCACAACCACCACGAAGCCCCCGATGGAACCACACCAATAGTCAATAGCCAGAACCTACGTTCAAGGGGCGTTCCCGACTTCCGTGGTACCATATTAAGTACTCTGGTCAGACTGCGTAGCCGATTACCAGTTAGATTCCAGAAAATCAAGGATTGGTGACCCATCTGGGATCCTTGTCCAGTCTCCATTATGGGAATAGATGGGAACTCTAGGATTCGTAGATCCCCCATATTTTCGCAACAGTAGGTATTCTGGATTTAGTGAGTTCCTGCCATTAGGCTTAACCTCATGGTGCTCTAAACACCGGGGTGAATACATGCGTCAACCAACGCCCCCACACACAACGTGCATGACTACCCAACAATTTCGTTTTTCACACTTTTTCCTTCCTCCTTGGTAAGGAGCGGAGTCCATCTAAAACTCCTTTTCATTCTATGGGTCATGTTACATGGTTGGTTTGCAACTCCCATCCGAGACTGTTCTCAACCACCACGATGCCTCGCGAAGGGACCACACCAATAGTCAGGCCAGAACCTACGTCCAAGAGGCTTTCCTGACTCCCGTGGTACCAGATTAAGTACTCTGTTCAAACAGCGTAACCGAAGATTCTACCAGCTAGATTCAATAAAATCAAGGACTGGTGACCCACCTGGGATCCCTGCCCAGTCCCATCCTGGGAATAGATGGGAACTGTAGGATTCGTAGATCCAATTATTGCTCCTTAGTTATCGAAAAATACTTCTTCTAAGCCGTCTATAAAAACTGATCAGCTGTCCATGACGGCTCCTTTACAGTCATCCCAAGCCTTCTTCAAGTCTCCACTTCTGCGGGGACATTTTCATTTTAAATATTTAGGTTCCAAATTCCTTGGTCATTAAACTTGGTAGGTTCACTGGGTAAATTTATGAGAACAAACTGCATTTCGATTAAACTACTGTTCCGGACTAAAGATACATGATTATTGGGCGTAGATAAAATTTCATTTTCTTTGTTTGTGGTCTTGAAATCTTCTTTGTTTTATTTTTCGTTCGTCTATAAATTTTTCTTCTCTGTAGTCTAGTCAGTCCTTGATAAATACTTTCTCCGTTTCTCAGTTTAGTTCTCATCTATAGACTCATTTTGAGCGGAAAGAATTTAATTTTAAATTCAAAATGCCTTCGCAACGGAAAGTAATACCACCAAAAACTTTTCTATTTACGGATCACTAAAATACATAGGTTCACTAGGTAAATTTATGAAAATTTATTAAACGCCAACTCAACCCTTCCAACCACCTTCTAACCCTTCTCAGCCACCATTTCTGTAAAAAAAAATAATTTTAAATATTAAGCGTTCTTAAATTATCATGTTTATCAATAATAGGATGCATGATCATTAGGTCTCGAAAAAAATGGTACTTCTTACCATTGTCAAAAGCTTTAATATTCCAGGTTCATTAAAAATTAGGTTCACTAGGTAAATTTATGATAACTTGTTAAATAATATGATAAGGATGAATTGGGATATATGATCATTGGGTCGTCGAAAAAAAGCTTTAATATTCCAGGATCATAAAAATTAGATTCACTAGGTAAATTTATGACAACTATAAGTAGTTAAATGGCACTTAAATTATTGCTCCTGACTAAGGTTGCATGCTCATTGGGTCGTCGAAAAAGGATAATTTTTAGTGGTCTATAAATATTCCTTCTCAATAGTCTCTTCAGTCCTAAATAAAAAATACTTCTAAGTAGCATATAAATATTTTTCAGTTGTCAATAACGGCCCCTTCATCTGCTCACCAAATGTCCAGTACATTTTACAACGCATATTTTTATCATAACAGATATTTATTTTATTGTAAACTAGTTTAAGTGGCCGTGACAATAGCTTCATGCCGTTTAGTGCTAGAACTCATTCCTTGTGGTTGCTCCCGTTTTATGTCATTAACATTTTTATTTAAGCAAAAATATTAATTAAGCAATTATTCCTGTTTAGCTTAATACAAAAAAGTTTTTTCGTTTATGTACATATTTTAACCTACTAATTTAATTGATTGTTTGTGTTGAAGTGTTGTAGTTTTTTTAATATCAACTAGTTTTTATTTAATATTCAACTAATTGCCAAAAAATATTTGCTTCTCCTCAAAAAAATGGTAACATTGAAAAATAAGTTTTTAATAAATTGATTAAATTTGGATTTTGTATGTTATTTTTCGTTTAAAAATCTAATGAAATAATTACAATTTGTTTTGTATAATTTATTCCGCATTTAAATTCTATAAATTAGGTGAATTGATAAAAGGCATGTTTTCGTTACAAGCTAGCACTTTTAGTTTAGCACTTTGCAACGAAAACAACTGACTTCCACTAACTGGCACATAAGCAATAAGTGGCGGATTTTCACTATCTGGTAGTAATGGTCTCATGAGTTGCGAAGAAAGAACAGTGCGAAACAGACAAAAAATTCGTGAAAAGTATTTATAAAGCATATATTTACTATTCTATGTTCAATTGTTTACACTCTTTTGCAAATATTAAAATAATTTCCCATTTTTGTTCTTCTTCTTCCCGTTAATTCACAATAATTGATAAAATCTCTCCAAAAATGGGATGCCATATTGCTAAATATAGGGTGCCCAATCTGGCAACATCATACTCGATTAAGACATGAACACAAGCACCAAACTTCATCGGGAACTAATAGTGCTTAAAAGTGCTTAGCTCCCCATACAAATTAAGCACTTATGGTGTAACGAAAACACGCCTAAAGTGATTTAAACTGATTCCCATAATCTATGCTAGTTGATTTAAGAGCTATATAAGGAAGTTTCTTTTCATGTAGAATCCTCTTTGACTTAAAAATATTAATTTTTATTAAATCAATTTCATGCAATCCACTTGGTATTCAACTCAACTTCCTTTGCTTTCAAACATATCAATATCGGAAGTATTGAAGTTTAAATAAAACTGATTATAATTGAATTTGCATATTTGTTTGTATGTACATTCATATAAATGTGTGTAAGTATATATTTATATAACTTCAAGATAAGAAAAAAATCCAAGCCATTCCCAAAACTCTCACGGAATCAAATCGAAACACTTCACGTCCATTCTTTATAGTACTGCGCTCACACGTGCTTCTAAATCAAAACAAAAAAACCATGACGTGACGACGACTCATCAGTGGGCTATACCGACCAGAATTGTTTAAACAAAAACAATTGTTTATACATAGCTCGGTAGTAAGTACATGCCTCTGTGTATGTACATACACAGTTCTGATGAGAATTTTTCTACAAATTCTGCATAAATATGGGCTTTGGAGTGTTTCGCTTTCAATGTCAATAAACTTTTTTCAAGTGAATGTCAGAGTTTGCAGAAGAGTGATAAATTTCATGTATAGAAGAGACAATTTATATATATTACCATCTACTTATATAAATATTTATTGTATACAAATATTGTATAATATGGAGAAAATAATTTATATGGGATTTGAGATGGCCAATAATTGACGTGTTTTATTTTACAAGCGGGAAAAATAAGTTAACTAAGATGAATGGAGAGTAGTCTACGGTTATCTATAAATACTGCTTATCAGTCGTCAAAAAAAACCCTCTCTAAATGATCCTGCTCAGTCGTCTCTCTCTCCTCAGATATAAATTCTGCATATACGACTACTTGTCAGTCATCCATAAAGACTCCTTGTCGTCTTTATGGATGACTGACATTTTTATTTTTCTTATTCAATTCACTGTATATTGGTGTGGACAAAAATCTGCACTGATTTAATTTTATCAGGTGTACAATTAATAAAACCTATGAAACCAGAAATAGTTTCCAAAATTTAAAAATTGTTGAACCTTTTACATTTTTACTACAGTTATGAAGTTCTTTCAGATTATTTCTCAACAGATGTCAATAATAAATCGCTATAAACGTGTCTCAACCAAATAAATAATAACAGCTTTTGCATAAATTAATTTTCTCAACATTCATTACATTTAAATAATTATGAGAAAAAAAATGTAATAGTAATTATGGGAATATAGAGGGGACGAAGTAAAGATAATAACTCAAAAGCTAATATAACATGAAACATAATAGAATCACTGGTATTTATTATAATGAACAAAATTTGCATTTGCAAAGATGTTACAGTACATTTTATATTTTCTGATTCCAATTAAAATGTAATAAATCAAAAAATTTCTTCTACATTTTTATACAAAGTATTTATACAAAACAAAAAAATTCTATACGGCAGTGGCAGTTACCCAAAATATAGCAACATTGGTGACAAATTTCCCTATAATTTATATTACCAATTCAGAAAATTTTCCAGCAAAAAAAAAAGTGACGCATTTCTGTTAATCAGATTAGCATAGTATTGCGCAATTAGTAACTGATTATACTTCTTCATGTCAATGGATTGTTCAAAATTCGTGATATATTAATCTAAGCGGAACTTTGTGTAATGCTATGTTTACACTTGAAAGATTAAAGTGTGTGTGTAATAATTACTTCATGTACTGTTCGTCAGGGAAAATATCTTAAAGAATCGATTTTTAATCTCCAATGTAATAAGCTCTAATGCAGATTATAGGATGATTATTGTTGCAAATCATTTGGGGTTTTAGTTGGATTTATTATTTTGAATTTAAGGGTAAAATAAACAAAAGTCAATTAAACATTAAAAGCGATATAAATGCAAATTAGTTCCTTTTTCAATATATAATGAAAAAAGCTATCTCTGCTGCGCATAAATAGTCCTTCTCAGTAGTCTAACATACACATTTTTCACTAGGTAAATTCATCAGAAGTTTTTAAACTTTATTTCAAAAGAAACTATTTCTCAGCTGCCTATAGACTGATACTCAGTCGTTGATAAAGACTGCTCATTCGCCAAAAATTTGTCTTTACAGTAGTCCATAAAGACTACCACTCAGTTGCCTATTACGATTTTCTCTGTCGTCTTTTTATATTTACTTCTTCTCTGTTGATCATACCTATTTTTAATTAGGTAAACTTATCAGAACTTCATCCTGACCAAATATAAAATTTTCAGCAGCTGTTGAAATGACAACAGTTGTCCGTCAAAATCAGCTCCTAAATATATATATATATATAAAGATTCCTTTTAAGTCGTCTATGAAGACTCACTTTCGATTGAAAAATATAAAGCATCCCGTACATAATCGGAAATATTTTTAACATAGATGCATAAACTTGATGACTCCTTCTAATTCACATATTGAGATCCATCGTTCATATTTTTCACTAGGTTAATTTATGAGAATTTTTAAGCGTATTTCAATTCCTTGTCTTTTTCAGTCATCTTTAAAGACACCCTTTCAGTCATCTATAAAGACACCTTTTCAGTCGTCTATAAAGACTCCTTTTCAGTCGTCTATAAAGACTCCTTTTCAGTGTATATAAAGGCTCCTTTTCAGTAGTCTATAAAAACTCCTCTCAGCCGTCTATAATGACTCCTTTTCAGTCGTCTATAAAGAATCCTTTTCAATCGTCTATAAAGACTCCTGTTCAGTCATCCAAAAAGGACTCCTGTTCAGTCGTCTATGAAAATTCATTTTCGATCGTTGATATAAAATTTGAAGTGTTTCATAATTAATCGAATGTATTTTTTACATAAATGTCTAAACTGAATGACTCCTTCTCAGTCACCTATTTAGATTCCTCCATCGTTTATTATTTTCACTAGGTAAATTTAGGAGAATTTTTAAGAGTATTTCAATTCCCTGAGCTTCCTGAGTAGTTGAGGCGGCGGCTTATCGGCTAGACGTTGGCTTGTGATTTATTGTGCAACGTAAAATAAACAAATTTATTGTACAACTTCGTTGGAACTGAAATGGAAATTTTAAATACATGGAGATTTTAAGTTGAGATTCCTTCATCGTCCATATTTTTAAATTTATGAGAATTTTTAAACGTATTTTAATTCCTCGAGCTTCCTTTTTAAGTCGTTTATATATAGTCTATGAAGATTCCATTTAAGTCGTATACAAAGACTCCATTTAAGTCGTCTACAAAGACTCCTTGTAATACGTATATTAAGGACTTATTGTAAGTCGCCTTTAAAGACTTCTTGCAATTCGTCTATAAAGGTTAATTGCAAGTCGTATATAAAAACTACTTGTAAGTATATAAGACTTATTAAAGACAATAACTCGTATATAAAGAGTTCTTATAAGTTGTATTTTAAGGCTTTATGGAAGTCGCCTATAAAGACTTCTTGTAAGTCGTTGAATATTATTATCACTAGGTAAATTTATGCAGAACTTTTGAACAGAGTATATTTTATTTTCTAATGACACTCATATTGAAATTACTTTTTATTGTATTATATATATTCTTACTGTGTTTTTTTCTCTCATTTCAGTTCCATCTAAACACGGCACACTAAAATCGAGACTATGACAGAGCAGCACTAAAATTGCCAATTTACCTCCACAAAAGCTTATTGAAATACCTCAAGACAAACCAAAAAAACAGTCCCCAACTATAAATAACACAAATAATTTAAGATAAAATGGTTTATTCAAATCTACCATCATGGCGTAAGTATTGAACACTTAAATATTTTATTTATAAAACTCATTTTGGGAATTCCAAACTATTGAAAATTCTAAACACGATTTTATGTCAACACTTTGCAAGCATCGTATGCGGTTTTTATTGTGTGATTGTCAATCAACTGAAACGACCACCACGTTTTAATGCGTATTTCAATATTTAGTTATGATATTTTTCCAACAAATTGTTAATTGGTATTTTTTTTTCGAAATATTTGTTACTCGCTATTTAAACATCGCTAAGTAAATGTTAGTATTTCGAGGCAAACATAAATCAAAATAAAGTAAATAAAGTAAATACATAAATAAACAATAAAAAGATTAAGGTCATTTACAAAAATTTGAGCTCGTTTGTGAGGAAAAGATGTATGATCTTAAATATTAATCTATAATAATTTTATCATTATTATTTAACATTTTCTCTATTTGAAATGTCTTCCTAATTAGAAAAAATATGATTAGTTTCGTGTAAAAACTAAGTTAATTAATAAAAAATAACATCTAGATTTTCTAAATACCCTTAACACAATGTAACAATATATTTCTCAAGGCGACAATTTCTTTTCGTGTCAGATTTTAATGCGATTAATGGATTTGTGAAAAAATACAAACAATTGAATAGCTTGCTTACAAGGCTTTGTAAAAATCTTTCTAATCTTGATCGATTCTCGAGGTTCTCAATTACGTTTATAAATAAAAATTTCCTCGTTTTTAATAATTTAATAATATCACCTTAACTCTGGAAATGACAATTGTAATAACTATTCCAACACGCAATGTAAAAAATAACATTTGTTTTTTTCTAAAATTAGTTTTGAAATCCCTTTATTGTTTTTTTTTATATTATTTTTTTATTATCTTCTGGTGATATTATAAAAAATGGGTTCAAGCCGAGCAATGCATTTGTTTAAATCGTCACACAAATGTGTTTTGCGTTAGACCGTATCTAATTATAAACAAAATATTTTGCTCACTTTTATATTGAGATGACAATAATAATATAAACGTACAGCAATATTTGCTGTCGTTTATTAGATGCCAATATAGTATGTATTGTAGGTAGGGAGGCAACCGGCACGCCAGTCAGCTTAAAATGTTTATAATCTAATATTTGCTCGATGCAAATCATTGGGCAATTGTAAATGTAAAGTAATGTAGGCAATAACTTATTTTGCGGTAGACTTGTTGGAAATGAAAATTAGCGACAAATAGGTTGTCAGACTACTGGCAAATATTAGTTAAAAGGTTAATAGTTGATATCTACAAATTAGAAAGGTATGAACGGTATTATTTTTTATAATGGTAAATTACTCAAACGATTCATTAAAGTCTTCTATAAAGTCGACTGCAAAGATATTCTCTTAGCCGTATATAAATACTCTTTATCGGTTGCCTATAAATTTAAAATCATTTATAAATATACAAACTCCTTTTCAGTTTTCTATAAATATTTATTTTAATGAGTCCATAAAGACTACTTTTAGGTCATTTTTTAAAAGCTGGATTACTCCTTCTTAGTCGTCTATCATATTTTTCACCAGGTTAATTTATGAGAATTTTTAAAAGTATTTCAATTCCTTGAGCTTTCTCCTCACTCCTTCAGAGTCGTCTACAAAGAATCCTTTTTAGTCGTCCATAAGACTGCTTTTAGTCATACATAAAAAATCCTTCTTAGTCAATATAAAGACTCCTTTTCCTCAAATATATAAAGACCACTCTTTAATCAAATATAAAAACTTATATTTAGTCTTTTATAAAACATCTTTGCAATCTTTCATAAAGACATATCTGCAATCATCTTCAGAGACGTCATTTAAGTCGTATATAAAGATTATTTTTCATTCTTCTGCAAGACCCTTTTTCAGTTGTCTACAAAGACTCCTTAAAAGGGGTCTATAAAGACTCCTTCCGTGTCGTCTATAACAACTGCCTTTAAGTCATCCATATAGAACATATTAGGACTCCTTTTTGTTCGTTGATTGAAAACCTATAAAATATAAAGCGTACATAATCGGAAATAATTTTTTACACGAAAACTCCTTATCAGTCCTACATTAAGATTCTCTATAGTTCATATTTGTCACTAGGTTAATTTATGAGAATTTTTAAACTTATTTCAATTTAATCATTTTTCCTGAGTTTCCTTTTATGGTGATGTCAATAAAAACCCTTCGAATTCATCTATAGTCATCCTATTTTAATAGTTTATAAAAACGCATTTTACGTCGTCTATAGCTCCTTTTACGTCGTCTTTAAGAACTCATTGAAGTGCAGTCAATATACTCAATCTCAGTCTTTTAAAAAACCTTCTTTCCAGTCCACCCAACACCCATTTGATATTATCTGTACAAACTCTTCAGTCGTCTATGAATAGTCCTTCTCAGTCGCCTTAGAATACTTCTTTTCAGTTGCCTATAAATACTTCTTCTCAGTCGTCTATAACTAATCTTTCTCGGTATTCTTTGAAGACACCTCACCCGTCTATAAATACTCCTTCGCAGACGGTATAACTACTCTTTCTCAGTATTCTTTGAAGATGTGTCTTTATCAGTCGTCTGTTAATACTCCTTCTCAGTCGTCTATAAAGACTCCTTCTCAGCAGTCTATAAAGACTCCTTCTTAGTCGTCTACAGAGACTCCTTCTCAGTCGTCTATAAAGACTTCTCCACATTCAGCTATAAAGACTCCTTCAGAGTCGTCGATAAAGACCCCTTCACAGTTGTCTATAAAGACACCTTCTTTGTCGTCTATAAACCAACCTTCTCAGTCGCCTAACAAATCCTCCAACTCCACTCATATATTTTGTTATTCGTTTTGGGATAAGATCGTTTAATTTATATTAATATGTATTTTAAAATTTTTTAAACCTCTCTAATTTGTCTGAATTATTTATTTCTGTTCCATTTCAGTAAACATACCAAAGCGTTTCAATATTGCCGTTATGTTATTTATGGCCTGCCTCATGAGCTACATGATGCGCGTCAATTTATCGATAAATATCATAGCGATGGTTGAGAGCACAGACGCAAATTCAACGGAAGTGTTGCCAGATGTAAGTATACTTTAAAAAAAATATTTTATTATTTTCTCTTATCGCATTTTCTTTAGTTAATATAAATATTTTCTTTATCATCGTTTATTACTATCACATGCATTTAAGTGGACTACCGAAATTACACTTCCATTATAAATTCATTAACGATAAGTGGTTATCATTATTTTATAGAAGATTTCTTAGAACAAAATTAGTGACAAGACTAATAAATTTGCCAATAAAAGCATAAAGTTGGTCAATGGAGGGTAGAGCTATTTTTTGGAATGTATGTATAACTATACTACGACCACATTTTGGTACAATATATTATAAAAGTCTGTGTATGACAAAGTAATAAATAATATGTGTAATATTTATTTTGAACAGAAAAAATCCACCAATTGGTGGGAATTCCAATATACTCGTACACTCTTTTATCAAGAAGCAATAATGCTTAGATCTTATCTGGCTTCCTTGGACTACTCTCGACCGCATGCCAACGATTGTATTAGTTTTGTTTGTACATATACCAGATACGCGTGTCTCTGGAAAAATTTTTGGGCAACTAAATCACACAGTTTTGCTCATCGCCCGATTACTTAGTCGTCTATAAAGCAACTTTTTCAGCAGTCGTTCTCTGTCATATAAAATGACAAATGCTCGACGCATCATATTGTCACTCACGCACCCATGATTCCAAACTGCAATAACAGATGAGAGTTCTGATTCACGTTTCTTAACGAGTTCGCAATGTAAACTAAAGACTGCCATACTTCTGCACTACCCTACCAACACAACTATACGAGTATCACATAAAACCGATAGTCGACTCTAAACGGTGTCGACGGATATATCATGAGGTTATCTGTATGTTCACCGATATGCAGACATCTATAAAATCCTTTCGGCGAAATAAATATCTCTAAATTCATTAACTCTCTAGGTTCATAAACTCCGGATAATCCTTAGTATTCCTGAAGGATTCATATTCACTAGATCTCAATCTAATGGCTACCAGACTTCTGCATTACCCTGCAAAACAGATAATGATAAAAATTGTAATGGCTACCAGACTTCTGCATTGCCCTGCAAAACAGATAATGATAAAAATTGATAGTAGACTGGATACAATTATGCAATTTCCGTTCAGCGTTACTTAATTGCGATACACACTTCGGTAATGACTGATCAGGATGTCCATGACCTTTTCAGGAGGAGTAATCCTGGGAGTTATAGAAAATCCAAAATTTTTCACTCTGACTTCGTCTAAAATGGTACGCAAATGGCCTAACGCCGGTCAGTACACCACTCAGTGGCAATACGCTTCATCACTAATAAGCTGAAAAGCTCATGACAGATTCCGTTAGGCTAATCCTGAGAACTCCAGAAAATCTAATCTTATATTCTCCCATTTGATATTTGAAGTGCTAGTACAGTACTGAATGAGAATACGTCCCTTCGGTGAAGAAGAAAGCCGAAGTTCATCTGGAGTGGTCGATCTCCTGTCAATACAGGGCTCAAACGCTTTGCGTCTTTTCGGTAACGGATCATCAGTGCGATATGGAGCTTATACTTGGTATTCTAGAATATTCCATATTTTCCTACTCGGATGCGACCTAAAGTGGAATGCAATTGGCTAAACTCTGGTCAGCACAGCAATACGCCTCATCAGTAATGGCTGAAAATCCTTTGTATTCTAGAAAATCCCATATTTTTACAATCAAATGTCTGAAGTGGCCCCTCCGTTGGTCGATCTTTAGTCAGCACGTCGTTCAAACGCTATACGTCTCTTCGGAAATGGATGCCAGGAGCTGTAGAGCTGCTTATGGCCTCTTTCGAAGCTGTAATTCTTAGTATTCTAGACGATCCCACATATTCCACTCACGCCCTTGTTATAGGGAGGAATAATCCTGGGTATTCTCGAAGATCCCATTTTCTTTCATTCGGAAGCGATCTGAAGTGTCCCCCAATAGGTCGATCCCCGATCATCATGACACTCAACACGTCTCTTCTGTAGTAAACGATCAGGGATATTTAGCTTCTCATGGCATGTTCCGCACAGCTCTCAATCTTTATACGTTCCTTCGGTAATGGATCACCAGGAACATAGATCTTTTTATGACTTTCCTAATACGTCTCTTCTGTAGTGAACGCTCAGGGATATTAAGCTTCTCGTGGAATGTTCCGAACAGATTTCTATCTTTATACGTCCCTTCGGTAATGGATGACCAGGAGCATAGAGCTTTTTATTACCTTCTCTGGAGGAGTATACTAGATATTTTAGAAGATCCCATATTTTCCCAATCAGAACTCATCGGAAGTGGTCCTAAATAGGTCAAACTCGGGTCAGCACAGCTCTCAATCGCAATACATCCATTCGGTAACAGAGGCTTAGGTACAGTGGGGAGCATAACCGAGTGCATGTATGCTACTTTTTCAATTTTAATTTTGTGAAAACAGTAGCTTTAGTCCAAACGTCACAAAATTTGCAACAAATATACTTTATTAATTGCTAAACAAAAACTATTGTTTAAAAAAGCTATACACTAATTATTGTGAATATCATCATATAAACTAGGTGAAATTCTGAATGCACTCAGTTTTGTACTTAATTTTTATTACATTTAAAATCAGATGTTTTAGCATTTAGTTCATCGTCCTTTGTTTTTCATTACGCTTTGCACTCGTTTGGGCATACTTTCCACTAGGTTTTGGCTTATTTCATTTGTAATATCACTCTATTAAAGCTGCACCCGGCTACACAGCTCGTTGACATAACCCCAACCACATTTTGACCACAGCCCACAAATTTTCAATTGGAATTAGGTCGAAACTTTGTGCTGGCCATTCGGGAAGTTGAAATTTATGTTACCACAACATTTTTCACTATTTTGGAAGTGTGCTGGGATACACGTCTTGCTGAAACACAACATCCTCCTCAGGGTAATGACTCACCTCTGCAAAATCCGGTAAATTTGGTTTCAAAATATGATGCCAACATGATGCTCTTATTGTTTACCAGCGGCCAAGTGCGCCACCACGTAAAGCATTCTCATATCATAAGCTTCCTCCTCCATGCTTAACGGTTTGCATGACTTTAGGGTTTTTGAATAATTTCATAGGGCCGTCGCCAGTAATATTAAGTCCCATCGGATTGGAAACTGCTAATATTTGTTTAAACTGAGCATATAACACTTTTCCAGCCACCAATCCTTCTATTTACGCGGGTCTTACAGAATTCCAACCGCTTCTTAATTTTGTTGTAAGACAAATCTGTTTTTTTTTCTTGACTGCTGCCTCGAACCCAGTTCTTTGTATTTGTTGTGATTACTTTTTCAAAATTTAATTTACGGTGTTTTGTCCGCAAGAAACTAAATAATAAGTGCTGACAATTTTATAACATTTGGTCTAACAACACTATTTTTACTGAATAAATGATACAAGGGTGGCAAACATGCACTCGGTTTTGCTCTCCACTGTATGTATTGCATTTTAAAACCTTCTCCGGAGGAGTAAACCGTGGTATTCCAGAAGATCAGATATTTCCCCCCTCGGAAAAATTCAGAAGCGGTCCTTAGTAGGTAGAACTAAAGTCAGTTTAGCACTCAATCGCTATAAGTCCCTTCGGTAATGGATGATCAGGGATATTGAGCTTCTGATGGCATATTCCACATAGCTCTCTATCGCTATACGTCCCTTCTGTAAAGGATGATCAGGGTTACAAAGCAAAGCGATCAATATGTATAAGTCTAATGTATTGTCAGGCGTATAGAGCTTTTATCACCTTCTCTGGAGGAGTAATACTTGATATTTTAGAAGATCCCATATTTTCCCAATCAGAACTCATCGAAAGTGGTCCTAAATAGGTCAAACTCCGGTCAGCACAGCTCTCAATCGCAATACATCCATTCGGTAACAGATGATCAGGTATGTATAGCTTTTTAAGACCTTCTCCGGAAGAGTAATCCGTGATTTTCCAGAAGATCACATATTTTTCCCCTCGGAAAAAATCAGAAGCGGTCCTTAGCAGGTAGAACTAAAGTCACTCAATCGCTTTAAGTCCCTTCGGTAATGGATGATCAGGAATAATGAGCTTCTGATGGAATAATCCACACAGCTCTCGATCGCTATACGTCCCTTCAGTGATGATCAGGGTAACAAAGCAAAGCGATAAATAGGTATAAGTCCATATTATCAGGCGTATAGAGCTTTTATGACCTTCTCCGGAGGATTTGGTATTTTAGATGGTACCATATTTTTCCACTGATGTTATCTAAATTGGTCCTCAATAGGTCAAACTCCGGTCAGCACAGCGCTCTATTGCTATACGTCCCATCACTAATAGATGATCCGGTATATAATATACCTTTTATAAGACCTTCTCCGGAGGAGTAATCCGTAGAATTCAGAAGATCACATATTTTCCCACTCCGAAGTTATCGGAAGTGGCTCTTTGGTAATGGATGATCGGGACTATATCACTTTTTATAAAATTCTCCGGAGGAATAATCCTTTTTATTCTATAAGATCCCATATTTTTCCAATCGGATGTTATCTAATTGGGCCCGAATAGGTACTTTTCGGTCAGTGCTAAATCCCTTTTCGTCTCAGGGCTTTTTGTGACCTTCTCCGGAAGGGAATTCCTTGGTATTTCAGAAAATCCCATATTTTCCACTCACGCGTCGTCTCAAGTCGTCCCCATGACATTCTCCGGATGAGTAAACCTTGCTATTCTAGGAGATCCTTCTGCAATGAATGATATAATCCTTTGTATTCTACAATTTTGATTTTTTGATTGGTCGATCTCCGGACGTTATAGTCGGTACATGTCCCTTTGGTATTGTAAGATAAGATATATAGAGCTTGGTATTTTAGAAGATTCCATATTTTCCAAATCGTATATCATCTTTAGTGGCCCCCAATAGGAAGATAGCGTTATAGCCTTATAAATCCCTTCGGTAATGGATGATCAGTGTTGTAGAGCTTCTAATGACCTTCTCCTCAGGGGTAGTTCTTGGTATGCTGGATGATCCCATATTTTACAACTCGGAAGTCAGTAATGAATGATCAGGGACATATGGCTCTTTATGACTTTCTTTCAACGATTACCCGTTGGTATTCCAGAAAATCCCAAATTCTGCCACTCGAACAAATCGCTATACATCCCTTCGGTAATGGTGATATATGGCTTTTAATGACCTTCTCTGGAGGGGTATTCTAAATGATCCTATATTCTGTCACTCGGATATCATCTTAAGTGGTCCTCAATAGATTGATCTCCAGCACACAATGGCCAAATTTTCATTCGTCAATGGCTGATCAGATATATAGAACTTTTTATTTCAGGAGACTGCAGAAATTCGTATTCGGACTTCATCGGAAGTGCTGATGAAGTGAAGTGATCTTCAATAGGTCGATCTCCAGCACACAATCGCCATACTTTCCTTTGGTATGACAGATCAGAAATACAAATCCTTTTATTCTAGAAGACGACAGAATTTCGCATTCGGACGTCATCTGTAATGCTGGTGAAGTGAAGTGATCTTCAATAGATCGATTTCCATCACGCATTCGACATACGTTCCTTCGGTAATGACAGATCAGATATATAGAGTTTTTTATTCTAGAAAACTGCAGAATTTCGCAATCAGACGTCATCTTAGGATGTGCTGGTCAATCTACGGTCAGTATAAAGCTTAATGGTGTTACCTAGCTGAGGTAATGGCTGTTCTGGGCATTTCATGACATATACATATTTCGGTAGGATAATCCTTGGTATTCTACTAAGCGACTTTTTATACCATCCAGACTTCATCTGAAAAGTTAATCATCCTTCGCCAACTGCTGATCGGAGTTCCCAATTACCCTGTTAGCACTCAGACCTGCCACTAGGGTGCTTCTTATAAGTACTGAGACCAATCCTGATGCGTTCCTTCATTGGGAATCTTTATTATTCCCATATCTAACCGTGTGATTCTCCATGTTTTCTCAAAATACTTTGCCCGGCCAATATCCGTTCAGCACCGATCACAGATCAGATCTTCCAATATTCTTATATCATATCCCTTAATATGAGATGACTGATTGAAATGATACAATGTTACTGGTTTTCAAATAAAATTCTTCCAAATCCAACGCAGAACAGCATTGTTAAAATTAGGTTAAGTTAAAATTACGTCAATTAATTTGTTTTCCAAAATTCCTTGTCAACTCTTTTGGTTTATTTATTATTTATGTATGAGTATTTATTGAGTTTACCACAATATTTGCTTAACAAATAATTTTATTTATTCACGAGTTATGGTTATATAATTCTATTTCCGTTTCCCGTGATAATATTTAGAACAAATAATACACAATTTCTTTTATCTTAACTTCCTCATCTTCCCTTTCAGTATGGTCCCCGCTACAAGTGGAGTCAAAATGATCAAGCAATGCTTTTGGGTGCCTTCTTCTATGGCTATATGATAACATCGCTACCGGCCGGTATGTTGGCGGAGAATTTTGGTGGCAAATCAGTGGCCGGTTACAGTTGCTTATTGGCTGGCATATTGACAGCTATAACTCCCCTGGCAGCAGCCTGGAATATGTGGGCCGTATGGGCAATAAGATTTGGCATTGGTTTTCTAACGGTAAGTGGTACTAGCATACTCGTATATGGAGTGGAAGAAGATTTTACATTTGCTGATTTATTTCCATATTTAGGGTGTTGTGTATCCTTCCTGCCATAGTTTGGTTTCCAAATGGTCTCCTCCCGATGAAAAGGGTAAATTTGTAGCTTCTCTCATGGGTGGAACTTTTGGTACCGTAATTACCTGGCCCATTTGTGGTTTGATTGTTGAACATATGGGTTGGGATTGGGCATTCTATATGATCGGCATTTTTGTTGTCATAATCTGTGCAGCCTGGTTCATCGTGGTTGACGATAGTCCAGCTCAACACAGCACCATTAGCATCACAGAAAGGGAATATATTGAAAAGAGTCTGGGTGAATCGGTGTCGAATAAGAAGGTAAGGTTCCTACTAACTAACTAGTTCCAGAAGTTCACTTGATTGTAAACTATTATTTGTGTTGCCTTTTAGCGTTATCCTCCTTACAAGTCATTGATTGTATCGATGCCCTTCTGGTCTCTGCTGCTTTTGCATTACGGTAGCATGTGGGGTCTGTTCTTCTTGATCACTGCTACTCCGAAATTCTTGAGTGAAGTATTGGGTTTCAATCTAGCCTCAGCCGGTTTCCTCTCATCTCTACCTCATTTGGCTCGTTTGATTTGTGCTTTCGGTTTTGGTAGCGTAGCCGATTTGATAAGACGCAAGAACTGGCTGTCGGTTACTAAGATGAGAAAAGTCTTCTGCTTGCCTTGTAAGTCCCATTTTTATTTTTTATCATGATTTTTGTTCTAAAATGCCCCTTTTCTCCTTCCATTACAGCTCACGTTATTCCCGGCATATTTTTGGTGATCTTGGCTTTCTTTGGCAAAGATCCTTATGTGTGTGTAGCAATTATGACAATTTCATTGGGTTTCAATGGAGCTGCTACCGCTTCCAATTTGCAAAACAGTCAAGATTTGGCTCCCAACTTTGCGGGAACCTTGTATGGCATCATCAACTGTGTGGGCACAACGCCCGGTATCTTCTCGCCCATGATTGTGGCAGCATTCACAGAAGAGAAAGTAAGTAAAATAATTTATTTTCGAAATATTCGGTCGTATAATTTTTCGTGGATTATTCGATAGAATCTTTGAATACAAACATATAGAGTTTTCATTTTTATTCCGCCCAAGTTTAGGGAAAAGAAAATGGTCCTTCGACATCATTTCAAAATACGAGTCAAGATGATATCGTTTTGATATCGCATCTATTGAAGCTTTTCGTCTTCGGGAGGATAGGGTGTTTGGAAGAAACCTATTGTTCAAATTTCTGTATTATACGTGACATGTTATAAGGTCGATTAAAAGGTGCCTCGCTAGATTCTGAGACTCCGTTAATCTCCATAACGCACGAATGATCGTACCGCTACCAGCCGATATGATCTGCCAACATACCGTTCCTTTTAGCGTAGCTCGAACTGAATGTAACTTGACTTGCGATGATCGACCGGACCTATTAATGTACTACCACGTGATCAGCTGGCCTCCTCACCTGTTGTTATGGACTGAGCAGTTGCGAGGTCCCTTTGGGTAGTTTCGTGATAGCTGTGGTTATGAAATTTCGAATGATGTGGAGTTGGAAATAAATTAGGGTACTGCAACACATAACGTCCTCAAACCCTTTACAAAAGCGGAGGAAAAAGTCCATACATCTTACTTCGAATCGGTGTATTTAGTAAATTTAGTATATTAGTTTGTGCTAGCCGTTCGGCGCTTGTAAAGATTCCAACACGGCGGGTATCTACTTAAAACCCGAATCTTACCTCCCTTCGGATACGGCAGAACCTCCTTGATTGTCAAGACTTCAGCCATTAGAAGACTGTATATTTCAATCAGAAGTAACGAGACCTATTCCGTAGGTGCCTTTGAGGTTATCATGGAATTCGATCGGCGTTTGTTACGACTATTCTATCTAGAACTCGATTCATGTCTCCCTTCGGTTGTGGGAGAACCTCTTTGATTGCCAAGACTTCAGCCTGAGAAAACTGTATGCTCCATTCTGCAGTAACGAGACCTATTCCGTAGGTCCCTTTGACATCATCATGGAATTTCATCAAATTCGGTCGGCTCCAACACGGCAAGTATATACCTAGATCCCGGCTCATATGTCCCTTCGGTTATGGCTGACCCTCCATGTTTACCAAGACTTCAACCTGGAGAAAACTTAGTGCGCCAGGCAGCAGATCGATTCCCTTTGAAGCCATCGTGAGATTCGAATCCACTTAGTTAGTTTGTTAATCCCATTTTACTCTTCAAGGGTTACCCAAAGAGCAGCAGCCTTATAAATCACTCTTTAAACTTTCCTTTCATAAAGTCAATAACAACGACTCTGCAGTTTCGTTTGAAGCAACCACAGGTTTTGATCGATACAGTTCGACTTTTCAATGGTTATCTTGTGAGCAGTAGTCCGTGAGGCTTTGAAGTTCTTCTGAAATCCAGTTCAGGGAAATTTTAAATGTATTCCTCAGTTTAATAAATTAATCATTAAGCTTTCCCGTGGCAATTTTGAGCTTAGTGAAAGAAACCCAGTAAACTCAAAAGAGACTGACACGTTTACCCACATAATGAAGTTATTTTTGCCGACTCCGCAGGTCCTCGTGTTTAAAGTTTGTATTAAAATTCAAATAAGGATAATTTTAGATTTATAGCTCAGTTTAATAAAGTTATTCTTCTTCCCTCTCGTAATGATTTCGAAATCAGTGAATGAATGCCAGTAAATCTTGAACGAGACTTACGTTCTCTTCCTATGATATGTCAATTAGGTTCAGGTTCGTTTGAAGCGAACAAAAGACCCGATCAGGAGAGATTTCTGAATGTCTTCCTTAATTTTGCGACACGAAGTCTGAATGAGTACCTTATATGTAAAGTTTCCTGTCTGTCCTGTTTTACGAATTCCAGCTCATTCCACGATTTGTTTATCCTTGTGGCTCCTTGTTCAGTGTGCCGGCGCCATGTGTGGCTTGGACGACCCGTCCTGCCGCAGGACTCCTGCGGCTGCCCAGCGGATTCCACTCTAGAGGGTTTCTGGTGATGTGGTGTTGTTCTCTCCGGAGGGTGTGGCCGATCCACTTAAATTTTCTTTTAGCATTTTCTGTGCCCACTGCTGTTTTAAGTCCTTAATTGCTAAGTATTACGGAATGCGGATATGGAATACAATCCTCTAACTAAAACAGCTATCTGTCAGGAAATCTAAATAAGATTTGCATATTATTTTGTTTAGAGATATAAATTTAACCGATTTCGCAGGTCCGATCGATCCCATTCTAAACTTTAGGGATTATAAGTTCTTCTGTAATTCAGCTAAGATATTCGATCTATTCCATCCAATATTTATAGAAGATCATTCAACCGACAACGCAGGCCAGTTTTTAAACAATCACATCGATCTATCCCATTCACTCTTCAGAGAAGGTAATTCAACCGTCTCCGCAGGTCCATTTATAAGCCATTACATGATTCACTCTTCAGAGCAGATAATTCAACCGATTCTACAGGTCTATTTTTAAGCCATCACATAGTTCTATTTATCCTATCTACTCTCCGAAGAAGACAATTCAACCGACTTCAGACTTTATGTATTAGAAGTTCCTCTGAAACCCAGTTAAGATAACTCTTCAGAGAAAATAATTTAGCCGACTCCGCAGGTCCATTTTTAAGCCATCGACTCCATTCTAGAACTGTATTAGAAGTTACTCTGAACTCCAGTTAAGAGAAATATTCGCATGGTTCGATCTATTATATTCAATCATTAGAGAAGACTATTGAATCGGCTACGCAGGTCCGTTTTTAAGCTATCACGTGATTTGATCTATATCATCCACTTGTCAGAGAGGACAATTTTCAGACTCTGCAGGTCAGTCTTAAGCCGTCGAATTAAAATGTACCTGTCAACCGACAGAGACGACATTTCAAGTGACTTCGCAGATCCATTTTAAGTCATCGAACCCAGCTCAGACTTTAAGTATAAGAAGTTCTTCTGAATCCTGTTTTGAGAAATTATCACATGATTCGATCTATCCCATCCTCTCTTTGTATACGATTCAACTTTCAAAATTCAACCGGCAACACGGGACTGTTTTTAAACCATCACATGATTTGATTTAGCCTTCACGTTATTCCATTCATGGGTTATAACAGCAGAAAGTAGGATTGAATTGATCTTCCACTTGAAATTAATTTTAGATGTGTTCGTAAACTCCGCCTTAACCCTTCTCGCGAAGATTTCAGCTTCGGTGTAGGAGCGCAGAACTGGATGTCCATGGAAATTAGTTCTGTCCAAACTGCATGTGTTCGTTAGAAATAATGAAGAGTCTTTTGGATTTTTCAATCCACTCTTCAGAGGAGACATTTATCCGACACCGCAGGTCCTTATTAAAGCCTTCTTATAATTTTGTTCATGAGTTATAAGGTAGCAAATATGATACATGTAAAGTTCTGCCGCCATCCAGTTAAAAGCTTTAAAAGGAAAATACGTCAGGTTATATCAAAGCTTCCATAATCTTTCTCGTGAAGGAAGTCTATGGAATGTGGAGAAGTCTATGGAATGAGGAGAAGTCTATGGAATGAGGGCAAGCTCCCTTAGATCGTTAGGAACACTGAGAATGTTTGCACAATCTCTAGGCTAGATAATGTAACTGAACCTATTCGGCAGATCATTTTAGCGCTCTTATAGTCTATATATATAAAATTGTTGCGTGACTGGCTGACTGACTGACTGACTGACTGATTGACTGACTGATCATCGCCCAGGCCAAACGGCTGAAGCTAGAATCATGAAATTTGGTGGGAGGGTAGACCTTGGGACGTAGACGAGCAATAAGGCGGGATTTTTCGAAATTCGTACTATTAGCCGCACAATAGGGCAAAAAGGGATAAATATGGTACCACCGCCAAATCTAAACGAAATGAGCTAGAATCTTGAAATTTGGTATGAGGGTAGCCCTTAGGACGTAGACTCAGAAATTGGCAGGATTTTTTGAAAATCGAACATTTACGCACACAGTGGGGTAAAAAGTTATAAATGTGGTACATCAGCCAAATCCAAATGGCAAGAGCTAGAATCGTGAAATATTGTGTGATGGTAGACCTTATGAGGTAGACTCTGAAATTGGCAGCATTTTTCGTAATTCGAACATTTACGCACACAGTGGGGTAAAAAGGGAAAAATGGGATAAATGTAGTACAACAGCCAAATTCAAATGGCAAGAGCTAGAATCGTGAAATTTGGTGTGAGGGTAGCTCTTATGAGGTAGACTATAAAATTGACAGGATTTTTCGAAATTCCAACATTTACGTACACAGTGTGGTTAAAAGGGATAAATGTGGTACAACAGCCAAATCCAAATGGCAAGACCTAGAATCGTGAAATTTGTGAGAGTAGTTCTTAGGACGTAAACA
The DNA here is from genome assembly GCA_963930755.1 of Eudasyphora cyanicolor. Classification (NCBI taxonomy): domain Eukaryota; kingdom Metazoa; phylum Arthropoda; class Insecta; order Diptera; family Muscidae; genus Eudasyphora; species Eudasyphora cyanicolor. The sequence goes on from OZ005738.1 coordinate 36,454,165, forward strand.
AGAACAAGGAGTGATTTTTTTTAAAAAAATTTAGAGGCACAGTGGGACAGAAAGGTATAAATATGGTACCACCGCCAAATTTAAAGCCTAATATTAGAATGGTGAAAATTGAAGCGAGGGGTGTCTTTATGACAACTGATCGGGGTATTAAGTTTTTTTTGTATTCGTAGTTTTCGGGGCACAGTGGGGCAAAAAGTGTAAAATATAGTACAGTGGCTTAAAAATGTCAAACATGGATCAATGGTTCCAGGGTAACTTTTGGAACATAATCTGGAGATTGGAAGTGATTTTTAGTAATTCTAACTTTAAGAGGCACAGTGGGACACGACGGGTTAATTATGGAGCATGGGGAAAAAGGGAACAATCTGCCAAAATTGGAACTTAAACATAAGATATGAAGAGTTTATATGGTTTTAGGAGCACTGCGGTCAAAAACGGTTAAATAGTGGAGTGGAGAAAATATGATTAAATATGTTACAGTCGGGGAAAAATGTTTAAGTACGCTAGCGTGGAGACACATTTTAGATACGAGTACGGTACAGTGAGACAAAAATTTGTTAAATATGGTACAGTTGAATGGGGCACAGTTGTGCAAAAAGGGTTAACTATGGTACAATGGGGTAAAAATAGTTATATGTATGTGGTAAAGTGGGACTTATGGGTTAAAAATGGTACAGTGGGGCAAGAAGCGTTAACTATTGAACAGTGGGGCAAAAATGTATTTACTATGATACAGTGGGGTGAAAAGGGTTAAATATGGTACAGTGTGACAAAAATGGGTAACTATACAGTACAGTGGGGCATAACTGTGTTAAATATTGTACAGTGGAGCACAGAGGGTTAAATATGGTACAGTGGGGTAAATACTGTTAAATATGGTACAGTGAGACAAAGTGTTTAATATGACACAGTGGGGCCAAAAGGGTTAACTATGGTACAGTGGGGCACAATTAGTTGAATATGTTAACGTGGGACAAAATGGGTGAAATATGGTACAGTGGGGCAAAAAGCTTTAACAATGGAACAGCGGGAAAAAATGTGTTAGCTATGGTACAGTGGGACACAAATGGTTAAATATGGTACAGTATGACAAAAATGGTTACGGTGGGCACAAAAAGTAAAATATGGTAACGTGTAACAAAATGGGTTAAAAATGGTACAGTGGGGCAATAAGCTTTAACTATGTAACAGTGGGGCAAACATTTATTTACTATGATACAGTGGGGCAAAAAAGGTTAAATATGGTATAGTGTGACAAAAATGGTTAACTATACAGTACAGTGGGGCATAACAGTGTTAAATATTGTACAGTGGAGCAAAGAGGGTTAAATATGGTACTGTGGGGCAAAAACTGTTAAACATGGTACAGTGAAACAAAGGGTTTAATATAACACAGTGGGGCAAAAAGGGTTAACTATGGAACAGTGGGGGAAAAATCTATTAGAATGGTGCAGTGGGACACAAATGGTTAATAATGGTACAGTATGACAAAAATGGTTACAGTGGGCACAAATAGTAAAATATGGTAACGTGGAACAAAATGGGTTAAGTATGGTACAGTGGAGCAAAAATGTGTTAACTATGGTACAGTGGGGCAAAAATGGTTAAATATAGTGGACAAAATATAGTAGGACAAAAAGGTGTTAAATTTGATTCAGTGGACCCAAAAGGTTAAATATAGCACAGTGGGTCAAAAGCGTACATTTAGTGCAGTGGGTAGAAAATGTGTTCAAAGGGAAAGTTGCTAACGTATGAACCAAAAAAAATAGTTTTTCAACGTCCAGAGGTACTGTGGGAAAAGGGATAAATATTGTACCATGATGTCAGGGTAACTCTTGGAACATAAACTAGGAATGAAACGAGGGTTCGTATTTTATATATAAAAGTAATCAAATCTTCTTCATTTTGCACCATATGTAATAATCATGTCATTTTGAAAGAACGAGGTATAACTATTTTACAGTACCCTACACAGAAAATAAATAAAAGATGGGGGCTGCGAAGCGCACCGGGTTAAAGCTAGTATACTATGAAACTGGTATGTTTCTTCATTCGTTGGATGCTTCTTCAGAGGAGGGTCCTGAGAAGAACACGCAGATCATTTTAGAGCCATTGTGTATAATTTGGTAATTATGGCCTCGAATGTCTTGCGATCGCTTCTATAAGCCATCACATGGTTCGGAAGAGTTTATCGGAAACGTAGTATCGTCCTAGTACTTGAATATACATATATTTAATATAATGTATACTATTATTTATAGTATATATTAGTAGTATCTTCTATCTACTTGAATGAGACCAAACCTAATTTATTTTGGGAAAAATCACCAAAGTTTCTTTTGGTAGGCATATGAATCCTTCACCAATTTTTTTTTTTCGTTATTAATAATAATCTTATCTTTTTCTCCCATTCCAGAACACCATTGAACAATGGCACTATATCTTCCTGATCGGTGCTGCTGTTTACGTTATACCCGCCATTATATTCTGGATTTTCGGTTCGGGTAAAATCCAAAAATGGAATGAACTTGATACGACTTCCTCCAAAGAGGAAATTGTCAATACAAAATTGTAAATTTTGTAAATGTTACCAAAACATAGTATTTTTATTTGAATGTAAAATTTTTTTCTGTTCAGATTTGAAAACAATTGCCTATGATATTCGCTCCGGCGAATGAATAGATTTTTCAGAATATTACATTTGAATTTTCTTGCTCTAAGCGCTGTGTGCATATTTTCTTCCTCTATAGTTTGTAAGTTAAATTTAGAAATATTATGTTAATTAATTAAGAACTAAATATATTTTATATGTATAAAATATTTAATATTCTAGTGAAAATCTATATTTTTTAGTATTAATAAAGACAAACGTAAATTTTAATAAGACATTGTGTGTGTGTGAGTTTTTTTTAATTACGTCTTTTTTATTTACTTGGTAAGTATTTCGTGTTACAATAATTTATTGCGCATTTTGAACTCATTTTAAGCAGGGCGGGGTTTGCCAATTCCCCGTTGTGTTAATCAATTTGGAATTTTCATTAAGGGTGCTAATTAAACTCAATTACTTGTGTCACACACGTATTTACTTTCTCGAGATTTTTGAAATATCACGACAATTTATTGGCATTCACCTATATTTGTTTGTGCTAAAAGTACATATTTATTTATTTGTTACGACGACGATTCTGGAATTAAATTACCATTTACATATCTGCCGAAAATTATCACTCTTTTGTGAAAACTTTGTAAAACATGTTCTGTCTTTTCACTTTGGTAGCTTTCAAATTTTGTACTAGTATTACAGCCTTTTGCTAAGACCTACGTTGAGTTTACAGGCGATTAATAAAAGTCAAATGTAATCTTGCTATATTTAAAAAAAATTATAAAATAATTGATAACAGCAAAAGTTTTCCCTAAAGCTAAAAAAAAAATATTTAAAAAAACATCAGAAAACATTTCGGTGTTTTTTTTGTTTTACCTTTTTTTATTTAATTAAAAAAGTTGTTTATAACAAAAAATAATAAAAAAATTTTAAAAACATATTTTCTTACTTTTTTTAAAAATAGTTTATTATTTTTTAAAAAATATTTTTTACATTTTCAAAAAAAAAGAATATTTCATAAAACATAGATGATATTAAAAAAATATATTTTTAAATAGAAAAAAGGGATAACAGCAAAAAAAATTGGGAAAATATTTTTTTTAAGAAAAATATTGCATAAAAAATCAAATTTATCAGAAAAATATTCTGTTTATTTATTGTTTTAAATGTTTATTTTTTTTTATATCTAAAAAATATTTTTTATATATAAAAAAAGTATATTTTCTTAATTTTTTAAAATATTACTGAATTTAAAGAAAATAATATTTCATAAAAAAGGACAATATAAAAAAATATGTTTTATATTTATATTTAACATTTTTTGTATTTAAAAGTATTTATTTTTTAAATAATAATTATATTCAAAACAATTAGTTTTTATTTTAGTAGATGCTACAAAATAGTGATAAAAAAGAAAGGTATCGTTGGCATTTAAAAAAGTTTTCTTAAAAATAAAAATTTTCGGAACAAACAAAAAAATAAAAAACCTATTAAAAATATGTTGTTTCAAAAAGTTTTCAGAAACAATTTTTTCCAGAAAAAGATTATTTTATAAAAAATCTAAATTATCAGAAAAATTCTACTAATTTTAGTAGAATATTTTTTTAACAATATTTTTTACTAATGTTTTCTTAAATGATTAAAATAATATTTTTGAAGATTTTACATATATATAACTTCTATTTACAAAATATGTTTATATAATTTTTTTAAATTTAAAAAGGGTTCTTAATCAAAAAATATTTTTATTTTTAAAAAAAAATTTTTTTGAGAATGCATTATTTCTAAAAAAATATTTTTATAGTTAAGAAATCAAAAAAAATTGTACATACATATATTTGTATTATAAAGGGATGACAAATTATAATTAATTTTTTTAGAAAAAATCTCAGTTTGCTTTTTATATATATTTCTTGAAATTAATAAAACATTTTTTTATAATAAAATTTTTTTGTTTTTTTTTTTCAATTTGTTTAAATGAATATTTACATTTATTTTATTTTACAAAATAAATTTTACAAAAAGAATTTTACAAAAACAATATTTAATAAAAATTTTTTTTCAAAATTCAAAAAAGTTTCTATTTGTATTAGAAATAAGGGAGTGAAGATAGAGTCTAAAGTTATAGTCTATTTAGCCAAGACAACAACCTGTTATACTTATAGTCTAAAGTTATAGTCCGTTTTCGCAAACTGTTATACACGAACAAAAAAATCAGTTTTTTTAACAATTAAATGATATGAAACAATAAAAAAATATAATATTGAAAAACCCAAAACTTTAAAAAGTAAATTTAATTAAAAAAATTAAAAATACACATGTTTCAACGTGTGAATTGAATCTATTGCCTAACACAATTCAATAGCCCATAGCTCGAAAACTAGATCGGGTTAATCTGGACTATGAATAATCTTGCATAGGTCTCGATGAGCACAATCCAATGATGTAACATTTGTCAAGATTTATCGTATAGTTTTTGACCCAGTGGGCCATATATAGAACCCATATAGGGTCTAACACAATAGAATGTCCCATAGCTCGAAAACTAGATTGGGTTAATCCATACTATGACCACTTGATGGATAGGTCTCGATGAGCACACTCGAATGATGTACAATTTGTCAAGGTTTATCGTACAGTTTTTGACCCAGTGGGCCATTTATAGAACCCATATAGGGTCTAACACAATAAAATGTCCCATAGCTCGAAAACTAGATTGGGTTAATCCATACTATGACCACTTGATGGATAGGTCTCGATGAGCACGAATGATGTAAAATTTGTCAAGGTTTATCGTACAGTTTTTGACCCAGTGGGCCGTTTATAGATCCCATATAGGGTCTAACACAATAAAATGTCCCATCACTCGAAAACTAGATTGGGTTAATCCATACTATGACCACTTGATGGATAGGTCTCGATGAGCACACTCGAATGATGTAAAATTTGTCAAGGTTTATCGTACAGTTTTTGACCCAGTGGGCCATTTATAGAAATATTTTTCCTTTAAATATAATAGAATATTGGAAAAAATATTTTTTTATATTAATATACACAATTTTTTATGTCTAAAAAATATTTTTTAAAAAATTAAAAGCTAAAAATAATAAAATAATGATATAAGAAGAAGGTAAGTTTAGCACATCCAAAAAAGTTTTGCAACAAAAAAAAACGGAAAAATTTTTTTTTTGGAAAAATTTGTTTTCCTATAACTTTTTGGAAAAAAATTCAAAATTTAAAAAAATGTTTTCCGATTTTTTTTTGAAAAAAACTTTTTTTACATATCTAGCAGACCTTCTTATAACATTATTTTTAGCTTTAAATTTTTTAAACAACATTTTTCAGACATAAAATATAGTGTATTTTAATACAGAAAATATTTTTATTTAAAACAATTTGTTTATAATTTGTTACAAATAAATAAATAAAAAAATTAAAGAAATATGTTTTTTTATTACAAAAAATATATTTAAGGAACTATATTTATATTTAAAGAACTATTTTAAATAAAAAAGTAAACCCAAAATTTTTCTGAATAAGTTTTATTTTTTTTATGATTTGGCTAAAACAATTTTTCTAAATAAAAAAAAGTATTTCTTAATATAACTAAATATTTTTTTTTGCAAAATTGTATAATTTTTTTTTAAATAATAATAAAAAAACAAAATATTTTTTAAATTTAAAGTTTTATAAAAAAATAAGCAAACCGAGAATTTTTCTAAAAATTTTAATTAAAATTTGTCATTCCTTTATAATATATATTTTATATGATTTTTAAAAAGTATTTATTTGAAATATAAAAAAAGGGTCTTAACTATACAAGTTTATTAAAAAAGTATTTTAAATATATTAACAAAACAATATTTTTTTAGAAATATTGTTTCGAAAAATTTAATTTTTTTAAAAATTAAAAAAAATATATAAGATAAGCTTTTTCAAATATAAAAACGTTTTGTTTATTATTAAAAAAATATTATTAAAGCAGAAAATAAAAGTAGAATTTTTCTGATAATAATAAGATTTTTTAAAAAATAATCTTTTTTTGGAAAAAATTGTTTTCCTAAAATAGTTTGAAACATTTTTTTTTGCAAAAAATCGTGTTTCCGTTAAATCTTTGTGTTTAGGAAAACTTTTTTTAAGTGCTAAGTTATACCTTTCTCTTAGATCATTATTTTATTACACTTAATAAAATAAAAACGACTTGTTTTGAATATAATTTTTTTTAAAAAATAGTGTTAAATAAAAAAAATATTTTTTTAATTTGTCGATTTTTTTTATGGAAAATATAAAAAATATTTTTTAAATATAAAAAAAGTATTTAAAACAAAAAATAAATAGAATAGTTTTCTGATAATTTTGACTATGAAATATTTTTTTTGAAAAATACTTTTCCGATTTGTTTGCTGTTATCGATTTTTTTATAATTTTAATAAATATAAGAACGACAATAGAAAACTCCAAATACAAATTTTTAAATACAAAAAAATATTTTTTTATGTTTAAAAAATTACTTTTTAATATCGTAAATTTTTTATGAAATATTATTTTTTTAGAAAATATAAATAACACTTTTTTACATTTTCTAAAATAATAAATTATTTTTAAAAAAATTAAAAAAATATTTTGTTTTAACTTCTACCCTTCTCTTATATAATCATTTTATAACATTTAATTAAATAAACGCTATTTGTTTTGAATATAATTATTAAATAAAAATAGTTAAAAAAAAGAAATTTAATATAATAAAAAAATATTTTTTGTTGTCGATTTTTTAAAAAAATATTTTTTTTTCAAAAATATTTTTTATGTTGTCGATTTTTTAAAAAAAATATTTTTTTTTCAAAAATTTATTTTTTTTTAATATAAAAAAAGTATTCAAAACAAAATATAAACAGTATTGTTTTCTGATAATTTAAATTTTTATGAATTTTTTTTAAATTGTTTTTCGATTTGTTCGGCTTTATCGATTTTTTTATAAATATAAGAACGGCAATAGAAGACACCAAATATATATTATCAAACAAAAATAAAATATTTTTTATTTAAAAAAAATACTTTTTAATATCGTAAATTTTTTATGAAATAATGTTTTTTTAAAAAACGTTTATAATTTTTTTTTTATGTAATGAAATATTTTAAAAAAAAATTAAGAAAATATTCTGTTTTTAATGTATACAAAAATTTTTTAATAATAAAAAAATATTAAAAACAAAAAAATAAAACGATTTTTTTTTGAAATCTTGCTTTTATGAAATATTTGTTTTTTTAAACTCAAAAATTTGCTATTATAAATTTTTTTTAAATATAGCAAGAGAACATTTGACTTGTATTTATCATCCATCAACTCAACTCAAGTCTAAGCAAAAGTCTGTAATAGTAGTACGAAGCTTTATAGCTAACAAAGTCAAAAGACAGAACATGTTATACCAAGTTTTCATTAAAATCGAGCCTTAATCGCCAAAAGACGCCAATCACAAAAATTTAGAGGAGGAGGTTTCTTTTTCGATAACTTTTTGTTTAAATGCATATGTTATGTCTATATAACTGTGAAATTGTGTATAACGGAATATTTTCCAGCTATAAAATTCTGACAATTGATGTCATTTGTCATAGCTAAACGATTTCTCTCAAAAGAATTAAATAAATTAAGGTGGCGATTACGTCTTTTTGGCGGTTAAGGCTCGAAATGTTCATAGTTTTAGAAGAAAATTATGGCCGTTGAAATTTTAGCTATTCACAATCATCTATTCAAAAAACGACAGCTTCAAGAATACTTCTTGCGAAATCTGATAGCTTAATCTCATAAAAATGCTAATTGCGGCAAATTGCATACTACGTTGGGGGATGTAGCTCAGTGGTAGAGCGTTCGCTTTGCATGTGAAAGGCCCCGGGTTCAATCCCCGGCATCTCCAGTTAACTTTTTTTATTTTTATTATGGTTTTTATTTATTTTTAGATAAGTTTCAAGAACATATATTTGAAAAAATTACAATTAAATGAAAACATATTTTAAAAAGATTAACATTTTCGAATAATGCAAATGTTAGCAACAAAAATACATTTTGAAAATTGAATGCTAAACGAATAAAATTTCAGCAACCCTTATTGAATACACAGATGTACAAACATACATGCATACAAATATGCAGAACGTTTGTTTAACGTTTTTCTTTACGCTTAAGCCAAACAATGAGCTAGAACAATGAATAGAAATACGAGTACAGTACGAAGTATAACAGCACACACGCACGCAAAACTTAGCTCGTGTTTATTATTAGCTACATTTGACGACACAAGCAGAGTGGCGCAGTGGAAGCGTGCTGGGCCCATAACCCAGAGGTCCGAGGATCGAAACCTTGCTCTGCTAAACGCACATACGTTGACTGTAACATTTTGATCCCAGTTTTTTTATTATAAAAATATAGTGTTTGTTATGTATTTGAAAATTATTATACGCACATAACGACTGGAGCATTATTTTGTATATTAAAGAAATTCTTTCTTATTTAATAGATTTCCCTATTTTAAAAATATTGTTTCTTTCTTTGAAAAATAGAATCACATAATGACTGTATTATTTTGTAACTATTTTAAAAATATTTTCTTCTTATTCTATATATTTTTACTCTTAAATTTTAATTTGCTTACAGGACCATCATAACGGCAATATAGGTACGAGGGCGGTCCAAAATGTACCGACCGAACTAAGATAATACAACTAATTTGGGAAAATTTGTCTCTATTTCTCAACATAATCTTCTTTTAACCCGATGCATCTTTTCCAGCGATTTTCAATTGCCCTGCTTTTAGTAAGAACTGTCTAGTTCCTGAATATAGCCATCAACCTCCACCACTTCATTGCTGTCAAACCTTTTTCCGTCGAGCCATTTTTTCAAGTTTGGAAACAAAAAATTGTTTGAGGGAACTAAACCTGGCGAATAAGGTGAGTTCCGAAGCTCGTACAGGCCCGATTAAACTAATTTTTTTTTACCCAATATTTTATAGTTTTAAACGAATGGGCAGACTCCCCCGAAGTAGAATCTAGCTCGGTTTTGATATTGGTTGGACTGAGACCTTTCTAATCAAAGTATTGTATTCCATATCGATGACCAATTTTTCACATGTTTACAAATTCACTGAGTGCTAAAAAAAACTAAACAGCGTGGCGTATATTTTTCAAATTACTACCGTAATTGATATGCCAGGTCGGCTAGTTTTGGGACCTCCCTCGAACCTAAATTCACAAACGGCTGTTCTGCCGTAAATCTCTTAATAAGATGGCTGAACTCATACCTGCTACCTGGACCAGAAGATTAGGAATTGAGTCCCTTCTGCAGAAGCTGTGGAGATGAGAAAGATGTAGAGAACATTAACCACCTGATTTGTTACTGTTCTGCAATGAGTACACGATGTCTGAAAATACTGGGATAGGCCTTTCTAATATGTCAGACAGATCTAGCAAGTAGCGATGGTTACGATGTATGACAACTGAGGCCGTGGTAGCACTAGGGAACTCGTATGAGCTTGTAACTCCAACGAAATTTTAATAGAAACGGAACTACATTTTTTCAGTCCGACGAAAATATATTTTAAAAGCGAATATTTGGGTTCTTTTGTTTTTTGAAAAAATCCCCGCGTTTTTTGAAAAAATCCCCGCGGTAATTTATCGATTTACTATGCGAAAATCTTGTAGATCAAGCAAAATCGACAAGCCTTTGAAAAATAGTAAGTCTTGAATCACACGAGGCAATTTTTACCAAGCAAGTGTCAAAGTTTGTAGGAGAGCGAGGCAGAGAGCTCTTTCCGTCAGATTCTCTCTCCAACAAATTTTGACACTTGCTCGGAAAAAATTGCCTCGTGCGATTCAGCACTAAGAGCATCTCTTAAGTAACAGTGAAAACGTCCGACGTATGACAAACACATATTTCATCCTACTGTTTTCTGGGCACACAACAACACTTTGACAGACGCCGGACGCTTTCACTGGTATTTAAGAGATACCATAAAACTGTAATTATTGGTATGGGTATCATATGTCGTTGTAACGGTACGTTTTACGCTACCCTACGCCACACCACTAACAAGTTACTAGTAACAAGATATCGTGCCATTTATCGATAAATTGTTATCGATTTATTAACTTCTATGAACATTATTTATGTTCGGGTTTGAATTGGACTGCGATGTCCGGCGGAAGTTAGAAGTTGCCTCATAAGTTTTTAATGCATCGCAGTTGTGGAAAACTTCTTACGAAATATTCACATTTTAAATAAATTAGGGTACATGTGGTATTTATTTTAATTGATATTGTCTCTGATCCGAAATCATTGTCACTCTCCTTAAGTTAAGGGCGATTTCTTTAATTTTTGGTAAATTTCTTGGCGTTTATTTAAAAAAAATATTTAAGCCGTTGACGTTTGTTACTAGTGCTTATTGTTAATTTAATAATAATTTTAATTGCAATAGATATCTAAATGAATAAAAATCTTCATCTATGTAAACATATTACCTTTTTGTAAATGGTTGTTGTTCCTGCTGCGGCGCTGTATCTTATCAGAATGTTGTACTAGAGCACTTCACTGTCAAATTGTCATAAATTGATTTATTTCACGCATAATCGTTGATAATACCGTTTTTTTCCACTGAACCGAACATCGAACTCAGATACACACCGCACCGAACCGATCTTTGAACTTATTGAGACGGAACAGCTCCTCTCACAACTCCTTACAGAAGCTCCACTCTGTTTTGTTTTTCGTTGTGGGGAGTGATCCCTCCATCACTGCACTGGCTCACTTAATTTCGCACACATACGAGAACTACTTAAGGATGGCGCCGATGCAATGCAAAATCAAGGAACACGCACGAAAAGAATAACAACAAGTTTAGGAAAAGAAGGCAATTTCACGCACAAATACATACTGTTCTTTTTCTTTTCACTTCTGATATATGAAACTCCGATATTCACCCAACCGATCTTAGAAATCATAGAGACTTAATATGATAACACTGTCCTTTTCACTTGTGATGAACCGAATATGGAACTGCGAGACTTAATAGCTCCTCTCTCAACCCCTTACAAAAGCACCACTATGTTTTGTTTGTTCGTTGTGGGCAGGTAGGCTTCCATCGCTACAATGGCTCATTTAATTCCGCACACATACGAGAACTATTTCAAAATGGAGCCGCGGCGAGCCGTTGCAATGCTAAATCAAAGAACTCACACACATACGCCACGAATTGCAAAATGTTTGGGAAAAGAAGGCAAACACGATTACATTGATTAATGTAACAATTAATGTATTTATTAACCGACACTGCAATATAAATAAAATTAAATTACTCATTTTTGTATTTCCTATACACTTTACTGCTCTAATCTGTATTCATTATTCTCTTCCTATTAACACTTCACAATATGCAAAATCTACAACGATCCGAAGTTGGATGCAGCATTGAAGAGAAAGGATTATTATCTCTATTTTTGGATTCCAGCAACAGAGAGTTTTGTCTTGTTTTGCCTTATTTGTTGATAGTTTTTGGAGACAGCAATAAATGTACTTCTAAATTAAATTGTGATATGTACTTGTCTAGAACGATGTAAATGTAATATTCGCGGAGAAACTAAAGAGCTAAACTAAAAGTAGGCAATGCAGTAAACGAGGACTTTTCTTATTGGGATGCTACTTAAATACGAGCGAAAGCGTATGACATTGTGGGTCAGGCGGTAAAGAACTAAATTAAATGTAGGCAATGCAGTCCTCATCTCTTCGAACATCGAAGAGTGTAGTCAATTCTACGGAGAAAAACAACGCAATTATATATAAAATTTATAAAAACGTAGATTTCGCACATAATCATTAATGTCCAGCAATTTTTTGTAGGGAAAATTCGTATACATCGTCAACAAACAGGAAAATAGATACAATTAAAATGCTTTTGAGAAAATCGGTTTTCGAATAAGCAAAATCTGTGCCTTAAGCGTGGTGCTATGTTCACTTTTCGCGTTGAAATCCCATTAAAAACAGAGTCGAGAAAAAATGCGAAATTTTTCGTTTGTGGTACTATGTTCATTTCAACTTGAAAAAGGAAAATTTTGCGCCGCTACAAATTGAACTCCGCAACAAACTGAAGACCGCCAGCCTCTCACTTCTATTTGTTTCTATTTATCTTTGTTCGCGAAAAATTTAACTGTTGCAAAATTTTAGCAAAACAATTTCCTTATAAAGAATACTAAATTAAATTATCTTCCGAAATAGAGAAAATTTTTGCAAAGCTGTGGAAGGAAAAGTAATTATGTACTGTTTACGGATTTAACCTGTAGTTATTTATATTCAGGTTTGTATGGTTAGAACAACTAACGAATCAATAAGACAATGAAATTGGGAAGAGCCTGTGATCTCCATTTGGAAATGGCTGTATGGCGAAAAGTGTTCTTGCGAGGAGATGGAGGAAGATATTCAGTTTTTGAAGGGGTCTTCTAATAATAATTTTCTATAATTCAACAGATGTTATCTAATCCTTACAAATAACAATAGTCGTAAAATGTATTATACATTCATAGAACAATTGGAAATTAATGTTCTTATTTGTAACATTTTAATAATTAATTATCCCCTTACCTTAGAGAGGAGGGTATATAAAGCGTGATCCATTTCGAGGTTCCCTACTTTTTTAAAGAAAAAAAAACAGAAAATTCAAATTGGATGGATAATGTTTATTATCATTTGAAAAAACATTCTTTGGAATTTATTTTTTGAAGATTATGTCTATCAACTGTTGGACGCTACGGCTACGTCTCAGATGGTCCATCCGTTGAGTCCAATTTTCGGAGACTCGTTCGAGCATTTCGACTGGTAACTGGCAGCATAAACTTTAGACTTTACATACGCCCCCAGGTTAGAACAACTAACGAATCAATAAGACAATGAAATTGGGAAGAGCCTGTGATCTCCATTTGGAAATGGCTGTATGGCGAAAAAAGTGTTCTTGCGAGGAGATGGAGGAAGATATTCAGTTTTTGGAGGGGTCTTCTAATAATAATTTTCTATAATTCAACAGACGTTATCTAATCCTTACAAATAACAATAGTCGTAAAATGTATTATACATTCATAGAACAATTGGAAATTAATGTTCTTATTTGTAACATTTTAATAATTAATTATCCCCTTACCTTAGAGAGGAGGGTATATAAAGCGTGATCCAGGTTCCCTACTTTTTTAAAGAAAAAAACACAGAAAATTCAAATTGAATGGGTAATGTTTCTTATCATTTGAAAAAACATTCTTTGGCATTTATTTTTTGAACATTATGTCTATCAAATGTTGGACGATACGGCTACGTCTCAGATGGTCCATCCGTTGAGTCCAATTTTCGATGACTCGTTCGAGCATTTCGACTGGTAACTGGCCGCATAAACTTTAGACTTTACATACGCCCCCAGGAAAAAGTCTAACGGTGTGATATCACACGATCTTGGTGGCCAATCGACCGGCCCAAAACGAGAAATTATCTGCTTACCGAAGTGTTCGCTCAATAAATCCATTGATTGATGCGATGTGTGGGAAGTGGCGCCGCCGTCTTGTTGAAACCAAATGTCGTCGAGATTACGAGCTTCAATTTCAGGCATCAAATAGTCGGTTATCATGGCACGATAACGGTCGCCATTGACGGTTACGTTCTCACCGGCATCATTTTTGAAGAAATATGGACCGATGATTCCACCGGCCCACAAACCACACCAAACCGTTGTTTTTTCTGGATGAAGTGGCAGCTCTTGAATCTCTTCAGTTTGCTCTTCGTACCAAATGCGGCAATTTAGCTTGTTTACATACCCATTGAGCCAGAAATAGGCCTCATCGATGAACAAAATTTGGCTCGAAAACGTCGGATCTTCTTGGAACTTTTCAAGAGCCCATACAGCGAAGCGACGTCGCTTGGGAAAGTCGGGCGGCTTCAGTTCTTGCACAAGCTGTATTTTGTATGCTTTCACTTTAAGATCTCGATGTAAAATGCGCCAAGTTCCATACGTCAGTCCGAGTTGCTGCGAACGGCGCCGAATCGACTCTCTTACAGTGCAATGCTTTTATAGTACCTGAGTATAAAGAAAAGTGGCAGTAATTGGCACGCCTCTTTTGGTACCTCCCACACAAATGTACCATTTTACACCAAAAGTTAACAGCTAATAACTTTAATACCAGTGCATATAAATGAAATTTTGTACAGTGTAATGCTTTTATAGTACCTAGAGTCCAGAGAAAAGTAACCGTTATTGGGACGCCTCTTTTGGTAAGTAAACAGCTTTGAGCTTTAATACCAGTACATACTTTAAAGTTATTAAATGCAATTTAAATTGATATTAATTTAAATAAAACAAAAAAAAATAAATAAGTTTACTAATAATTTTTTGAGACTCAAGGTGAGGGGATTCATTAGTCGGTTTACCCGACTAAACTTTCTTACTTGTTTTATATTTGTTGACTTAAAAAAAGTTTTGTGTTTGTTTTCAAGAATAGATTTGGACCTTTACTTTTTAAATAGTAAATCTAGCAAAAGAGAAATAATTCAAAATTCTCTCAGAGTAAAAACGTTTTTAAAAAGTACGGGAACGAAAATCTAGTAAAAATAGCAAACATAGAAAAAATTCTTCCATTTGAAGTTTCTTTTATACGACCATCAATGTATTTTGAAAGCTACTACTTTTACTCGGAAAAATTTGTCGAGTAAAAACTGACGGTCGAATATGACGTTTTCCCTCACCTTACCACCTGCAGGTGATTGGAACAGCTCAAGACTGTTAATAGCCTAGATTAGTCTGAGTTTATCGGTCAGCAAATTAGCAACTGTTGTAGTCCACTCGTTTCCTTGTTGGCCAGTTACTCGAATTTGTTGTCCTTTTCAACAACTGTCAAATTTTCAAATTATTTTATTTGTTAAGTTCTACTAAAAACATTTTCCATTTGGGTATAATACTCGTATCTATTTGTGAGGTCCCAAATTTTATTGGAAACTAGGGACTACTGGACCAACTTTTAGATATGCGTTCACCTATTTATCTTTCGTGTGAATATATTATTGACATTGTCGAAGTTCCATTTTATGAGTCGTATGTAACTTCGCGCAAATTTTGAACCCCATTTTCGCATTTCTCAGCCCAAAATGCTTTGAATAGGCTATGCTAGCTAATATGTATATTTTATAGGCTACTTTTTTCATTTAAGTACGGTTTAATATATTTTCGCGCTAAATACTAGTGTTTAGCGTTTTTTTTTCATTTGAGTGTATTTGACAGAACAAGTTTGCCACACTGACGCCTGCTCTTCTTCTTGTTCTCTACAATGATACGAAACCGGCATTGCCGACTTCAGTACTAAATTTGGGGCTCACATGTATATGTCTTTCTCTTTCTTTTTTGTTTACAAATAAACAGGTAGGCAGCAGAACTTTGACAGCTGTCACTGACACTGACTTTTGGACAAGCAACAAAGCACTGATAGCTTTCTGCCATTTTTCGTCACTGCTAAAACAAAAAGCAATTTAATTTTGTGATTTCAAAACGTTTGGACAATAGAGCGGAACGGAACACACAAAGAAGCTAAGGAAAAATGTCGGAAATCGAAGTACCGCAAATTATCGCCGAGTCTTTAGTACAACAGGTAAAAAATATAAATATTTTCCCGAGTTATTATAATTTGATAATTTGGGGTTGTGGCTGACGGACGAAAACAACTCGTTCGCCATTTCTGATGCTAGGTAGTTTTGAAAGCAGTGATTTTGACGTGTGGTTGATTGGAGCCTGGATGATGGTTGTCTGGAGGGAGGGAAGAGTTGGGAGTGTCTGTCGTGTGTTGACCACCAAATGTCAAAGTTTAGTGTTAAATTAGAAATCAGGAAATTAATGGAGGTTTTTCTCGGTTCCCAATCAACAAACAAATTAAGAAGGTAAATGCAAGTCTTAAGAGTTTTATGGTTGGCGGAGTGAAGGGGATTTTTTGTGTGTTTTATTTTCTTGGACTCCTAGACAAAGTCCAATTGTGTTTTGATTTGTGTAAAAACACACAAAAACTGATAAAAACATTAAACTGTTTTTGTGAGATTATTGTCGTGTGTAGATAGATATTTTTCCAATGATATAGTGGCCCCTGAATATATGTAGATCGCAACTGATAACAACGCTGCCGTCTAAGCTATAGAGTATTAATTATAAAATGTTAATTCATTGAAAATTGCATGTTCCCCACACGACTTAGAATGTTCCACAAGTTTCAGAATGTTCCCTATTGGATCTGGAAATCTATTTAGTTCATTTCGTATCCCTACTTAAGAAGTCAATGTGTCTGTCGATTTTGGCAGGCCGTTGCCAATAAACTGTCTTAGAATATTCATACTACGTTTTCAATTTAAGGCATTCGATATGGTGTTTATAGTGGGATTCCACCATTCACTATCCCTATCTTTCAAGTTAAATTGACATCTGTTTTTATTGGCCCATATAGGTCAATAAAATTTCTTGCGAATTTTCCTCATTGGATATCCATTTGGTGCTATCTAAATGGAGTATCTAGTGGGATTCCGTTATCACCTCAGCCTTACAAGTCACTTGGTGGTCTGATTTTTATAGGCTCCCCTCGCCAACTAAGTGTTTTGCAATTTTCCCCCCATAGGAAAGTCATTTATTGCATTGTGTGTAATGGAATTCCACTATTACCTACGCTATCTTACAAGACAACTTGCTCTCAATGTTGTAACTACTTCTTAATACCGATATTGATAACGATCAATATCTATATTATATCGTTATATGTATGTCACTCGATATTCATTTCATTTTCTTATTCTGCTCAAGTCACTGCTGTTTCCTCCCTAAAATCCCCTATACCCATATATGTATGTATATTTAGTTTGAAAGTCAAATAACTCTGAACTTGAATGTACACTCACTCACACGTTTTATATATTTCTCATTAATTACTCAGCCGAAAATTGCAATAAGCCTCTACTGTTGTCTTTCACCCAAAACTGGTCTTTGTTTTGAAAAATATGAAAACAAGTTTATAAGTTATAAAAAGAGAACTTCAGCATTTCCATTTGGTAATATATATTTGTTAGACACACAATGATTTTGGGGGCCCTGGTCCTTTGCCTACTATATATTGATATATCAACCTGCTCACACTGTAGACCAGGCTATTATGAGTTTGTACATTTTTTGTAACTCCCAAAAGGAGAAGGGATAGGTCCATCGTTAATATACCGATCGACTTGGAATCACTTCCTAGAGTCGATTTAAGCATATCCGTCCGTACGTATGTCTGTAGATGTATCCTTGTAATCATTTTTATTTGTTTAGCTCAGAGACGATCCCTATAGAACTTGGTGAAAATAATCCTCCGATTTGGAATTAATGAGCTGCAGAAATCACATACTTATCGACTTGGAACCACTTCCTAGAGTTGATTTAAGAATGTCCGTCCGTACGCTCACTATACTATATCAGCCTGCTTACACGGTAGTCGAGACTATTTTGAGTTTGTACATTTGTTTGTAACTCCCAAAAGGAGAAGGGATAGGCCCATCGTTAATATATCGATCGACTTTGAATCACTTAATAGAGTCATTTTATGCATGTCCTGCCGTTACGTCCGTCTCTAGATGTATCCTTGTATAAATTTAGATTTTTTTTAGCCCAGGGACGATTCCTACAGAATTTGGTGAAAATATTCCTCCGATTAATTAGCTGCAGAAACCGCATTTTTTAAGCTACCTGTATTAAATACAGCAAAAGGAAATCATCTGATACAAGAACAAAATACTAGCAAGTTTAAATAAAATTGGTCCAGATTTAGATATAGCTCCCATATATACGTTCCTTTTGACTTATCATCTAAGAGCTTTAGAAGCTGTAATTTCACCCGATCAAGGTAAAAATTGCCAAAACGGAAGCCTTTTAGCCGTTAATAAAGACTTCTGAATTACGTGGAAATCGGTACAAATTTAGATATAGCCCCGTACATGCATACGTTCCTTCAGGTTTGGCTTCTTAGGGCTATAGATTTGGCTTCTTACACCAGATCGAAGTAAAAATTGGCAGAGGGAAGTTTCTTCAGATGTTAGCAAAGACTTCTGAATTACGTGGAAATCGGTTCAGATTGAGATATTGCACCCATATATATTTGTTACTTCCGATTTACCTTTTGAGGGCTATATAAGCTGCCTTTTTACACCAGATTGAAGTAAAAACTGGCAGAGGGACGTCTCTGCAGCCGTTAATAAAAACTTCTGAATTACGTGGAAATCAGTTCAGATTCAGATATAGCCTCCATATATACATTTGTTACTAAATTTGTTCCATGTTGCAAAAATGGTAAAATATCTAGTAAAATGTCCTTCTTTTAGCTAATTTCTAGCAACAACGCATCTTCCGGACCTCCTACTTTTCTATTTTGCAAAAGTGGTAAAATATTGTAGTTAGAAGAATACACTTTGAAATAGTACCCCAAAACGTCCTTCCTATATCTACGTTCCATTTATAAATGGTCCTCTTTGAAAGGTCTTATTCTCTCTATGTTGCAAAAATGTATAATATATTTGTTAAAGGGACAAACATTGAGATAGGACACTCAGAACTACCTTCCAGGTATATACCATCCCCTTTGAAACATCCTCCTATTCGTTGTGGCAAAAAAATATATTATTTAAGGGGTCAAACATTGAGATAGGGCCCTCAGAACTATCTTTCTATAACTACTTTCCAGCTATAAACATTTCCTCCGAAACCTCCTCATCTATTTTACAAAAATTGTAAATTGTATTAGTTAAAGGGGGAAAACATTTTAATAGGAACCCTCCGAACTTACTTCTTTTGACCATATTCCAGAAATAAGACATCTTCTTCGAAACCTCATCTTCGACCTGCTTTAATTTGTATTATAATATATATCAATTTATCTTTATTTTATTTATTTTATCAATTTATCTTTATCATCTTCTAAACTTTTAATGTTCTATGTTGGAAAAAGGTAGAATATTGTGGTTAGAAGAATACACATTGAAATAGTGCCCTTAAATGTCCTTCCTATAACTACGTTCCACATATATATCGACCTCTCCGAAAGCTCGTACTTCTCTATGTTGCATAAATATAAACTATATTATTTAAAGAAACAAACTTTGAGATATGACCCTCATATCTTCCTTCCTATAACTACGTTCCAGCTATAAATCATTCCCCTCGAAACCTACTCCTTTTTCATGTTGCAAAAATTGTAAATTATATTAGTTAAACTGGCAAATATATTAATAGGGACCCTCAGAACTTCCTTCTTTTGTTCACCTTCCAGAAATAAGACATCCTCTTCGACCTGCTTTAATTTGTACTATAATCTATTGAAATTTACATCTTATCTTCAGAAAAAGTGGTATAATGTTGTAGTTAGAAGAATGCACATTGCAATAGCACCCTAAAACGTCCTTCCTATTACTACGATCCATATATAAATCGACCTCATTGAAAGTTGTTACTCTCTCTATGTTACAAAAATCTAACATATATCAGTTAAAGGAAGAAACATTGAGATATGACCCTCAAAACTTCCTTCCTATAACTATGCTCCAGCTATAAAAACATCCCCTTTCGAATCCTCCTCCTATTATAACTACGTTCCAGCTATAAACGTCATCTTCGGAATGTCATCTTCGAACCCTTTTCTAAGGAAATAAGACATCCTCTTCGAACCCTACTTTTCGACCTGCTATAATTTGTACTATAATCTATTGAAATTTACAGAAAAAGTGGTAAAATATTGTATTTAGAAGAATGCACATTGCAATAGCACCCTAAAACGTCTTTCCTATAACTACGTTCCATATATAAATCGACCTCATTGAAAGGTGTTACTCTCTCAGTTAAAGGATGAAACATTGAGATATGACCCTCAAAATTTCCTTCCTATAACTATGCTCCAGCTAAAAAACATCCCCTTCGAAACCACCTCCTATTATAACTACGTTCCATGTTCATCTTCGGAATGTCATCTTCGAACCCTTTTCTAAGGAACCCACATTACAATAGACCCTAAAACGTCCTTCCTATTAAACCATCCTCTTCGAAAACGCTTCCATTTCTATGTTGCAAAAATGGTAAAATATAGGAGTAAAAATAACATACATTGAAATAGGACTTACTTCCTTTGCCTACGTTCCAGCATTAAACCATCCTTTTCGAATGCTCCTCTTCGACCTGCTTTAATTTGTACTATAATCTATTTAAATCTACATCTTAATTGAGGAGGTACTTTTCAAAACTAGACTATTCCACGTTTTGTTTTTTTGCACAATTTGAGAAAATACTATGGCCCTATGTATTTAACCCAAAATTTTGATGCATTATTAAAGACGTAAAGATTAGTTATACAGACTTCGCACAATTTTAGTTACTCTAAGTTTTGAATTCAATGCTACCAAATAAAAAAAATAAAAAAATTAGTTGTCAAAAGTAGAATAGTCATGTTTTGAAAAGTACCTCCTCAATTATTAAAATATTATTTATTAAAATTATTAAAATATTATTTATTTCTGTTTTTTTTCAGGGTATTGAATATGTTTTCGGAATTATTGGCATTCCCGTTGTGGAATTATCAATGGCTTTCCAAGCTGCCGGTTTGAAGTACATTGGTATGCGCAATGAACAGGTAAGTTATTCCTTAAAATTGTGGTCATTAATTAAAAAAATAAATACATTAAAAGTAATGTCTTAAGAGAGTCAGGCAATTGTGGGGTTATATTGAATTTTATCATAATCTGTAATTTAAAAGGTCAAGAAATAATCCAATTCAAAATTAAGTTATTGTTAAATAATCCTTAACGGAATTAAAAAGGGCCTTAAAATTATTTTTTCAAAACGCGTTTTCCAATAGGTATGATATGATTTTGAAGTGACGTTTCGGTCATTTGTAATATGTCATGATCTGTCATTTGTTTTTCATTGTATTCAGTAGTGTTTACAATTTCATCAGGGAGAGATATATGCAAGAACAACGCTTACAAATTATTCATTTTTATTATCGAAATAATCGTTCTCCAATTGCATCTTTTGGTGCGCTAAGACCAATTTTTTCATCAGGGAGAGATATATGCAGGAACAACGTTTACAAATTACTCATTTTTATTATCAAAATAATCTTTTGGTGCGCTAAGACAAATTTTTTTAATATTAAAAAAAAAACATTTTCTGTCGAACTACGACCTTGACGCCCATGGGCAATATTTTAGCTCTCGTTAAGAGCTATCTTTTTGCCATTGACCGTTTGTGGCAAGGTGACACACAGGAAATGAAACAATTGAATTGTTGCGAGAAAAGTTTGGAGATTCGATTATTTCAAGAAATTGTGATATTGAATGGCCTCCAAGAAGTTGTGATTTAACACCATTAGACTATTTCTTGTGGGGTTATTTGAAGTCATTGGTCTTTCGAAATAAACCAGACTCTCTTCAAGCTTTACAAGTCAATATTGAACGTGCCATTCATGACATACGACTTGATTTAGTGGAAAAAGTGCTCGAAAATTGGGTTCATCGAATACGTTCCTGCAGAAGAAGTCGTGGAGGCCATTTGAATGACGTTTTATTTAGAACTTAATTGCATCGATTATACCAAATTTTCGAAAATGATTTGTCCTTTTGCTCTTCTGATGACGATATTTTGAAATGCTTTGCAAAATGTATACATATGAATTTATGATCGAGTTACTTTTATTTTTTTGACAATAATTTTGAAAGAAGACGCCCAATCATGCCTCATAATAATAAATTAAATTATGGTCGAGGGAAAAAGAACTACGGAGGCAGGCGATTGAGTTGAGATTGCTCTTATTTGAAATAATTCCTATATGAAAATTTGGAATAACTTTAGTATAAGTAGAAGTAATGACAAGTGGACCGCAGGCCAAAAACAACATTACTGCATCCGAAGAGTTGACTAACCCCCAACGAAACGAGCCATGGATTGGGTGGTTTTGGATTTCAAGGTCGATTTCTTTTCACTTGACTATTCAAAATACCGCCTTTCACTTAGAAGGAACTCTTTGATCTTCAGCTCAACTCCACAGTGAGAAAAACCATTAATTAAATTAAATTATGCCGGTCACAAATGTTGCCAACATCACTTGTACGTTAAAAGAGCAGAAATTAAAAAAGGGTTTTAAATCGTTTTTTTTTTTGTGAGAACGAAACTATCAAAAAAATAGAATTCTATTTTATTTTCCAAATTCACTTCAAATTGGCAATACTCCATTTGAAATTGAGATTTTCCATTTATAATTGGCTAAATTTCAATTGAAAATGGAATTTTCCATTTGAAATTGAAAAAAAAAACAATTAAAATTGGGATTTTCCAATTAAAAAAAATTTCAATTAAAATAGGGATTTTCTTTTTTAAATTTTTATTTAAAATTAAGATGTTTCCAATTTAAATAGAAAAAATTCCATTTGTCCACGTAATATGACATTAAATGATGGATATGATGGCATGGAGGATCTCATCTCATGCCATTAGAGATTAGCAGTCATCACTAGCAAAATAGTAGAAATCAATGAATTTTTTAGGTGAAGTATTCGACAAAAAAATTACTTGTAAAAAATCACTATTGGCGCCCACAATGCACTTTTATGGCAATTCAACGGTTTTTTAATGTATCGTATTTATTGCTTGTTTTTGAAAGGAACATGTCAAGACCTAAAAAAATTCAATGCATAACCCATAAATACGATATATTTAAAAACCCGTTGAGTTGCCATAAAAGTGCATTGTGGGCACCTATAGTGATTTTTTACAAGGAATCTTTTTGTCGAATACTTACCTATAAAATCTATATATTTCTACTACTTTTGATATATAGTTATTTTATATGGAGATTATCAGAGGTAAGGGGTTCAGCGGGGGTGGCGGGTGTTTTGGTAGAAATTCTTCCTGAAGTGTCTCCTTTATTTTGAGCTTTGTCGTGGAACATCTATTCCGAAGCTTTCATGCCATAAAAACAGTGGCTTGAAACAATTTTTGTTTTAAATTGTAAAAAATTAAAAAAAAATATAAATAATTTTAGGCCCACTTCCATCTAAAGCTTATATGTTAGAGAATTAATAGAAGTTCAAAATATAAAAAATTCGCGAAAATCGGAGAGTACAAACAATTTAAAAAATGACATTTAAATTTCAAAAATTAAAAATCGCACACAAAACAAATGTTAATATTTATTTATTTATTTATATGAATTACAATACAAAGTAAATTTATATTCTAATTATAAGGTCTAGGGAAAGGCCGGGTTACAAAGACCATATGGCTAAATTTTTGCAGCGACAGACCAGAGCCTCTGGTGGGAATCGAACCCACAACCCCCAAACTCATAGGCGAGTACGCTACCAACTCGCCTACTGGGGCGCTCAATGTTAATATTTTTTCACATTTTTTCTGAAAAGTACCGAAATATACCAACATTTCAAAATACAGATTTTTCAAATCGGACCATAACTTTAGATGTTATAACCAAAAACCCGACACACAGAGTGATGTCTTAACGATTTTTTAAACATCGATAACTTCTGAACGAGTTATCGGAAAAATCTCAAAAAATTCCACAAATCGTTTCTTCAAGTGTACTAAAAAATATAAAATAATGGAAAAAATCAAAACTGAAACTTTTTTGAACCCGTCGATTTGTCGAGGAATTCTTCATATATTCCTTCCGGTTTGGTATCAAAGTGCTATAGAACCTTTTTTTAGCAGAGAAGTTTTATTAATTGAAGAACGAAGTCTGCGAAATTTGGAAAAATACGTCTAAATGCATAAATCGATTTCGTTGTGAATAGTAAAAGATAATATTTGTAATTAGAAACGCAGCGAATTTAACTAAAAGTGTTTCATATATAGATCTGTACTTATTTAGCTCCAACAAAGTGGTGGAGGGTATCATATAGTCGGCCCGGCCCGACTTTAGCCTTTCTTCACTGCTTTTTTGCAAGTGTTTTGAGTTTAAAAACTGGTAAGAACATTTTTTTCGAGTAAACCAACTAAGGTTACCCTAACTTTGTGAGTAATGTTGTATGGAAATATCTTCCTCGGTCTATAGGTTTTGCAAAAGTTGTCTCAAACAAAAAATACAAACAAATTGGATGATTGCTACAGAAGTTCGGTTCGTAAGCATCTGTCAGTTTGTTTAGGACTACCAGAAGGGGCTTGACAAATACGTCTATGCTGCGGTGAACAATAGACACCTAGATGTACTGAATTTCAAGTGTTTATGTGCACTGGTATTACATTTTAGTATTATTCTGCCATTTGTGTCGTTAAAAACGTTGCCCGGTCGACGTGAAATACTAGAAAATCATAAACGAAATCACCATAAGCAAAAAGTATCAAACCTACAGTCAAATTATTATCAAAGATTTTCATTTCATTTTTTCATTTAATTTTATTAATGTAGTTTAAAGCCAGTAGGCCAATTAAAGGTAAATTACAAAATTCTTCAAAAATTACTGGTTTACTATTTTTGAAGATTTTTGTAATTTACCTTTAATTGGCCTACTGGCTTTAAACTACATTAATAAAATTAAATGCAAAAATGATATGAAATGAAAATCTTTCCACTTTTCTGGCTCTCAAATAAAGTATCATTTTCCATATTACATTACTCACAAACTGAGGGTATACCTTAGTCGGTTTACTCCTCTGAAATGTTCTCACTTGTTATATGAATATTTAACATATACAGGCATTTTGCAACACTTTGGCAATTATATATTTTTTAATTTTTGGCTAATCTCAAGTTGAATGATCTACATTTCAGTAAATTATTTTGAAATAACAAACAATTTTTTGTTTGTTTTCAAGTTTGAAAGTGAATTTTTCTTTCAACCATTTTAGGACATTCACATCAAAAAATTTATTGTTGATTAATTTGTATATTATGCGATATATCTATTATATACATGAGTTTAAAAAAAATATATGAGTATATCTATATATATAATAATATATATAATAGAATCAATTCCATATATGTATATGACAGAACATTTTGTAACAAAAAATGTGAAATAGACTTTGTTAAAGAATTAATCTTTTTGTTTAAAACTCTTCAATGAGTCATCCTAGATTTTTTTCCGTTCACGAATATATATTCTATAGGTGGAGAATAATTAGCTAATAATTAAAACCTCATTTCGTTTTAAATTAAAATATATTAATTAGTATTCTTAATTTTTTTTCAGGCCGCCTGTTATGCTGCTCAAGCCATTGGCTATTTGACCGGTAAGCCTGGCGTTTGCTTGGTTGTCTCTGGTCCTGGATTATTGCACGTTACCGGTAAGATCATAAAACCAGTTATTTAATGTCTAAACCCATTGCATTCAAATATGTACACACATTCATACGCACAAACATATGTGAGTACATCTAATCTCTTCGATTTATTTTTATAGATTAGTTGTTTTTTTTGTTTATTTGTCACTAATCTAAAGTGTTTCATTTGTTCGATGTGTTGTTGTCTCCATGTGTAGATTGTTGGAACTAGAATAGGTATCAATGTCTTTTTTTTAGGGGGCAATGTGTAGCAGCCCAAAGCGCAGAGTGTTTTATAGTTTTTGGGGATATGATAAGATTTGTTAAATTCTGTTGATAGCATATTTTGAACGTGTTTTTTTTGCCTAAGTAGAAAGGTTAAAGTAAACAATGTGGATTTGGGTTTTTGTTCTTCTATTTTTTTTGTTTGGATGGATGTTGTAAATTATGCGGTTTATTAAATCTAAAGGGGGGAGGATAGGGACTAGATTATTTTGCTAAAAATAAACCTACTTAGATTGTTTGATATGCTAAAGTGAAAATAAATAGACTAAATTCGCATGGAATCTGGTGGTATTTTGCACATTCTTGACGAAGAAGAATATTTAAGGCATTGAGCGTCTTATATACAGGGTGGAGCGCGGTTATTTGCTTATTTGGTAATGAAATAAAAAAGTTATGAACCCTTGAAAAAATTATTTTATATTTTAATTATATTGAACAGTAAGGGAATTTTTGATTACATGGTTTTAAATAGTGTATCTGGCAAATGTCGACCTTCGCTATCCACACACTGCTGCATACGGTTTCTGAAGTTTTCATGCCTCAATATTGTTAATTAGGTCTTCAAAGGTGTTGGGACGGTTGATATACATTATATGTAGTCGAAGGTGTATGTATATCAACCGTCCCAACACCTTGGAAGACCTAATTAACAATATTGATGCTGAAATTGGTAGAATACCAGTCGCGACATGCTTGTTAGGATAGCGAAAGTCGACCAGATACACTATTTAAAACAATGTAATTTATAAATTCCCTTACTGTTCAATATAATTAAAATATAAAATAAATTTTTCTAAGGTTCATAACTTTTTTATTTTATTTATTTATTTACTAACAATTATACTTATAACTAAATTACAAATATAATGCAAGCTCTGACTACTGAGGTCTTAAGCTGACATAACTTCTTTATTTCATTCCCAAATAAGCAAATTACCGTGCTCCAACCTGTATATACTCGACACCACACTGTGGTACAGGATATTAAGACTGTGCGTTTTTTATTCCAAAGTAATTCAATACTTTTTAAGTCGATTTAGACATGTCCGTCTGTCTGTCCATATACGAGTATATTTGTCGTCAAAGTGTTGGTCGCAAATATAAAGCGATCTTTTCGAATATTGGTTCAGAGGCATTTCTTGGACTATGGACGATCGCTATTGAAAATGGG
Organism: Eudasyphora cyanicolor; assembly: GCA_963930755.1. Classification (NCBI taxonomy): domain Eukaryota; kingdom Metazoa; phylum Arthropoda; class Insecta; order Diptera; family Muscidae; genus Eudasyphora; species Eudasyphora cyanicolor. The sequence continues at coordinate 36,481,559 of OZ005738.1, forward strand.
GCATACGTTTCCGCCGATGATGTTTCTTGACGCTCCAGAGAACACATTTTTCAATTAATCTTCCTGAAATTTAAGTATTTATTATTTATATATTTCTCTAAATCGTAATCCGTAGTGAAAATGGAGCTATCGGTCCATCTTTTGTTATAGCCCCCATATAAAGGTCCCTTCCGATTTCAATTACCTGCGATTTAAAGATCACTTTTTCAAAAAAATGTGTCTCCCACACAAAGGCCATTTCGAAAAGAATTCTTCTCTAATTCGGGGCTTCCCAATCGTTTAAACAATACGGCTCCCCGCAACCATGTTAAGAGTCTTCATGCCCCTTCCAGCAAAAAATTAAAATTTGTTGAAATGACATTTTCTTAAAAAATTCATCGAAATTGAACTTTTTGCAAATTTCCGTTGAAAATGCATTTATCTAAAATTGTTTTCTGGAAAAATATGAGACTTGCATTTTACTAGAAAATTCATCAGAATTGCATTTTTCTAGAAAATTTATTGTAATTGACTTTTTTCTACAGAATTTAGACGAAATTGAATCTTTTCGAAAATTTTGTCGATATTCGGCCCTGGGGCCAAATCACGGCATTCGATATAGAGTTCTTTACGATCGAAATGACTTTTTTATTTTCGCTTCAATAGCACAAACTACATTCGAATTCACGTAGATGTTTTCGTAAACACCAATGGACCTTGTCTGGTTAATTTTTTATTAATCCAATGTTTATCTTATTAACAAAAATTAAAATGTCTTTTCGTTCGAATAGTTCTCGATATCGAATCCCGTGATTTGCCCTCTGTTCTGTATTCCGAATGTGGCTTGAATCGGAATATTCCGCTCGGAATCGAGTTTCTAAATTTGTTACTTCGAACCCAAATATGTTTCCAATGTATCAGATATCTTCGAATGGGAAAATAAAGTCAATCTGCGTTTACAGAGAATCTTCAAAAGTCCTCAAAAAGAAATTATGGACAATTTTATGAATTAGACTGTCGGATTCAATCCGCTCTCGGAATACAGAAAATGGGCGATTGTTTTTATACCCTACACCACACTGTGGTACAGGGTATTATAAGTTTGTTTCACGGCAGATGTTTGTAACACCTGAAAATAACACAGCTAGACCCACCTTAAAGTATACCGATCGACTCAGAATCACTAGCTGAGTCGATTTAACGATGTCCGTCCGTCCGTCCGTCCGTCTGTCCATGTAAAGTTGTTCGTCGACTACAGGTCGCAATTTCACTCCGATCGTTCTGAAATTTTGCAGTTTAGAGTATTTCGCGGCTGTTAAGATCGCTATTGAATTTGGTTGAAATCGGTTAAGATTTAGCTATAGCTCCCATATATGTTTCGTCCGATTTTGCTCTTTAGTCCTGTATAAGCTGTATTTTACATCCAATCATTTTGGAATTTAGAATGGTAGAGTTTCTTGATCCATGAACCAACACTACCGAATTTGAAGAAAATCGGTTAAGATTTAGCTATAGCTCCCATATATATGTTTCGTCCGATTTGGCCCTTTAGTCCTATAAAAGCTGTATTTTACATCCAATCGTTTTGAAATTTAGAATGGTAGAGTTTCTTGATCCATGAACCAACACTACCGAATTTGAAGCAAATCGGTTAAGATTTAGCTATAGCTCCCATATATATGTTTTCCCGATTTTTTTATACCCTACACCACACTGTGGTACAGGGTATTATTTAAGTATAAAATTTCCCAAAAGTAAATTTATGTCAACAATTTATACATGAATTACAAAATTTATATATCAGAGTTATTCAATATTACGAGAGTGGTGTAGGGTATTATATAGTCGGCACCGCCCGACTTTAGCCTTTCCTTACTGGTTTTTTTTATAAAATTGAATATTTTGTAGAAAATTTCGTTGGAACTATTTAATTGCGTTGTTTTCGTAAATTTCTTTGAAATTACATTTTATAACACAACTCCTTGATTTTTTTTTAAAAATTTGGTTGAAATTGTATTTTTTTTAAAAATTAGTTGAATAACAACTTTCTAGAAAATTTAATGAAAATTTGACTTTTATATTAAATTTTTCTACAAAATTGCAAAATTCTAATTTTATTACAAAATTTAGTTTACATTGCAATTTTTATAAAAATTGCTTTGAAATTGAATTTTTCTAGAAATTTTTATTGAAATTAAAATTTTCTTGAAAATTTCGTTGTAATTGCATTTTTCTACATAATTTTTTCAAATTGTCTAAAAAATTTCGTTTAATCGCATTTTCTATAGAATTGCGTCGAAAGAGTTTTTATGTAATTATATTTTCTTAAAACTTCATCGAAATTGCATTTTTCTTGAAATAGCATTTTTCTAAAAAGTTTCTATGAAATGACATTTTTCTAAAAAGTTTCTATGAAATAACATTTTTCTAAAAAAGTTCGAAAAAACATTTTTCTAGAAAATTTAATGAAAATTACAATTTTATAAAAAATCGTTGAAATTGCATTTTGTAGAAAACTTGTTTAAAGAAAATGTAATGCAAATTGCAATTTTATACAAAAATTGCGTAGAAATTGTTCATTTGAAAATATCGTTCAACATTGTAATTTTTGTAGAAACTTTTGTTGAAATTAAAATTTTCTTTGAAATTGTATTTTTCTAGAAAATTTTGTTAAAATTTAAAATTTAGCTAAAATTTAATTTTTTAGAAAATTTTAGAAAGTCTAAATTGAATTTTTCTTGAATACTTCGTGGAATTTATTTAACTGCATTGTTTTCGAAAATATCTTCGAAACGAAACAGCATTTTTCGATTTTATTTTTTTTTGTGAAATTGATTTTTTTAAAAAATTAGTAGAAATAATATAGTATATATAAATAGTAGAAGAAAAAATAAAAATCGTTGAAGTGCATTTTCTAAAAATTTCTTTTATATTAAAATTTTCTACAAAATTCCGCAGAAATTGTCGTTTTCAAAAAAAAAAAATCTTTTACATTGTAATTTTTGTATAAATTGTATTGTATTGCTCTTACAACTTCATCGAATATGCATTTTTCTTGAAAATTTCTTAGAAATAGCATTTTTTTAAAAAACGTCGCTTAAATAACATTTTTCTACAAAATTAAATAAAAATTTTCTAGAAAATGTAATAAAAATTGCAATTTTATAAAAAAATCGTTTGAAATTGCATTTTAAAGAAAACTTTCTTTGAATTAAAGAAAATTTAATGCAAATTGAAGTTTTTATATTTAAAATTTGCGTAGTAATTTTTCAGTAGAAATTGAATTTTTGTAGAAGCTTTTGTTGAAATTGCATTTTTCTATAAAATTTCGTTTAAATTGTATTATTTTTTTAAATTTTGGGGCGAAATTGTATATTTTTAGAAAATGTTGTTGAAATTGTATTTGTTAAAATTTAATCTTATTTGCATTTTTCTTCACAATTTCGTCGAAATAGCATTTATCTACAAAATTTCATTGAAATAAAATTTTTTTCCAAAACTTTATGAATTTATAAAAATTTCGTTTCGTTTAGATTTCGAAATTGACTTTTTTATTAAAAAAATTTGTTTAAATTTGATTTTGAATGTTTTTTACAAAATTGCGTAGTAAAACTTTTGTTGAAATTACATTTTTGAAAATTTCGTTTAGTATGTATGTAAATTTTCAGGAAAATTTTGTTTAAATTGCATTTTCTTGAAAATTTCGTCGAAATTGCTGAAACTAGAAACTTTTGTCGACATCAATTTTTTTTAATATTTATTTTTAAAATTATGATCAAAATTTATGTAAATTTTCTAGAAAATTTTGTTAAATTAATTGTATTTGTTAAAACATCATTTAATTTGCATTTTTCTTGAAAAATGTATCGACATTTTTTTTACAAAATTTCGTTGAAATAAAATTTTTCTATAAATTGAATGAAAATTGCAATTTTATAAAAATTTCGTTTGAGTTAATGTTTTCTACAAAATTGAGCCGAAGTTGAATTTTTCGAATTTTTTTTTTGAGAAAAGAAATTTTTTTATTTATTTGAAATAACATTTTTTTAGAAAATTTAATGCAAATTGGAATTTTCTAAAAAATTTCGTTGAAATTGAATTTTTTTTTGGAAATTTCTTTCATACGTAATTTTTCTACAAAATTACGTAGAAATTGCCTTTTTTATTGTAAAAAATTGCATTTTTCTAGAAATTAAAATTGTCAGAAACAATTTCGTTGAAATTTAATTTTTCTACACAATTCTGATTAACTGTTTTTTCTATAGAATTGCGTCAAAATTGTATTTCTCTAGAAATCTTTTGCATTTTTTTTTGAAAATTTTTTCGAAACAGAATTTTTCGTTGAAATAACATTTTTCTCGAAAATTTAATGGAAATTTATATAAAAGAAAAATTTTGCAAAAGAAATTGCGTTAGAATTTTTCATTAGACAATTTTGTTTACAGTGCAATTTTTGTAGTAACTTTTGTTGAAATTGCATTTTTCTACAAATTTTCGTTTAAATAATTTTGAAAATTAGAAATTTCGTTTGAACTCAAATTCTTTTACAAAATTTGCGTCGAAATTATTAAAAAGTTTTTCATTAAAAAGTTTAGTTTAACTTGAAATTTTTTAAAAAATTACTTTGTAATTGCAGAAACTAGAAACTTTTGTTGAAATTACATGTTTTGAAAAATTCTCAACGAATTTTGCATTGCGAAATTGAATTTTTATATTACGTTTAATTCCAGTATTTTTAAAATTTTATCAAAGTTTATGTAAATTTTCCAAAACAAAAATCGTTTGATTTGCAATTTTTCACAAAATTGTGTCGAAATTGCAGAAGAAGAATTTTTTTGACAATTTTAAAAATAATGCAATTTAAACGTAATTAATATTCTGGAAAAATGCAATTTCAACGAAATTTTCACCAAAAAGTAATTTCGACAAAAGTTTCTAGTTTCAATTTTTTAGAAAGAAACAATTTTTTTTTTGGAAAATTTGTATAAATTTTGATAAAAGTTTTAAAAGTACTTCAATTTCGACGCAATTTTTGTAGAAAAATTGAATTCAATCGAAATTTCTATAAAATTTATAGAAAAATGTTATTTAAAGAAATTTTGTAGAAAAATGATATTAGATGAAGTTTTAACAAAAACAATTTCAATGCAAAATTTAAAAAAAATACAATTTGAAAGTAATTTTGTAGAAAAATGCAATTTCAATGAAAATTTTAATTTCAACAAAATTTTCTACAAAAATTGCAATGTTAACAAAATTTTCGAATGCAAAATTCCTATGGATTTTTTAGAACTTTGCAATTTGCAGTAAATTTTATTTAATTCAAACAAAGTTTTCTATAAAATGCAATTTCGACGGTTTCTTATAAAATTGCAATTTTCATTAAATTTTCTAGAGAAATGTTATTTAAATGAAATTTTTTAGAAAGTAGCTATTTCGAAAAAAATTTTCAGGAAAAATGCAAATTCGATGAAATTTTAAGAAAAATACATATTTCAAAAAAATTTTTTTGAGGGAAATACAATGTCGACGCAGTTCTATAGAAAATGCAATTAAAACGAAATTTCCTGGAAAATTTTAAAAATAATACAATTTGAAAGTAATTTTGTAGAAAAATGCAAATTCGTTTTAAGAAAAATATTATTTAAAAAAATTCTAAACAAATACAATTTCGACGCAATTCTTAGAAAATTCAGTTAATTAAAATGAAATTTTCTAGAAAATTTAAAAAATAATAAATACCAGGTGAAAGTAATTTTGTAGAAAATTCAATTTCAACAAAATTTTCAAGGAAATTTTAATTTCAGCAAAAATTTCTAGAAAAATGCAATTTCCAAGCAATTTTTACAAAAATTGCAATATAAACAAAATTTTCTTACCGAAAAGGCAGTTACTACGCAATTTTGTAGAAAAATTTAATATAAAAGAAATTTTAAATTTTCATAAAATTTTCAACTATTCCTTAAAAAGAGGCAATTTTAATAAAAATATTATAAAAATTGCATTATAACAAGAAATTTCAAAAAAATTCAAGAAATTTGTGTAAAAGATGTAATGCCTAGTTAAAATGTTCTACAAACTTCCTATAAATTTTTATAGGTAAATCTCTGGTTCTTAAAACCCCTTCACAACGTTCATTCATAAGAAGTCCCCACTGTATTCCCCAATTATTTTTCATATTGTTATTAATAATGAGCTTTCTTTTTCCAAAATTTCCTCAGGTGGCATGGCCAATGCTCAAGTCAACTGCTGGCCTTTGATTGTTATTGGTGGCGCCACCAATGAAGATCACGAGGGTATTGGCGGTTTCCAAGAGTGCAATCAAGTTGAGCTGTCTCGTCCCTATTGTAAATATGCTGCTCGTCCACCCACTGCTGCTCTCATTCCATTGCATGTTGAGAAAGCTGTACGTTACACCACCTACGGACGTCCTGGTGTGGCCTATTTGGATTTCCCCGGCAATTTGTTGCAATCCAGAGCTCCTGAAGAGAAAATCTATAAGACTTTAGCTCATCCCGCGTGTCCATTGGTCTATCCATCGCATGATGATGTTATACGTGCTGTCAACTTGTTGCGTTCGGCCAAACGTCCTTTGGTTATTGTGGGCAAGGGTGCCGCCTATTCGCATTCGGAACATATTTTGAGACATTTCATTGAGAACACCAATTTGCCCTTCTTGCCCACACCCATGGGTAAGGGTGTGGTCTCCGATACGGCAGCTCAATGTGTCTCCTCAGCACGTACTTTGGCTTTACAAAAAGCAGATGTTGTTCTATTGTTGGGAGCTCGTTTGAATTGGATTTTGCATTTTGGACGTGCTCCACGTTACGACAAGGATGTTAAATTTATCCAAGTAAGTTTTGAAATTAGAGGAATAACTATTAGATGTTTAATTATGCTTTCTTTCTTTTTCTTTAGGTTGATATTTGCCCTGAAGAATTGCACAACTCCGTCACCGCTTCCGTTGCCATTCAGTCGGACATTAAGCCATTTGCTGAACAGATTTTCGAGCAAATGAATGCCATTAATTTCCGTTTCTCCAATGACAATGAATGGTGGGAAGTGTTGTCTACAAAATGCCGCCAAAATCGCGAAGCAGTCCATCAAATGGCCATGAATACCTCAACTCCCTTGAACTACTACACAGTATTCCATCATTTGCGTGAATTGATTCCCAGTGATGCTGTGATTGTCAGCGAGGGTGCAAATACCATGGATATTGGTCGCGCTATGCTGTTGAATACGTTGCCCCGTCATCGTTTGGATGCTGGCACCTTTGGCACAATGGGTGTTGGTCCCGGTTTCGCTATTGCTGCAGCTCTATTCTGCCGTGATCGTTTCCCCGGCAAGCGGGTGGTTTGCGTTGAGGGAGACAGTGCTTTTGGTTTCTCCGGCATGGAAATTGAGACAATGGTCCGTTATAATTTGCCCGTAACTATTGTTATTGTTAATAACAACGGTATCTATGGAGGTTTCGATCAGGAGACATTCGATGCTATTCGCAGTGGTGGTGATTTGTCGCAAGTGTAAGTATTTTGGAGATGGAAGGGAGGGAGAGCGAAATTTGGAGTTTTATATAGGATTTCAGAGTTGGTACACTTTAATTGGGTATTTTTAATTTATTTATTTATGGAAGAAGATTTCATTCATATGGTTGTCTCGCAGCAGCACATATTGTAAAACAAATTTCCCCAAAATCTTGTTGATGGTCTCACAAATTACGACATAAAAAGGTCTAAAGGCATCAAATCACAGTATATAGACAAACATTTACAAAAGGAAACCACAAGATGGATCACCCTATCATTGCTATTGACCGAAAGTGTAACACATCAAATCAATGGTCTAAGAACATAAATATGTTTCTCGGAAATCAGTTTCGGGGCATTTTAAGGCTTTGGAGCTATGTCCGTCCGTCAGTTTGTCTGGTTGGGGAGCTTCAAATTTTGTAATTGAGCTAAGTTCGAATATGGGCCATATTGACCCACTTCTTTCTATTTCTCCCACAATGAAATTGAATAAATATGATGAAATATGGATATATTTATAAATTATAACTCTTTTGGTAAAACAAAATCATTTTGTGAAAGTTCTTATATATCATTTGCAAAGGACCAGAATCACTAGCTGAGTCGATTTAACCAAGTGCATGTCTGTCAGTTCGTCTGTCTGTCCATCTAAAGTTGTCCGTTGAGTACAGGTCTTAATTTCACTCCGATCGTGCTGAAATTTTGCAGTTAGGACTCTTTCGTACATCGAAAGTAGCCTATTGAATTTGATCCGTTCAGATTTAGATATAGCTCCCATATATATGTTTCGTCAGATTTGACCCTTTTGCCCTATAGAAGCTGTAGTTTACATCCAATCGTTTTGAAATTTATCATGGTAGAGTTTCTTGATTCATGGACCAACATTGCCGAATTTGAAGAAAATCGGTTCAGATATAAGTATAGCCCCCATATATATGTTTCGTCCGATTTGGCCCATTAGACCTATAGACGCTGTAGATTACACCAATCGTTTTGAAATTTAACATGGTAGAGTTTCTTGATCCATGGACCAACAGTGCCGAATTTGAAGAAAATCGGTTCAGATTAAGCTATAGCTCCAATTATATGTTTCGTCAGATTTGCCCCTTTAGACCTATAGAAGCTGTAGTTTACATCCAATCGTTTTGAAATTTAGAATGATAGAGTTTCTTGATTCATGGACCAACATTGCCGAATTCGAAAGAAATCTGTTCAGATTAAGCTATAGCTTCCATATATATGTTTCGTCCGATTTGGCCTTTTAGCCCTATAGATGCTGTAGTTTACATCCAATCGTTTTGAAATTTAGCATGGTAGAGTTTCTTGATTCATGGACCAACATTGCCGAATTTGAAAAAAATTGGTTCAGTTTTAGATGTAGCTCCCATTTATATGTTTCATCCGATTTGGCCCATTATACCTAATGACGCTGTAGTTTACATCCAATCGTTTTGAAATTGAGCATGGTAGAGTTTCTTGATCCATGGACCAACATTGCCGAATTCGAAAGAAATCTGTCCAGATTTAGATATAGCTCCCATATATATGTTTCGTCAGATTTGACCCTTTTGCCCTATAGAAGCTGTAGTTTACATCCAATCGTTTTGAAATTTATCATGGTAGAGTTTCTTGATTCATGGACCAACATTGCCGAATTTGAAGAAAATTGGTTCAGATTTAGCTATTGCTCCCATATATGTTTTTCCTCCAATTTGGCCCATTAGCCCTATAGAAACTGTATTTTACATCCAATTATTTTGAAATTTAGCATGGTAGATTTCCTTGATTTATGGACCAACATTGCCGAATTTGAAGATAATCGGTTCAGATTTAGCTATAGCTCCCATATACATGTTTCATTCGATTTGCCCTACAGAAGCTGTAGTTTACATCCAATTGTTTTGAAATTGAGCATGTTTAAGTTTATTTATCTATGGATCAATATAGCTCGATTTGAAAAAAATCGGTTCAGATTTAGCTATAGCTGCCATATATATATTTTGTGTTTCCTTCCTAATTTACTTTTATTATTATCTTTATTTCTTTACTAATTATGCCTTCATTTCTTTTTTTATTCACAGGACTCCCCCATCTGCCTTGGGTGTTCAGGTACACTACGAAGAAATGATGAAAATGTTCGGTATGAAGGGTTACTTCTGCAAGACCATTCCCGAATTGCAGACAGCTGTCAAGGAATCACAAAAACTATCCGACAAACCAACCATTATTAATGTAGCCATCAGTCCCGCATCGGATAGAAAACCACAATCCTTCAACTGGCTCACAGAATCAAAATTGTAAATTATCTAAAAAAAAGTGTTTGTAATATGTATTTTAGTAAAAAAAAACTAGAAGAAGAAGAAGGAAACAAGACGAAGAGGAGATCAAAGTGATTTTTTTATTTGTATTTCGCACAAAAACTTAAATTATATAATATCCCATTTTTATTTGTTTTTAAGTATAGTAATTCTGTATGATTGATTGATTTATTGATTGTGAATGTAATATTGTGATTGATTTTTTGAGGTTTTAATGTTTGTTTTATATAAATACATACATACCCTACATACACCCCCTTTATACTATAAATTAATTGTGCATAAGAAAACAAAAAAAAAATATTGAAAAAATAACGAACATTCCCAAGTTTTTAAAGAAATAGTTAAATTGTCGTTTTTTTTTGTTTTTGAAGTCCACTAAATACAAAAAATGTTTATAAGGATTTTTTATAAGAAAAAACAATAAACGAATTTATTAAAAAAAAAGAAAAAAAATCGAAATAAATTTTTTTTATAATTATTTAATAATGATAAGCAAAAAAATCCAATGTATTCCAATGTTAATCGCCATTCTTTTTCAAATCCTCATCTAAACCCAAATGCTGGAGAAAACACTGGAAATTCACCAAACGTCCCTTGTGTAAAAATGGTATTTTCGGACACAATTCAAAGGCTATATTAACCGGTGTAATATCCGGTACTTTGCCACAATTCATATCAAGGAAATTCAAGAAATCGCAAACTTCAATTTCCCCACAACCATTTTGATTGAGGACTTTTAACATATCATCAATTAATTCCTGAGGGAAGGGCAAACGACAGCCTTTCAAAGAAGCTCTGATTTTGGCCTCCGAAAGGAAAGGTTTACTTAAAGGATTTATATGGAACAGATACTCCTTTAATTCATCTATGGCATTCCAAAGACTGCGTTTTAGTTCTAGATGTACAGCAGCTCGTACTACCTCACGATTACAGGTCATGGGTGGAGCCTGTTCGGCTGAGAAATAACGGCAGATAGTGATAATTTCATGATTGGTGATATTATCTGCCAAAGCGGTAACCAAGGCCTGCTTTAGGGTCTCATAGCCAATGGAGCGGACTTCTTTGGCATCTGCCTCGGAATCGGGGAGACATTTGCAAACGAAATCCTTATAGCTATGACGCAAAGCATCGCGTACTTTATTCATAATGGACTGGATATTGGCAAGAGGGAACTGAAACAAACAATCAAAAAGGTAATTAAATAGATTGAATAATAAATAATATATTTTCTTTAATATTGTAGAAATCCCTACAATCCATACCTCCTGCGGATGATGTTCCATATAAATCAAAGTATATTCATCGGCCGAGACCACATGAAAGATATGATCCTTTAGACTAACCGTAGCGCCAATATAGAAATTATACGGTTGATAGTATTGCGGTCTTCGCGAAATAAACTTCTGCTGACCCGGCAAGGGAATACGTGTCCGCTTCATAAACTCTCCGCCTAGGAAACCGGAATTTCTTGCCGCCACCTCAAATATTTGTATAGTATCATCGGACAGGTAATACGAAATGATAAACATACGTTCACAATTCTCTTTAATGGTCGATAGAAGTTTGGCCCCAAAACGCAGTATGTAACGATCCAATTGTATGAATTTCTTGAAATCTGCCTGTGGAGGTTTTGGCTCCACAGAAATGCAATTGCCCTCAGAATCTTCGTATGAACCCCAACCATTGTAGGGAGGCAAAATGCGTTCTCGCTGTCGAGCCGGAGTCAAGTCGTCAGAGCGGGAAGGCACCGGAGCGCTGGAGAAATCTTCAATGCCATACTAGAAGCAACAACATTAAAAATAAATTAACTTAATTATTTACAATATTCTAAGAGATTTCAGCTTTTTCAATACTAACGAACATTTTTATAATTTTTTTGTGGAAAATTCCCTTTCATGTATTAATATGCTGGAATCTCTTGAGAATTTCTGTGCCTTTTTACTTACCTTTTTCCTATAATAATTTTTAGTGAAATCATCACAGTCCGTGAGTACCACTGCCCGGCCATAGACATTTAGCACTGTACCGATTTGTAAATCCCGGTCTTTGTAGTAAATCAGTTCTTTGCGTCCCACATCCAAAGGATCCATTACATAGCGTACATTGCGCATATTGGTGCCCAAAACATTTAGCAGACTTTGAGATGTTTGTTCTCCGGGCAATGGTAAGCCAGAGAATTCCTAGGAAGAGAGAATTTGTCTTTAGAATTTGTACTCGAAGGATCACTAAATATCTACAAAGCTCTAGTCCGAAAAGGATAGGAATAATAAACTACTCGAAGGACCAAATGATATTTATTTAAAAGTAAAATAGCTATAATGTTCAAGAGACAATCCAAGATCTTCTCAAGGCCAAAGTGTACTCAAATGTGGTCCGGCACTTTACTAAATGAAATCGACATCGACAAAGTTCATAAGGCCAGAATCTTTTAAGGAATCACTATATATGGAAGAATGAGCAGATTTATATAACGCTGCAATCCTACTCACAGAAAGGATCAAAAGGATAACAAACAATTTCTTCGTAGTCAACACATACCGTTGAAATTTGGATCACTTAGATGTGTATCAGTCTTAAATTTTCTACTAATGTCAGGCGAGGAAAATTGCCATGGTTTCCATTTTTAAAGCTGGTAAAATAACCTGGACTTTTGATAAGTTCTAATGCTACAGATCTTTAAACAGTAAAAGTGACCACTAGATCTTTACTAAGCACTAGTCTACCATAAGGATCACAATTTTTACCACAACAACCAATCTAAAATTGTCATAAGGCCGGAATCTTCTGAGAGTTTACTACATATGGAAGAACTACTAGATTTACGTATGTAACTCTCCAGTCTGACTTGTAGAATCAAGAGCAGTTCCACGGGATAACAACATGTTAATCGAAGGATCCTCTTCACAATCACAACTTATACCGTTGGAATTTTAATCACTTAGATTTGTATCAGTCTTACATTTTGTTCTAAAGTCAGTCGAGTAAAATTGTCTAGGGTTTCTTAAAGAACAGAGCCATTTTTAAATTAGTTACCCCCACCGATGTCATTCTGCACATCTGCTTAGACCGCCAGATATTTTCAAGGCACTCGAAGGATGACAGTAAACGATGCAAAACGCAATTTTGAATTTTCTGAAGGCATTACAATATCTTCTTAAAGCCGACGAATCAAAAGTTGCTGGATGTCGTATGATCCATTCTTTTCTTCCTCGCACCTATTGCACTTTGATGACTTAGGTTACTATCAGCCTTAATTTTTCTTCCAACATCAGCCGAGGAATATTGATCGGAGTTTCTTAGAGAACTGGCGCCTTTTCGAATAGTTCTCCGACGATGCATACCTAAAATCTTGATAAGGTCTAAAGATATAAAAGGTAAAAGTGTCCACTAAATTCGCATAAGACACCTACAGAATGTACCCACTTTGTCTTTAGTTACACCAACGATGTAATACTAGATATTCTGGATAAGGTCTAAAGCTACTGATCCTAAAAAGGCAAAAAATTACTTTAAATACCATTACATATATATGAGGGAAAAAATTCACTATTAATGATATTGCAAATTAAATATTACTTACTGCACTGCATCTGGAAGAACTACTATATTTACATATGGCTCTGAGCTAACTCGCAGAATTAAAAGGGGTCCATAATATACTAGACTATATGAATCGAATTATCTTTTCACAGTTAACTTATGTCTTTGGAATTTGCATCACTTAGATTTGTATCATTCTTAATTTTTCTTCTTATACCAGCCGAGGAAAATAGCCTGGCGTTTCTTATAGAACGGAACCATTTTACGCCAACGATGTAACTCGTTGACCACTAAATTTTTTCAAGGCCCTAGTCTACACCTAGGATCAGTATGCAAAAAGCAATCTAGAATTTTCAAAGGTTGGAATTGTCTCGAACAATCACGCTACTCGTCGAATCAAAAGTATAATATCCTAATCAAAGGATAGAATGATGTTAAAGGTACAATAGCTACATTGTTCAAGAGTAAGTACAATACCTCCATAATACCAAAGTATACTAAACCTTACACTTTTCTAAATGTAAATAATGTCACAACCTTCTGAGGGATCACTACATCTGGAAGAACTACTAGATTTTCATAACGCTCCAGTCCAACTGGCAGAATCAAAAGGTGTCCATAAGATTACAATAGACTACTCGAATCGAAATATCTCTTCACAGTTAACTTATACTAAGGGCTGAGCTCTAAAGCTACTGACATTTAAAAGGCATGGTGGCCACTAGATATTTTCAAGGCACTAGTCTACATGAAGGATATTCAATACAGAATCGAAAGCAGATTTAGAATTTTTATAAGGCAAGAACGTTATACAGGGATCACAACATCCTTCATGACGCATTACACTACTTACTCACAGAATCAAAAAGTATTCGTAAGATAAAATATACTATTAGAATCAGCATATTGTAAGAATTCCTAGGAAGAAAGAATTGGTATTCAGAATTTTTGCTCGAAGGACCAATAAATATTTACAAATCCCTTGTCCAACACGGATAATCAAAAGCTCCTAATAAGATAAAGGCTTAGTTGAAGGAACAAATGATATTTATTTATATATTCCTAATATCGCGAAGCTCCGTTGGTGCTAACCGACGGTTATAGCTGTCAGTTTGTGTGGAGTTAATAGAACGTTTGTGTTAACGGAACTTTCTGAAATCGGGGCAAAACAGATAAATGCTCAAGAGTCAATTCAAGATCTTCATACGGCCTAAGTATACTCCAATCTGTATATGAAATCGGTATCGAGAACCAGAATCTTTTGTGGGATCACTATATCTAAAACAACTACTAGATTTACATAACGCTAAATAATTTGCAGAGTCAAACGTGCCCATAAGATAATAACAAGCTTCTCGAAGCAACTTGAATCGAAGCACTTTTTTGATCACTTGGGTTTGTATCAGTCTTAATTTTTCTTCTAATATCAGTCGAGAAAAAAGTGTGGGGTTTTTATAGACCAGAAACATATTTGTCTGTAGTTACTCCAACGATGTAATCCTGGTCATTCTGTCTATGGTCTAATGCTACTGATCCTTGAATGGTAAAAGTTATGCTTCGAATGCCATTAGGAAACAATTGACTATTAATTATTTATAAGGCAAATGGATATTGGAAGATGCAATATTACTTCAATAGTAAGAAGTTATTCGAAGAATTATTACATCTTTGTAAGAACAATGAAAAGACGAAGGACCACTAAATCTTTATAAGGCCACAGACTATCTACAGTACATTTGAAAGACGGCAAAATTCTATGTAAAAATTTAGAAGGATCTTAGATCTTTTTACGAAAATTTTGCACACGAAGGGCCACTAGGTTATGGCATATTCGATGGAAAAAGTGATCTAGAAAGTTCAAAAGGGCACAATCCTCTAGAAGAACCACTACATCTTCATAACGCATTAGTGTAATCCCAGAATCAAAATGTTTTCATAAGATAAACATAAATATAATAAGATAAATAAAATAAATATTTGGACATGCCTCTAGTGACCTGCAAACTGGTCACCTGGGTGGTCACCTGTCAGGAACTATATACCTGCCAAGTTCATTTAATTCTGCCTAAAATCGGAACGCAACAACGACCTTAGGACAAAAGGTTATAAGCTTCTGTTTAATTCAAGTAGATTATGTAGATACATTCATATACAGCTTATCTGGATAGTTTTTAATTAATTCCAATTAGTGATGTCAAACGGGAAATCCCGATCCCGAAAAATCCCGGGATTTTTTCAAATGAATCCCGGGATATTTTAATAACAATATATGAAGCTGTCTCGTATAAAATATTAAGTGAAAAATAGATACACTCTGTTTAAATGTAAACGATTGAAACAAATTGTTAACATCAAAAAACATTGACAAAATCCAGTGAAAAAATTAGAAATTTGGAGAAGAATTACAAAATATATCATAAATTTAATTATAAACAAGTAAACTTAAAACTAAACCACAAATGGAGTTTGTGTCCCACAAAACGAAGAACATTTTATACTGTTAAATTTAAAATTTATGAAAAAATCCAAAAATAAAATCTGATTTGGATCTGTTGGTTCTCATAAAAATGGAATTAGTCAAACTGATTTCTCAAGTTTAATATAATATTTTTCGTGGTTTAATGATAGAAAATTATAACGTCAATAATAATTCAGACGACGAAATGAAGATGGACCAAAATTATTCCATAGCTGAGATGAAATATTTTAATAAAAGTTAGTATTTTTTAACAAAAGTTAATTTATGCTTTAGCTGTTTTTATCCTTATTCAAATGAAATTAAAACTGAGCTAGAATGTTTGTATTCCATTTCGAAATATCACATTATTAAGAATGAAAAAATCCCGATTTATCACGAAAACCCCGAAAAAATGCCGGGATCCCGGGATCACCTTGCCAATGTCATCTAACGTTTCTAGATTATCATACAAATCATTTAACTCCTATAAAATGGGAAATAGAAAAATACTGCATCCGAAGTGTTGTCTAATCACCAACGAAACGCGCCATGCATTGGTTGGTGTTGGATTTCAAGGTCGTTTTCTTGTTTACAATACTTTCCTTCACTCAGAAAGAACCCTTTGATCCTCAACTCCACAGTGAGGAAACAATAAAAGAAATACTTTCCATTGCTCCCACTACGATAAATTCCTGTACCAATATTTTAGAGTACAGCTTTTCTAAATGAATGAAATTTTAGTGTCCCCTTTTTGATCCAAACATATATATGACTTACCCTTGGCAGCTTACACCTCTTCAAAAACGTGCTTGGTCCCTCTCGACCCGAATTCCTGGGAAAATGTTCCTTAATATCGATAGTATCATCCGACAGGTAATAACAAACTTCCAATTTTCTCACATCGCCAAATTCCGAACGATCATCCCAATAGCCTTGAAATTTCAAGACCATGCGATCAAATTCCAAAAACTGGGCAAACGAATGTTTCTTGGGTATGGGATTGGATAGCTTGAGACCGGATCTTTTGCGCATTTCAGTGGTGGGATCCCTAAAAATAATGGAAAAAAATATATTGTGAAATATTTTTTTAAAGACATATAAACCTACACCGGTTCATCTACCGGATCGGGAACTGGTATTCCCGATTTGTTGAGAAAATGCCGGGTAAATTTATCACAACTGGTTATGTGGTAGACCCGATCGAATATCTGCACTGTGGTGTTAACATTTAAATCCAAAATCGATATAAAATCCGTTTGACAAGGTGGTGGTTTTGGTATACGCTGCCGGTGAACCATACAGCCTTGTGGTATTCCTGAGTTCAATACCTTAGGTTCCACAATTTGCATGGTTCCATCTTCAAGATAATAGAAAATCTTGACTTTTCTCACTTGATAGGGAGCATGATAGACTTCCTGCAGGGTCTCCTTGAAATAAGCATTGAAACACAGCACCTGTTTGTCAAA
Source organism: Eudasyphora cyanicolor (assembly GCA_963930755.1). Lineage (NCBI taxonomy): Eukaryota > Metazoa > Arthropoda > Insecta > Diptera > Muscidae > Eudasyphora > Eudasyphora cyanicolor. The sequence goes on from OZ005738.1 coordinate 36,498,852, forward strand.
CGCCAACCAGGGCGGTAGTTTTGGTCCAACTTTTGGGGGATATATGGAAGGTATTTGAGCTGGCGGACAGTTGGGATCAACAATCATGCCATTGGGATCCACTAGACCGGGAGGTTTGCGATCATTTAACATACTAATGCCTTTGTAATTCATAAGAGTCTGGGGCTTGGGGTATTTTGTCTTGGAGACCTGCGAGTGGTGGAAACAGATATGACAATGGGTACTTCTTTATAATGTGCCGATTACTTACATCTCTAAATGTTGTGCCCGGCAGGAAAGGCATTCCCGGTATACGTATCATTTCGAGAAGAGATTACTCAAAGTTTGAATTGGGGAAATATTAAAAATATATATTTTTTGTAGAAAATATACAGGAGTCTTATCACAACCGAAAATGCTTGGAATATGGATTTGGAACAATCAAACGATTGAAGTTTGTTTGAAATTTCGGTAGTCAATAGAATTGCCAGGTTTTGTTTTGTTTTTGGGGTTGCTAGGTTCAGTGTTGTTGCCTCGCATTCCACCGCATTTGGAAAGGAGTATTTTATGATTGTTTTGGTGATACGTAGTTTATTGCCCTGTTGTTAAGGTAAAATATAACTACACTAAACTAGTAATAAATGTTAAGAATTTTCTTAAATTATTTTTTATAAAAAAAAAATTTAAATAATCATCTTCTTCTCCTAGAATTGATATTCAGCATAACATGTCTATGTATCTTCTACATATTATTTAGAATAGGATTTGAATCATATTCAATAATCCATTAATAACCACTTTTAATTTAAAATGAAGATCTCTTTAAATATATTAGGAAATTTATGGGATTTTTATTTATTATTTCCTTTATAGAGCCTTTGGCAGAATCCGCGCATTCGTAAGCAGATATCCTAGGCTAATCTTGCGAACCCATTGTCCGAACACAATCAAAAGCCAAAGTATAATGAAATTAAAAGCTGTAAGGTCGATGGATGGGTCATACAAGGAGACAGCCTGAAGGAAATATTGCCTAAGAAGCCCTTGAGTGACACTCAAGGTAGCCGACGCAGAGGCATACACATTTAAACATAAAGACGACATGTTAAACGAAGGAAGGCGCATATAACATGGATTGAAATAAAATTTTTAGCACTAAGAAGTTTTATTTTCCTTGCGAAAGAGGTGTTTTTGTGGAGTATTGGAAAAGATAAGACACTTCGCTCTGGAAGCCATGTAAACACATACCCTTTTACATATTTCGATCCTGTGTGGGGATCTCATGAGAGGGACTTGTACATGACACAGTGTGAGCTTGTAGTTGTGCGGTTCATCACATGTAGATATACGGATCTACTCGTACAAAGAAATTTGCATATGCGAATTATATACCTACAAAGAAAGCTTATAAGTCACATAGCTAAAGCTCCAAGCGAGACTTAAATTCACCAGTTCAACACAATTGTCTCTACATTGGAATCATTTTGTTGTGGCTCTCCAACTAGGAACCTTTCTCAATATCCCTCACATAACCTGATTTTTGATCACTTAGGTGTGTATCAGTCTTAGTTTTCTTCGGATTTTGGTAAGGTTCAAAAGAACAGGCACATTTGTTTCGTTTCATGTCATTGGGCAAACACCTAAGCTAGTAGTCGGCTTGTGCGCTGTAATTATTTTATGATCTAACCTTGAGAGACAGATTTTATTAGAGGAAGGCTGGATACAAAACTGCTGTCGGAGATTAATAGCTTTGAGCCTTTTAAAACACCTGGAACAGACGGCGTTACTCCAGCAGAATGAAAATGGACATGAAATACGTCCAGTGTTCTTGAACTTTAGAAATAAATACTGCATTTTCTATCTAAAAGGAGGAGGTTTAAAGGTACATTCTCGAAATTTCCACCGGGAAAATGTTTTCTATAATCATGTTTCTTTCTTAAATCCCTACCTTAAGTTAAGTTTTAGTCTTTGCTTTGATTTGATAATGCTTAATGTCTTTGACTTTCATAGACTTCTTCCGAATGTCGGATCTTTCTCAATACTCATCTATCAATGGTGCAGAGAAGTCGAACTACCAATTTTAGATATTTATTTATTCATATTCCTCATACTGCCGTAATTTTGAGCACTTAGGTGTCTATCAGTCTTAGTTTTCTTCGGATTTAGGTTAGATTCCGAAGAGAGGATGCAGATTTATTCCGCCTCATGTCCTTGGGCATACACCTAAGCCAGTAGTCGGCTTATTGTGCACTCTACTTAGTTTATGGTCTAGCCTTGAGAGATAATTTTAGGAACTCTGTACTCTTGACATAGTCCCTAAATGTTTTCCATTCTAAGCCCAAAGGAAATATTGCCAAAGAAGCCCTTGAATGGAACCCATAGGTTAACCGACGCGGTCAAACATGGTTCCGACAAGTTCAACTAAGGAAGGCGCATATAACGTAAAAAGAAATAAAATTGTTAGCATTAAGAAGAAATTTTGTTGTGTATGTTCCACCTAGGAACTCGGATAATAATAAAGTCATGAAATAAGTCCAATGTTGAAACTTAGCAATAAATACAGTACAACTATTATCTATCGAAAATCAGTAGGTCTAAAGGTACATTTCCAAAAGTTCATTCGGGGAAATGTTTTCTGTAATCATGTTCCTTCATAAATCCCTACCTTAAGTTTTTGTCATTACATACTTTGGTTTAATGTTGTGTTATGTCTTTGATTTTCATAGACCCTTCGGACTGTCGGAATCATTCTTATTACTCATCTGTCTTATCACTGGTGCAGAGATGTCGAACTACCAATTTTAGACAGTTATTTATTTGTATTCCTCATAACGCCGTAATTTTGATCATTTAGGTGTGTATTAGTTTAGTTTTCTTCCGATTAAACTGGATAACTGGTCTGACTGATTACATATCGTTAGAGCTTTTATTTAATTAAACATCTTACCCATATTCAAGCCCTACCTTGCCAAATCACATCAAACCAATTGTTATTAATTAATTCATTCTCCTTTTATTACAATTATAAACATCTATACATACAATTTACAATTTTGAGTTAGCATGAATAGCAAAAACGCCATCTTCTTCCGAAGTACGAATGGTAATGGTGGCACGTCCATCAGATCCAACAACCACCGATTTACCAGTACAGCTGGAACCCGATTTCATGCCAGAGATGACATCACAATAAGTACCAGCAGGCAAGCAGGTTTGCAAAGAACTGTTCAAGTCATACGAATCTCCGTTAAAGGCAATGAAAGCCTTACTACCACGGCAGAAGGAAATTTGGTTGCTGCCATTGTCCCACCAATTCTGGATGGCAGCGGTACCAGCGACATTCTTGAAGCCAACCATGTTGTAAATTTGACGCCAACGATGTTCACAAACCCAACCATTACCACAGGAGCCATCAGCATTAAAAGAGGGCGAACGAATAGTTTTACCATCAGTGGTGGGTGGCCCCTGATCGGTGTCATCGAAGGCAAACGAAGACATGATACGTTGAATACCGAAGGGATGAGCTAACGTGAAAGCGGTGGCCATTTTGTATTGCTTAGCGGTCTTGTAGTTGAGGATATCAGCACCACCAGCACCGTGACCACGTTGATTATCGTGATTGTCGACGAAGACCAAGGAGCGATCGGAGGGCATGAAACCCCATGCGGTACCCCAGTTAACCAAGTAACGCAATTGATCCTTACCACGGAAAGCTTTGCCAATCGAGTCGGAGAATCGGAATTCGGTGACGGTTCCCAAATCGGTGTATTCATATTTGGAAATGGCCTCACTACCCATATCGATGACCTCTTGGAAGAGGAAGGGACGGCTGTTGGAAGCGAACCCGTGAGAGGTGCTCAAATTGTTCAAACGGTTGTAGATAACCTGGTGGGAAGAGACGGAAAATAACAAACATTGGATGAGTTGGAAGAGGATTCTAATTATTGAGGATAGCACTATGTAGACTTTCCAAAAACACTTAGGTTTGTATCAGTCTTAATTTTTTGTCGGATATCAACAGAGAATAACAAAAATTGGATGAGTTGGAAGATTATAGTTAGAAAAATGCGTCCGCTGCAGTTGACATAAGACGTGATAAAAAATTGAGTCGAGAGCATGGAAACACGGTTCCATTAATCATCGATATCATTAGAGTTACAAAAATCACTTAGATTAGTATCAGTCTTCATTTGGTGTCAGATATCAGCTAAGAAGTAATTTCTGTAGGATTTTTAGAATGAAAATTCCATTCTTTCAGATATTTGCTGTAGATTGAAGTATTTGTGCGAAGGGATTAACTTAAGACATTTTCGGCTGAAAAATACTTAGCATATTGGCCGGATCGGCCAATGATGAAGCGAAGGTTCAAAGAAGTGCGATCCTTAGCTTGGTAGAATGGGATGATCGCATCCCTGGGCAAAGGATATTCGTTGACTTCTATACAGACGGAACCAAACTTAAGAACGAGTGTTTTGGTGTCTTTTCTAAGAAACAGGGCCATACATTACAAAATGACTTTATGATCGCTGCAGTGTTTGCAAGGCTGAAATCTTAGCTATTACAGAGGTAGCAGAATGGCTGACAAATAATGTTCTGAGACTGTTACAGTCTCTGGAAGCTGTCTTCCAGAGTTCACGAACCATCCTTGACTTTACCAGATCTCTTTATGAGGATGTCGAACCACAGGTAATAACTGCAAAGCAAATGAATTTGTAATGAATTTGTACGACTAGGAATATGTGAGCATTCCTTTAGCGACCTGCAGCTCTCAGAAACCAAACTTCAACTATTGATTTTCTTGAGAGATATTAATCTTTTGGCTAGAAATGACAGAGTGACACTAGTCAGAAACTCCATATATTCCAAGTTGCTGTGGCCCTCCAGACGGGTCAATTTCATATTAGCCGACACGCAGGTTACATATACTCGTACGAATTGAGCGTAGAATCCAAACGCGCCTACGGACGTTCGAGTCGGGCCACTGCCATATTAGACGGCACGCAGAGATACTGATACGTAGAAGGGGGATGAATCAATAGAATCCTTTCCATATCAGTGCCAACTCTTGATATTTTTAAAACAATCAAATTGATTCATCAGGAGGGACTAGGAATAACATACCTATTTCCCCATCCTTGAAGTTAGTTTAGTTCCAGAGTAGTCCAGTGTGAGACTACATAGTCTGAGGGACCCAGACGTATAAGCTGCCAGTGTGAACTTACTAAACTTAACCTATCGTAAGATTGGCAATTTGTTCACATAGGATTTTTTTTGTTATTAGCTTTTTGCAAAGGATCTATAATGGAGATGACCTTTGTTCAAGTACATTCCGTAAAATTCTTGTTTTTGTCTAGGCAGACTAGACTTGTTTAAATATTTCTATAATATTTACGATTGTTCAACGTTCCCCGAGATTTAGATTTTTTTAATTTCCATCGGAATCATGACATTGATGTGGGATTGGCAGGACAATTTTAATGCTTAAATCTACACTTAATACTCACCTTCAAATCTGCCGGCCACATATGCTTGGCAGCATCGACACGGAATCCGGCAACACCCAAAGAAGTCAATTTGTTCATAAATTCAACAATGCGATCCTGTACATATGATTTGCTCTGGTCCAAATCCTTCAAACCAACCAATTCGCAGTTGCGCACTTGATTCACATCATTGTAGTTGTTGATACTGCAAGTGGAGTGGAAATCGGTAGAGGAGTAAGGAACAGCAGGGAAACTCTTGGAGTTGGGATCAGCGGTAGAACCAGCAGTACCCACAACCGATGATTGACTGGCAGACATATGATTGAAGACAACATCAACATAGGTGCGAACACCAACGTTGTTACAACGCTTAACCATGCTGGTGAATTGGGCTTCATTACCGGAACGGGTGGTTAAAATATATGAAATGGGTTGATAACGTTCCCACCAGGGACGATTGGCAACAACAATATTTTCATTGACGGGAGAGACCTGAAAAGGAAAAAAGTATTTAAAGTAAGGCAGTACAAACAAGGAGCACTTATGTGTGTATCAGTCTAAATTTTGTTCGCTCAAACTCACCTGAACACCAGCAAAACCCTTGGGTCCCAAGAAATTCTCACATTCGGCAGCAATATCATCCCATTTCCATTCGAACAAATGCACAATAACGCTGCGACCGGACGCGTAATTAGGATTGAATTGGCCACTAACCAAATGGCTAGAAATGGCCAAGAGCAGAGCAATGCTCAGATTGATTTTAGACAAAAACATTTTCGACATTTAACGACTCAAATGTCTTACTGAACATTTTTGAAACTTGAAAGTAGCTTTTATACTTTTCGCTCCTTCGTTTCGCAATTGAATGTCTGTCAATTCCCGAACTACTGCCAAAAAAATTGCACAAATAATTTGTGATGAGATTTGCGTGTTCTAATACTTACGACCCGTAATCGATCCTCTTCGCCTAGACAACGATCACTGAATTTGTTATCGGCCGCTATACCCCCCTGGGCTTGTTTTTATGGTCCGAAATGATACTTAAGCTATGATTAGATAGACAAATTATGTTTAGTTTGTTGTTTATTTGATGTTATTTAGATTTTTTCCAAAACGACATATTTATGACATTTATTTTTGGGACACAGGTTTCCTTTTTTTGTGTCAGTCTATCTCGATGGCTACAAAGTTCCACTTCTATTGTTGGTTTACGATTTGAGATAATCGAAATATTCATAAATTGTCGGATTTAGTTATGATTAATTAATGTTCCGAGACATTTTGCAAAAGCACCAGTATTTTTGGTATTTAAATAATAGCAAAATTGAGGAATGCACAGAGCGACAATATCGGAAGGCGTGTGAATATTGAAGGATTAAAGATTCTATAAAGATTGAGAGACCTAACATAAAAAATTTCTATACAATTGCAGCTTGCTGAACTAAAAAAAATCTTCATATATATTAGAGTCGACCTCTGAGGTCTTCCTCTATACTAGAGTCGACTTCTGAGGTCTTCCTATATACTAGAGTCGACCTCTGAGGTCTTCCTCTATACTAGAGCCGACCTCTGAGGTCTTCCTCTATACTAGAGCCGACCTCTGAGGTCTTCCTCTATACTAGAGCCGACCTCTGAGGTCTTCCTCTATAACAGAGTCGACCTCTGAGGTCTTCCTCTATACCAGAGTCGACCTCTGAGGACTTCCTCTATACCAGAGTCCACCTCTGAGGTCTTCCTCTATACCAGAGTCCACCTCTGAGGTCTTCATCTATACTAGATTCGACTTCTGAGGTCTTCCTCCATACTACAGTCGACCTCTGAGATCTTCATCTATACTAGAGTCGACCTCTGAGATCTTCATCTATACTAGAGTCGACCTCTGAGGTCTTCCTCTATACTAGAGTCGACCTCTGAGGTCTTCCTCTATACTAGAGTCGACCTCTGAGGTCTTCCTCTATACTAGAGTCGACCTCTGAGGTCTTCCTCTATACTAGAGTCGACCTCTGAGGTCTTCCTCTATACTAGAGTCGACCTCTGAGGTCTTCCTCTATACTAGAGTCGACCTCTGAGGTCTTCCTCTATACTAGAGTCGACCTCTGAGGTCTTCCTCTATACTAGAGTCGACCTCTGAGGTCTTCCTCTATACTAGAGTCGACCTCTGAGGTGTTCCTCTATACTAGAGTCGACCTCTGAGGTGTTCCTCTATACTAGAGTCGACCTCTGAGGTGTTCCTCTATACTAGAGTCGACCTCTGAGGTCTTCCTCTATACTAGAGTCGACCTCTGAGGTGTTCCTCTATACTAGAGTCGACCTCTGAGGTCTTCCTCTATACTAGAGTCGACCTCTGAGGTCTTCCTCTACACTAGAGTCGACCTCTGAGGTCTTACTCTATACTAGAGTCGACCTCTGAGGTCGTCCTCTATACTAGAGTCGACCTCTGAGGTCTTCCTCTATACTAGAGTCGACCTCTGAGGTCTTCCTCTATACTAGAGTCGACCTCTGAGGTCTTCCTCTATACTAGAGTCGACCTCTGAGGTCTTCCTCTATACTAAAGTCGACCTCTGAGGTCTTCCTCTATACTAGAGTCGACCTCTGAGGTCTTCCTCTATACTAGAGTCGACCTCTGAGGTCTTCCTCTATACTAGAGTCGACCTCTGAGGTCTTCCTCTATACTAGAGTCGACCTCTGAGGTCTTCCTCTATACTAGAGTCGACTTCTGAGGTCTTCCTATATACTAGAGTCGACCTCTGAGGTCTTCCTCTATACTAGAGCCGACCTCTGAGGTCTTCCTCTATACTAGAGCCGACCTCTGAGGTCTTCCTCTATACCAGAGTCGACCTCTGAGGTCTTCCTCTATACCAGAGTCGACCTCTGAGGTCTTCCTCTATACCAGAGTCGACCTCTGAGGACTTCCTCTATACCAGAGTCCACCTCTGAGGTCTTCCTCTATACCAGAGTCGACCTCTGAGGTCTTCCTCTATACCAGAGTCCACCTCTGAGGTCTTCATCTATACTAGAGTCGACTTCTGAGGTCTTCCTCCATACTAGAGTCGACCTCTGAGGTCTTCCTCTATACTAGAGTCGACCTCTGAGGTCTTCCTCTATACTAGAGTCGACCTCTGAGGTCTTCCTCTATACTAGAGTCGACCTCTGAGGTCTTCCTCTATACTAGAGTCGACCTCTGAGGTCTTCCTCTATACTAGAGTCGACCTCTGAGGTCTTCCTCTATACTAGAGTCGACCTCTGAGGTCTTCCTCTATACTAGAGTCGACCTCTGAGGTCTTCCTCTATACTAGAGTCGACCTCTGAGGTCTTCCTCTATACTAGAGTCGACCTCTGAGGTCTTCCTCTATACTAGAGTCGACCTCTGAGGTCTTCCTCTATACTAGAGTCGACCTCTGAGGTCTTCCTCTATACTAGAGTCGACCTCTGAGGTCTTCCTCTACACTAGAGTCGACCTCTGAGGTCTTCCTCTATACTAGAGTCGACCTCTGAGGTCTTCCTCTATACTAGAGTCGACCTCTGAGGTCTTCCTCTACACTAGAGTCGACCTCTGAGGTCTTCCTCTATACTAGAGTCGACCTCTGAGGTCTTCCTCTATACTAGATTTGACCTCTGAGGTCTTTCTCTATACTAGAGTCGACCTCTGAGGTCTTCCTCTATACCAGAGTCGACCTCTGAGGTCTTCCTCTATACCAGAGTCGACCTCTGAGGTCTTCCTCTATACCAGAGTCCACCTCTGAGGTCTTCCTCTATACTAGAGTCGACCTCTGAGGTCTTCCTCTATACCAGAGTCGACCTCTGAGGTCTTCCTCTATACTAGAGTCGACCTCTGAGGTATTCCTCTATACCAGAGTCGACCTCTGAGGTCTTCCTCTATACTAGAGTCGACCTCTGAGGTCTTCCTCTATACTAGAGTCGACCTCTGAGGTCTTCCTCTATACCAGAGTCGACCTCTGAGGTCTATACTACAGTCGACCTCTGAGGTCTTCCTCTATACCACAGCCGACCTCTGAGGTCTTCCTCTATATCACAGTCGACCTCTGAGGTCTTCCTCTATACCAGAGTCGACCTCTGAGGCCTTCCTCTATACCAGAGTCGACCTCTGAGGTCTTCCTCTATACCAGAGTCGACCTCTGAGGTCTTCCTCTATACTACAGTCGACCTCTGAGATCTTCCTCTATACTAGAGTCGACCTCTGAGGGTTTCCTCTATACTAGAGTCGACCTCTGAGGTCTTCCTCGATAAATAGTATGATAGGACAAATCATCCTAGCGTGAAGGCTGCAGCGAGCTCCAGTTGCCTTTCTGCTGGGATACAGAGCGATTGTAGCCTTTTCCTAGATATTCTTCTTAAAGTACCATTTGCTATACAGAATGGCTCCCAGATAATTGCTCTAACTTTGTATACATATTTCTACTTCAACTCTTACGAGCCCTTCGATATGCCTTTCTTTAAGTAGTCTAAATAATTCCTCAGTCATACACTTAGGTTCCTCCCAATATTTGAAAATTGCTTGGTAAGCGCTTTTCTGGAATTAAACATACTACCCATTTCCCTACGCAACCAAACCAAATATTTTCAATTCATTCTCTTTTTAATAAAATTAAAATCTTTACATAATTTACAATTTCGAGTCAACATGAATAGCCAAAACGCCATCTTCTTCCGAAGTACGAATGGTAATGGTGGCACGTCCATCAGATCCAACAACTACCGATTTACCAGTACAGCTGGAACCAGATTTCAAGCCAGAGATGACATCACAATAAGTACCAGCAGGCAAGCAGGTTTGCAAAGAACTGTTCAAGTCATACGAATCACCGTTAAGAGCAATGAAAGCCTTGCTACCACGGCAGAAGGAAATTTGGTTGCTGCCATTGTCCCACCAATTTTGGATGGCAGTGTCACCAGCAACATTCTTGAAGCCAACCATGTTGTAAATTTGACGCCAACGATGTTCACAAATCCAACCACTGCCGCAGGAGTTATCAGCATTGAAAGTGGGTGAACGAATAGTCGTACCATCAGTGGTGGGTGGTCCCTGATCGGTGTCATCGAAGGCGAATGAAGACATGACACGTTGAATACCGAAGGGATGAGCCAACATGAAAGCGGTGGCCATTTTGTATTGCTTGGAGGTCTTGTAGTTGAGGATATCAGCACCACCAGCACCGTGACCACGTTGATTATCGTGATTGTCGACGAAGACCAAGGAGCGATCGGAGGGCATGAAACCCCATTCGGTACCCCAGTTGACCAACCAACGCATTTGATCCTTACCACGGAAAACTTTGCCAATCGAGTCGGAGAATCGGAATTCGGTGACGGTACCCAAATCGGTGTATTCATATTTGGAAACGGCCTCACCACCCATATCGATGACCTCTTGGAAGATGAAGGGACGGCTGTTGGCAGCGAAACCATGAGAGGTGCTCAAGTTGTTCAAACGGTTGTAGATAACCTAGTGGGAAGAGATGGATAACAACACACATTGGATGAGTTGGAAGACGATAGTTATAAAAAGGCGACTCCTGAAGTTGACGGTAGATATCCTAATAAAATAGGGAAAGAGAGCGTGGAAACATGGTTCCAATTATTGTGGATTGCACTAGACTTTCCAAAATCACGTAGGTTTGTATCAGTCTTATCTTTGCGGCGGATATCAACAGAGAATAACAAGAATTGGACCATAGATAGAAATATTAAAGATAGAAAAATGCGTCCCCTGAAGTTGACAGGAGATTTAATATTACAAATGGAGACGAGAGCATGGAAACATGATTCCATTTGTCCTGGATACTAATAGAGTTACAAAAATCACTTAGATTTGTATGTCTTAATTTTGTGTCGAATACTCGTATCAACTATGAAACAATTTGTTGAATGGAAATTCCACTCTTTCAGATATTTCCTGTAGATTCAAGTCTTGGTAGAGTGGGATTAAGGATTTAGGCATTAACACTTTATGAGATATGTTTCTGAAAAATAATTAGCATATTGGCCAGACCAGCCAATAAAGAAGGGAAGGATCGTAGGAGTGCGATTGCCAAAACATACTAAATGAGTATTTTTCCAAAAATAAATAAGTTTGAAGGTGATATGTGGAAAAAGGCGTCTCCTGCAGTTGACGGAAGATTTCCTAATGTTATACCAGGAATTGAGAGCATAGGAACGTGATTTTATTCAGTGTTGATTACACCAGGCTTTCCAAACTCACTTAGAGGTGTATCAGTCTTAAGTTTGTGTCGGATATCAACTATGAAACAATTTGTTGAGATTGCTTTAATGGAAATTCCTTTGTCCAGACATTTGATGTAGATGTCTATGTCTGAGAGATTTAATAAAAAATTTGGGAGATTTTTGGCAGAAGTTTAGGTAAAAAAAAAATATATAACATATGTATGGAAATATTGCGTGACCAGACTGACCAATACAATAATTGCAAAGCCCTAAGAGGTTAATGGGCCCTGAATTCTGATTTTTATAATTTCCATCAGAATTATGACATATAAATATGGAATTGCTCGGAGTATTTTAGAGAAGTTATCCCTTTTCTCATGCCTGAATCTACACTTGATACTCACCTTCAAATCTGCTGGCCACATATGCTTGGCAGCATCAACACGGAAACCAGCTACACCCAAAGAGGTCAATTTGTTCATGAATTCAACAATGCGATCCTGTACCCAAGAATTGCTCTGATCCAAATCCTTCAAACCAACCAATTCGCAGTTGCGCACTTGATTCACATCATTGTAGTTGTTGATACTGCAAGTGGAGTGGAAATCGGTAGAGGAGTAAGGAACAGCAGGGAAACTCTTGGAGTTGGGATCAGCGGTAGAACCAGCAGTACCCACAACCGATGATTGACTGGCAGACATATGATTGAAGACAATATCAACATAGGTGCGAACACCAACGTTGTTACAACGCTTAACCATGCTGGTGAATTGGGCTTCATTACCGGAACGGGTGGTCAAAATATAAGAAATGGGTTGATAACGTTCCCACCAGGGACGGTTGGCAACCACAATATTTTCATTGACGGGAGAGACCTGAAAAGGAAAAAAGTATTTAAGTAAGCAGTACAAAAAAGGAGCACTTATGTGTGTATCAGTCTTAATTTTGTTCGCTCAAACTCACCTGAACACCAGCATAACCCTTGGGTCCCAAGAAATTCTCACATTCGGCAGCAATATCATCCCATTTCCATTCGAACAAATGCACAATAACGCTGCGACCGGAAGCGTAGTTAGGATTGAATTGACCACTAACCAAATGGCTAGAAATGGCCAAGAGCAAAGCAATGCTCAAATTGACTTTAGTTAGAAACATTTTCGGCGTTTAACGACTCAAATGTCTTACTGAAATATTTTTAAACTAGAAAGTAGCTTTTATACTTTTCGCTAGTTCGTTCCCAAATCAAATGTCAGTCTATTCCCGAACTACTGGCAAAGATATTGCACGAATGATTTGTGATGAGATTTGTGAGTTATAATACTCACGGCCCGTCTTCGATCCTCTTCGCATAGACAACGAACACACTCCAGCACACACTTTGTTATCGGCTGGAATACCCGCTGGGCTTGCTTTTCTATATGGTCCGAAATGGTACTTAGCTATGATTAGATAAATAAATTTAGTTTAGTTTGTTGTTTTTTTTTTGTTTTGTTTGGTGTGTCTGAATAAAATTGTTTTTTTTTTAATAAAACTTTCCCAAACATTTTAGTCACCGACATATTTATGACGCGCGAGAATCATTTTTGGGACACGGGTTTCCTTATTGTGCCCGTCAATCTTGATGGCTACATAAGTTCCCTTTTGTTAGTTTATGATTTGTGATAATCGAAATATTCATAAATTTTCGGATTTAGTTATGATTAATTAATGTTGAGAGATATTTTGCAAAAGCACCAGTATTTTTGCCATTTTGCTATGTTACTTAATAGCAAAATTGGCGAATGAATAGAGCGGCATATTCATAGGAAGTATTTTTAGAAACAAAATTTGATTCTGGAGTCGGACGAAAACTAATTTCTATACAGGGTTTATTGTTTTTCAGTCAGAGAAAATTTTTCTTAAAAATAAAGAAAAGTTTTTTAGCCTTACTTTATTGGAAATTCTAACAACTTTCACACACAAATTTATGAACCTCGCATAATAATTCTGTTGGAGAGTTTACATTTCAGAGAGATAACATTGCGAGACTAAAGTTTTTGTCTAAACAAAAAATTCAGTTGTAAATCGTTTATTTAGAGAATCGATAACAATGGTCAACCTGTTCTACGTTATTGGATTCAGAAGTATTCCAATCAATTGACGGAATCCAGATGATCTATTGTCCGATCTGGACTGAAATGATAAAACTGGTTTATCAAAAATGTACATCTAGTTTAAAGTCTAGGGAGTTACAGGCCATCAAAGTAGGTATATTCATATTTGGTAATGGCCTCGTCATCCATATCAATGACCTCTTCTTGGAAGATGAATGGACGACTGTTGGCAGCGACAATAACCGAGGGGATGAAACAGAGGAAAAGAGACATGATAGATATCTGATAGGTTTGAAGATGATACTTGGAAAAATTCGTCACCAACTGTCGACGTTAGATGTTCTACCAGTATAAGATGTTCTACCAGTATAAAGAGGATCAAGATAATATTTCCGATAGTTCTATTTATCGTAAATACCACTAGACTTAGAAACATCACTTAGGTTTGTATCAGTCTTAATTTTGTGTTGGATATCAACTAAAGAAGAATTTGTGGAGGATTTTTAGAATGAAAATTCCCTCCTTCCAGCTATTTTCTGTTACCACAGGCTGAAATGTCCCCCATCGAAACCAACCTGTTTGATATACAAAGTTCTCGATAGTATGAATATCGATACCGGATCTGTTAGACTGCCTAGAAAGACCGACCTCAGGTTGTCCAGACGTCGTTTACTCAAAGCGGGCAGTCGCATAGCAATGCTCTCCACTTCCTCCTCATCTTCACAGCTTCCGCAGAAGTCATTGGATCAATACCCAATCTTCTGGCTGTGTCCCGTCAGAACTGATACTAACGTAGAAAATCTTTTCTTTCCTCTCGTGCGAGGAGCTATTTTGACCTTCTCAGGTCATATCTTGGCCAGATTTGTCTAGCTACCCTACAGGTGCCGATTTCTGCCCATCTTCCGTTGAACTGCCTTATAGCCTCTTGCCTAAGTCAAAGTTTGCATGTGGATAGTGGCGCACCAATATATTCAAATTCTTCGAGAATTTGTAATGTCGTCCCTTTTTCAGCTCATCGGCTTTGCAATTCCCCGGGATATCCCTATGCCCAGGCACCCATATGAGGTCTTTATTAAACTGCTCAGCCATCTCGTTAAGAGATCTGCGACAGTCGGAGCTTTTTGTGAATTTACGGATGTGGCCTCCAGAGAATTGTGGTTACTATGTTGCAACTTAGTCACCTGGCGACTTCCCAAAATTGCCATTATTTAGGCTTGATCGACACTGCAGGAATCTGGTAATCTATGAGCTATATCTAAATTAAGTTCTTTTCAGTATACTCCGAAGCCAACCTTTTCATCAAGCTTCGAACCATCCGTATAAAAGTGGAGATAGTTTCCATTACCTGATATTCTGTCAGCCCATTCATCTCTGGCTGATATCATAGTGATGTAGTTCCTCTCGAAGGGGTACACCGTTGGTATATAGTTCACACTTTGATATGCTCATGTGACCGAAGATCTTGTACCACCACATTGATAGGCAGTTTAATCTTAATGCCGCTCTGGTTGCAAACTCTCTCGCCACAATATTAATCGGCAGTATATGGAGTAGGGCTTGTAGAGACTCAGTAACTGTAGACCTTAAAGCTCCGCTTATGCATAGCAGGTAGTTCCCCGAACCTTGGATAGTAGGTTGGTGATGGTAGGTTTGTCAGTTGCCATCCACCATAGCACAATGCCGTATAACAGTATTGAATAAACTACTGCGATTTGGGCGATTTTAGGAGAGAGGACGCGATCCTATAGCCTT
This sequence comes from Eudasyphora cyanicolor, assembly GCA_963930755.1. Classification (NCBI taxonomy): domain Eukaryota; kingdom Metazoa; phylum Arthropoda; class Insecta; order Diptera; family Muscidae; genus Eudasyphora; species Eudasyphora cyanicolor. The sequence goes on from OZ005738.1 coordinate 36,514,339, forward strand.
CCTGTAGGAATATAATTTGACGTTGGCCTTCTATACACGTTCCAGTACGTTATCTAGAATTATTCCTAGAAATTGTCTGTTCCATTTTATAATTGTAGAATTCTGAGTGGGTACAACCCTCTGAGCTCGTCCAGTTCCTGAAAGAAAAAAGAGCCCAGTATCGTGTTTCTTCTATTTGATAAAAGCGGACATCTGCAAAGAACATGACAAGTATCTTCTACTTCGTCAAGGTCTTGACACCAGCGGCATAAGTCGTCATTCCTAAGTCCAATTCTATGCATATGATTTCCAAGGCAATTGTATCCTGTGATAAGGCCCACAACCTGTCGTATATTTGCTTTATCTAGGCCTAACAGTATCTGAGTATTCCGTGAAGACAGTTCGTCCGAAGAGCTTTTGTTTGCTAACATCCTGCTGACGATTTCCATCTGTGATGCCAGATGTTTTTATATTATGATTTTATATCATATTAACGAAAGGGTTGGATAGACATCAGTCTCGATGTAGCTGAGGAAATTGCCCCTGATTTTGTGAGTTTATCTACAGCTCCATTACCGAATATATCTTTATGGTCCGGTACCCAGCACAGGGCAATATTACCTGCTGTTTTTCGAGAACCTATAGCTCTCTGCGACAGTGGCTGACTACCTTGAAAGGGGCAGGTATCCAAACCAGTTATGCAGAAGAGCTAAGGAGGCACTTAACATAGCATATAACTGGACGCAGCCGCTTGCCCTTTACACAATTCAGAGCAGAGTTACATTCATGTAAGGAAGCTTACATAAATATTTTAATGAACTAGGGTAATCGAGAACAGATTTTCCCCTGTGTTAATTGTCGTTAATTCCACCTGAATTTGAAAAAAATCACTTAGGTTTGTATCAGTCTTATTTTTGTTCCGGATATCAACTAATATAATGTAATATCCGGTTTCGCATCTAATGCTTACAAAGTTCACATTTTCCAACCGATGTTTATGAAATTTGAAAGAAAGAAGTTTGTCTGTGCTAAAATGAATACCGCAGAGTTGGAATATAATCGGAACAGATTTCACATTTGTCGGATATATATATACATTTGTATATCTAAGCGTTACAAATGCCACGTTTTTCCAACCAATTTTTATATATACACATACTTCACTCTTGGAATCTAATTTATTTATTCGAATTTACGGTATTTGGAAAAACATGTTTATTCGAAATAATTGCTGAAGTCATAAATCATTTTCCAGGAGATAGTAGCAGTTTAAGTAGTCATTCCAAATAAGATTATTAACAAAATGCCTAGTTACAATATGTACTCGTAAAATGCGAAAATAGAAAACACTATGATTACATTATCACATATTTATGAGTATTTTACAATTATTGTCTTTTTGTAGCTATCGTTTTGCAAATTGTTTAAATCAACACAATCGAATAGTCAAGTGGTTCTTGTTTTTGGGCGGTAAATGCTCAAAGTTTGTTGTTATCATACATATTACAATATTTGCGAATTGCTTTTGTTTTTACTCTTTTCTGTTATTTTTTGTTTTGTTTTCAATTTGCAATTATCTTATCGCCAGTAAAATATTTAAGTGCGTACTTAGTTAATTTATTAGCGGTATTAAACCATTAAATAAAATAAATATTTGGTTTGGAAAATAAATGGCAATTGATTTAAAAGTAAATGAGGGGTGATTTTTTTGGCTTAATTGTAATGATTAATTTTTTGCAAAATAAAATTTCTCTAACTTCTGTTTTGCAAGATCTACACGCAAAGAAAAGAAAAAACAAGTTTTTTTTCCAGAGAAACAAAGTTTTGCACAAATACATTGCACATTTCTGTTAAACAAAATTTCTTTTTTATTTTGGTAATTTCCCATGAGGGGTAGATCTGTTACTGATCTTATTTTTTGTTGTTTTTTTCTTTTCACATTGAAATTTCGTTAATGTGCAGAGAATTTTTGCTTTGGGAACTCTCTCAAAACCTGAAGATTTTCATTTCGATGATTAAGAAATCACATTTTTGTAGCTTTAAAATATCTAACAATAAATAAGTGTGCCTTCCAATTAACACCTTCAATTTTGATATTTACGCATTTTTCAAAACTACATACGATTCACAACAGAATTCAATATTTGTTAAACAAATTTACAAAAGTGGTAATTTGTAAGGTGGTAATTTGTAACTTTTATTACGACGTTGTTGTTTAAATGAATTCATGAAAGCTGTGTGAAAAATTCGCCATTTAATCAAATTGACGTGATTTTTGTTTTTAATAAATAAATTTATATTTATGAAATTTCTGAAACTGGATGCACGTTTGGCATTTAGGAAGAATTAAGTAATTTTTTTAGTAAACGAAATAATTAAGTTTTGTATAAATACAGTATTGGAACCTTAGTACCATTTTGTTTGCTGTGTTATTTATTTTGTGTTTACCTTACTGAATAAGATGACGATTGATAGCGAATTTTGTTTTTAACACATTTATCTAAGTTTATAGTTTTGCCATATTACCGATTTTTGTTATTTGCAAATTGAGACGTAACAATGGCATTTATGGAATCTATTTATGATAATTTGCACATTGTCAAATTAATCAAACAAGCGAACAATTTTTTGCAAAAAGGTTTAAAAATACACGAAGAGAAAAAGAAAAAAACTATTCTTTATTTTGAAGGTTTCAGTCCAATATTTTTATAGTTTTATATTTTAATATTTTTTTAATATTATATTTTTTTATCTTTATATTTTTTTAAATTTTTATATTTTTACGTTTTTATATTTTCATGTATTTTTTGATATTATTATATTTTTATATGTTTATAATATTTTTACATTTCTATGTTCTCATATTTTTATGTTTTTTTTTTATATATTTTTGTTTTTTGATATTTTTATGTTTTCATATATTTATACTTTTTTACTTTTATATTTCAATATATTTTTATATGTTTATATTTTTATGTTTTTTACTTTTATATTTTTGTTATTTTCATATTTTAATATTTTTATATTCTTATATATTTTTATGTGTTTATATTTTTATATTTTTAAATTTTTATATTTATATATTTTTATATATTGATATTGATATTTTTATTTTTATATTTTCATATTTTATTATTTTTATACTTTTATAAATATAAATATATTTTTAAATTTGTATATGTTTATATTTTTATATTATTATATTTTTGTTTAATATTGTTATATAGGGTGATCAAGTAGAGATACTTTTTTCAATAGCCTTTTTTGACAGATCACATGTGAGTCGTGTCATGCTGTCATGTTATTTTTGTCAAGTATTGTTGGGCATTTCATCATGGAAAGACTTACGCCTGAACAACGCTTATAAATCGTTCAACTTTATTACGAAAATTCACGTTTTGTGAGGAATGTGTTTCGTGCACTTCGCTCAACTTATGGTCAACATAATCGAGTCATCGAAAATTGGACTCAACGGAAGGACCATCTGAGACGTTGTTTAGGCGTAAGTCTTTCCATGATGAAATGCCATACAGACAGCATGACACGACTCACACGTGATCTGTCAAAAAAGGCTATTGAAAAAAGTATCTCTACTTGATCACCCTATATAACAATATTAAACAAAAATATAATAATATAAACATATACAAATTTAAAAATATATTTATATTTATAAAAGTATAAAAATAATAAAATATGAAAATATAAAAATAAAAATATCAATATATAAAAATATATAAATATAAAAATTTAAAAAAAGTATCTCTACTTGGATCACCCTATATTTTTATATTTTTATATTTATATATTTTAATATTTTTATTTTGATATTTAATATTTTTTTTTATATTCTTGTTATTTTATATTTTAATATTGTAATTTTTTTATATTTTAATATCTGTAAATTTTTATATTTTCATATTTTATAATTTTTGTATTTTTTTATAGTCTCATAATTTCATACTTTTTTATATTTTAATATTGTTATTTTTTTCCATTTTACATTTGTACATTTTTAGTAGAAATTTATAAAAGAATTTGTTTTTTTTTTAATTTTTTATGCTGTATTTTGATATTTTTATGTGTTTATATTTTTATGTGCATATATTTTTACATTTTTATATTTTTACATTTTTATATTTTTATATTTTTACATTTTTATATTTGTGTATTTTATATTTTTTTATCTTTTTATATTTCTAAATTTTTATATTTTTATACTTTGATATTTTTATTTTTATATTTTTATATTTTTATTTTTTAAATTTTTATATTTTTATATTTTTATAATTTTATATTTTTATATTTTTATATTTTTATATTTTTATATTTTTATATTTTTATATTTTTATATTTTTATATTTTTATATTTTTATATTTTTATATTTTTATATTTTTATATTTTTATATTTTTATATTTTTATATTTTTATATTTTTATATTTTTATATTTTTATATTTTTATATTTTTATATTTTTATATTTTTATATTTTTATATTTTTTTATTTTTATATTTTTATATTTTTATATTTTTATATTTTTATATTTTTATATTTTTATATTTTTATATTTTTATATTTTTATATTTTTAAATTTTTATATTTTTATATTTTTATATTTTTATATTTTTATATATTTATATTTTTATATTTTTATATTTTTACATTTTTATAATTTTATATTTTTATATTTTAATATTTTAATGTTTTAATATTTTTATGTTTTTATATTTTTATATTTTTATATTTTGATATACAGTAGAATCTCGAAAAAGTTAACCAACATGTTCCTAGGGTAATTAACTTTTTCGAAATATTAACTTTTCTAAGAGGTTTTCAAAAAAGAAAAAAATACTATAATAAACATAGATTTTATAAAAATAACACGTTAAATTTATTTCAATGACTTAGGTTTTATCAATTTTACAAAAAGGAAACTTAGATTTATTATGTACCGGCTGGTTTAAAATTCTCAGTCACTCTTGACCATTTTCTGGAGCAGAAACTTCATATGTACTAATTTGTGCGGAGTGGTTTAAAGAAGCAGTCGAGGCTTGTTTGTTTTTTTTCTTTTGTGTAATAGCTCTTGACCATTTTTGTGCGAATATTGACAAGGTCTGCCACTTGATTTGCATCGTCATTGTATTCAAACCATTTTATCAAGTTATTGATGCTTTCAATTGATTTCGAGAAGCTCACTTTTGCCTGTTGAATATCTTGCTCGATAATTAGTTCATCGCTTTCATTATCCAACGCCAATCTTTTTCCGTGAATACCCTGATCACTTTTTTTTTAAATCTCCACTTTCTGCTGTAAATCTAATCTGACCTGCGATGATTTCTTCTGCTTTGTTAACATTTTTTTAAGTAAACAATACACAAATCACAAATTCAAATGTTCCCGACTGACTAAATCAATTTTGTTTGACGATGAAGACGACCACAGGTTTTCGCAGCTCAGGGTATCTCTTAAATACCAGTGAATGCGTCCGGCGTCTGTCAAACTCAAATCTCATCCTATTGTTTTCTGTGCATACAACAACACTTTGACAGACGCCGGACGCAATTCACCGGTATTTAAGAGATGCCCTCAAAGCAGAAAAGAAATTCTGTGAATACCCGAATATGTATAACAAAATTAGAGCTCAGCGTTGCCACTGAGAATTATTAAAAACTGACCAAATTGCCACTTAAATGTAGTAGAAAAAAACGGGTTTTTTGAAAAATGCATAAGCTCAGAAAAGTTAACTGAAAAATTAACTTTTTAGAGCTGAACGTGTACGCTGAAAATCGGTTAACTTAACCGAGTGATTAACTTTTTCGCGACTTAACTTTTTCGAGATTCTACTGTATTTATATTTTGATATTTTTACATTTTTATAATTTTATATTTTTATATTTTTATATTTTTATATTTTAATATTTTAATGTTTTAATATTTTTATGTTTTCAGTATTTTTCAATTTTTATATTTTAATATTTTTATGTTTTTATATTTTTATACTTTTTTATTTTTATATTTTTATATTTTTATATTTTTACATTTTTATATTTTTATATTTTAATGTTTTAATATTTTAATATTTTTATGTTTTTAGTATTTTTCAATTTTTATATTTTAATATTTTTATGTTTTTATATTTTTATATTTTTATATTTTTATATTTTTTTATTTTTATATTTTTATATTTTTATATTTTTATATTTTTATATTTTTATATTTTTATATTTTTATATTTTTATGTTTTTATATTTTTATATTTTTATATTAATTTAATTTAATTTATTAGCGGTATTAAACCATTAAATAAAATAAATATTTGGTTTGGAAAATAAATGGCAATTGATTTAAAAGTAAATGAGGGGTGATTTTTTTGGCTTAATTGTAATGATTAATTTTTTGCAAAATAAAATTTCTCTAACTTCTGTTTTGCAAGATCTACACGCAAAGAAAAAAAAACAAGTTTTTTTTTCCAGAGAAACGAAGTTTTGCACAAATACATTGCTCATTTCTGTTAAACGAAATTTCTTTTTTATTTTAGTAATTCCCCACGAGGGGTAGATCTGTTACTCATGTTATTTTTTGTTGGTTTTTTCTTTTCACATTAAAATTTCGTTAATATGCAGAGAATTTTTTCTTTGGGAACTCTCTCAAAACGTGAAGATTTTCATTTCGATGATTAAGAAATCACATTTTTGTAGCTTTAAAATATCTAACAATAAATAAGTGTGCCTTCCAATTAACACCTTCAATTTTGATATTTACGCATTTTTCAAAACTACATACGATTCACAACAGAATTCAATATTTGTTAAACAAATTTACAAAAGTGGTAATTTGTAATGTGGTAATTTGTAACTTTTATTACGACGTTGTTGTTTAAATGAATTCATGAAAGCTGTGTGAAAAATTCGCCATTTAATTAAATTGACGTGATTTTTTTTTAATAAATAAATTTATATTTATGAAATTTCTGATGCTCGATGCAAGTTTGGCTTTAGGAAGAATTAAGTAATTTTTTTAATAAATAAAATAATTAAGTTTTTTATAAATGTGGTATTGGAACCTTAGTACCATATTGTTTGCTGAGTTATTTATTTTGTGTTTACCTTACTGAATAAGATGACGATTGATAGCGCATTTTGTTTTTAACACATTTATCTAAATTTATAATTTTGCTATATTACCGATTTTTGTTATTTGCAAATTGAGACGTAACAATGGCATTTATGGAATCTATTTATGATAATTTGCACATTGTCAAATTAATCAAACAAGCGAACAATTTTTTGCAAAAAGGTTTAAAAATACACGAAGAGAAAAAGAAAAAAACTATTCTTTATTTTGAAGGTTTCAGTCCAATATTTTTATAGTTTTATATTTTAATATTTTTTTAATATTATATTTTTTTATCTTTATATTTTTTTAAATTTTTATATTTTTACGTTTTTATATTTTCATGTATTTTTTGATATTATTATATTTTTATATGTTTATAATATTTTTACATTTCTATGTTCTCATATTTTTATGTTTTTTTTTATATATTTTTGTTTTTTGATATTTTTATGTTTTCATATATTTATACTTTTTTACTTTTATATTTCAATATATTTTTATATGTTTATATTTTTATGTTTTTTACTTTTATATTTTTGTTATTTTCATATTTTAATATTTTTATATTCTTATATATTTTTATTTGTTTATATTTTTATATTTTTAAATTTTTATATTTATATATTTTTATATATTGATATTGATATTTTTATTTTTATATTTTCATATTTTATTATTTTTATACTTTTATAAATATAAATATATTTTTAAATTTGTATATGTTTATATTTTTATATTATTATATTTTTGTTTAATATTGTTATATAGGGTGATCAAGTAGAGATACTTTTTTCAATAGCCTTTTTTGACAGATCACATGTGAGTCGTGTCATGCTGTCATGTTATTTTTGTCAAGTATTGTTGGGCATTTCATCATGGAAAGACTTACGCCTGAACAACGCTTATAAATCGTTCAACTTTATTACGAAAATTCACGTTTTGTGAGGAATGTGTTTCGTGCACTTCGCTCAACTTATGGTCAACATAATCGAGTCATCGAAAATTGGACTCAACGGAAGGACCATCTGAGACGTTGTTTAGGCGTAAGTCTTTCCATGATGAAATGCCATACAGACAGCATGACACGACTCACACGTGATCTGTCAAAAAAGGCTATTGAAAAAAGTATCTCTACTTGATCACCCTATATAACAATATTAAACAAAAATATAATAATATAAACATATACAAATTTAAAAATATATTTATATTTATAAAAGTATAAAAATAATAAAATATGAAAATATAAAAATAAAAATATCAATATATAAAAATATATAAATATAAAAATTTAAAAAAAGTATCTCTACTTGGATCACCCTATATTTTTATATTTTTATATTTATATATTTTAATATTTTTATTTTGATATTTAACATTTTTTTTATATTCTTGTTATTTTATATTTTAATATTGTAATTTTTTTATATTTTAATATCTGTAAATTTTTATATTTTCATATTTTATAATTTTTGTATTTTTTTATAGTCTCATAATTTCATACTTTTTTATATTTTAATATTGTTATTTTTTTCCATTTTACATTTGTACATTTTTAGTAGAAATTTATAAAAGAATTTGTTTTTTTTTTAATTTTTTATGCTGTATTTTGATATTTTTATGTGTTTATATTTTTATGTGCTTATATTTTTACATTTTTATATTTTTATATTTTTACATTTTTATATTTGTGTATTTTATATTTTTTTATCTTTTTATATTTCTAAATTTTTATTTTTTTATACTTTGATATTTTTATTTTTATATTTTTATATTTTTATATTTTTATTTTTTAAATCTTTATATTTTTATAATTTTATAATTTTATATTTTTATATTTTTATATTTTTATATTTTTGTATTTTTATATTTTTATATTTTTATATTTTTTTATTTTTATATTTTTATATTTTTATATTTTTATATTTTTATATTTTTATATTTTTATATTTTTATATTTTTAAATTTTTATATTTTTATATTTTTATATTTTTATATTGTTATATTTTTATGTTTTTATATATTTATATTTTTATATTTTTATATTTTTACATTTTTATAATTTTATATTTTTATATTTTAATATTTTAATGTTTTAATATTTTTATGTTTTTAGTATTTTTCAATTTTTATATTTTAATATTTTTATGTTTTTATATTTTTATACTTTTTTATTTTTATATTTTTATATTTTTACATTTTTATATTTTTATATTTTTATATTTTTATATTTTTATATTTTTATATTTTTATATTTTTATATTTTTATATTTTTATATTTTTATATTTTTATATTTTTATATTTTTATATTTTTATATTTTAATGTTTTAATATTTTAATATTTTTATGTTTTTAGTATTTTTCAATTTTTATATTTTTATGTTTTTATGTTTTTATATTTTTATATTTTTATATTTTTATATTTTTATATTTTTATATTTTTATATTTTTATATTTTTATATTTTTATATTTTTATATTTTTATATTTTTATATTTTTATATTTTTATATTTTTATATTTTTATATTAATTTAATTTAATTTATTAGCGGTATTAAACCATTAAATAAAATAAATATTTGGTTTGGAAAATAAATGGCAATTGATTTAAAAGTAAATGAGGCGCGATTTTTTTGGCTTAATTGTAATGATTAATTTTTTGCAAAATAAAATTTCTCTAACTTCTGGTTTGCAAGATATACACGCAAAGAAAAGAAAAAACAAGTTTTTTTTTTCCAGAGAAACGAAGTTTTGCACAAATACATTGCACATTTCTGTTAAACGAAATTTCTTTTTTATTTTAGTAATTCCCCACGAGGGGTAGATCTGTTACTCATGTTATTTTTTGTTGTTTTTTTCTTTTCACATTGAAATTTCGTTAATGTGCAGAGAATTTTTGCTTTGGGAACTCTCTCAAAACGTGAAGATTTTCATTTCGATGATTAAGAAATCACATTTTTGTAGCTTTAAAATATCTAACAATAAATAAGTGTGCCTTCCAATTAACACCTTCAATTTTGATATTTACGCATTTTTCAAAACTACATACGATTCACATGAGTACAATATCTGTTGAACAAATTTATAAAAGTGGTTATTTGTACGGTGGTAATTTGTAACTTTTATTACGACGTTGTTGTTTAAATGAATTCATGAAAGCTGTGTGAAAAATTCGCCATTTTATTTTTAAACAAATAAATTTATATTTATGAAATTTCTGATGCTGGATGCAAGTTTGGCATTTAGGAAGAATTAAGTAATTTTTTTAATAAATAAAATAATTAAGTTTTTTTATATATATGGTATTGGAACCTTAGTACCATATTGTTTGCTGTGTTATTTATTTTGTGTTTACCTTACTGAATTAAGATGACGATTGATAGAGCATTTTGTTTTTAACACATTTATCTAAATTTATAATTTTGCCATATTACCGATTTTTGTTATTTGCAAATTGAGAGGCATTTATGGAATCAATTTACGATAATATGCACATTGTCAAATTTATCAAACAAGCGAACACATTTTTTTGCAAAAAAGTTTAAAAATACACGAAGAGAAAAAGAAAAAACTATCCTAAATTTTGAAGATTTCAGTCTAATATTTTTATAGTTTTATATTTTAATATTTTTGTAATATTATATTTTAATATCTTTATATTTTTAAAATTTTTATATTTTTACGTTTTTAAATATTTTGATATTATTATATTTTATATGTTTATAATATTTTAATATTTTTATATTATTAATATATTTAAATTTTTATATTTCCAAAAATATTTTATATTTTTATATTTTTACATTTTTATAATTTTATATTTTTAATGTTTACATTTTTTTATTTATATTTATATATTATTTTATGAAGACTGTTTTTATTCGACCTTTTCATTGAATATCCTATTCTTGTAAATAATAGAATTTTTATATTATTATATTTTTGTAGTTTTATATTTTTATATTTTTATCTATATATATATAAATGGTGTGAAAAATGTATAGTAATTCATCAATTGAGAACGGCTGGACCGATTTGGCTCAATTTTTTTGTTTCAGTTGTTCGTATTTGCCAGGAGGATGTTGTTACGAAAGAAAATTTTGGGAAAACCCTCCGGAAAAGTCGGAAAATTGGGAAAATCGAAAAATGCTATTTTAATGTTTTAATATTTTTATGTTTTTTTATTTTTTTATTTTTATATTTTATATATTTTTATATATTTATTATTTTTAATTATAAATTTTAATTTTTTCAAGTTCCCTTGTGTATTATAAAAAACTGTTATTCGTTTAGAATATTTAATGAATATACCTAAATGTTTCTCGGTTACAGAATTCAGCACTCTCCGTGCTTTTATTTCACTAAGTTTAATAAAAATTTTATTTGTTAACTATATCTAAATAGTTATTTAAGTTTATCATTTATTTTTTTGATATTCTTATAATTTTATTTTTGTATTTTAATTTTTTTTATTTTTATATTTTTTTATTTTTATATTTTTATATTTTTATATCTATATATTTTTATATTTTATATTTTATTTATTTTTATATTTTTATATATTTATAATTTTTAATTATAAATTTTAATTTTTTCAAGTTCCCTTGTGTATTATAAAAACCTGTTATTCGTTTAGGATATTTAATGAATATACCTAAATGTTTCTCGGTTACAGAATTCAGCACTTTCCGTGGTTTTATTTCACTCAAAGTTTTTTCTGAAGTTTAATAAAAATTTTATTTGTTAACTATTTCTAAATAGTTATTTAAGTTTATATATTTTCCTCGTCTGCACTACTGAACTTAATTATATTGAAATACTCCGTTTTATACGATGAGGCGATATCAATTGTGTGTTCGAGATCCGCGTGTAAAAATGAAACTAAGTGTCTATAATAAGCATCTGGCAATTGTTCTTTAATTGTAAACGGCGGCTTTTGTTGTGCATTTGTTTATTTTAAACATATAATGAAGATTGTATTTTTTTTATTTTATTATTTTGCACCACATGACTGACGGATTATGCCTGCACCGCGACGACAACGAAATTGCGGAGGTATTGCTCTTCGAAGATAATTAATAGATATCTTAAGGAACTGATAACACTCGATAAACGCTAAATAGATTAAATTAAAGTATTTGTATTCTAAACTATCATAAAATGAGTTAGGATATATTTTTATATCTTCATATTTTGTAATATTTTCATATTTTGATAATTTTTTTTTTTATAGTTTGATATTCTTATATTCTTATAATTTTATTTTTGTATTTTTATTTTTATTTTTTTTTATATTTTTTTATTTTAATATTTTAATATTTTTATATTATTATATTTTTATATATTTATATTTTCATATTTTTATATTTTTATATTTTTATATTTTTATATTTTTATATTTTTATGTTTTTATATTTTTATATTTTTATATTTTTATATTTTTATATTATTATATTTCTACATTTCTATATGTTTATATTTTTATATATTTATATTTTTGTATATTTTTATAATTTTATATTTTTATATGTTTATATTTCTATATGTTTATATTTTTTTATATTTATATTTGTATATTTTTATTTGTTTTGTACAATTTTATAATTTTATATTTTTGTATTTTCATATTTTTATATTATTAAACTTTTATATTTTTAAACTTTTATATTTTTATGTTATTATATTTTTATAATTTTATATTTTTTTATTTTTATATTTTTATATTTTTATATTTTTAAATTTCTATATTTTTATATTTTTATATTTTTATATTTTTATATTTTTATATTTTTATATTTTTATATTTTTATATTTTTATATTTTTATATTTTTATATTTTTATATTTTTATATTTTTATATTTTTATATTTTTATATTTTTATATTTTTATATTTTTATATTTTTATATTTTTATATTTGTATATTTTTATATTTTTATATTTTTATATTTTTATATTTTTAAATTTCTATATTTTTATATTTTTATAATTTTTAATTATAAATTTTAATTTTTTCAAGTTCCCTTGTGTATTATAAAAACCTGTTATTCGTTTAGGATATTTAATGAATATACCTAATGTTTCTCGGTTACAGAATTCAGCACTTTCCGTGGTTTTATTTCACTCAAAGTTTTTTCTGAAGTTTAATAAAAATTTTATTTATTAACTATATTAAAATAGTTATTTAAGTTTATCTATTTTCCTCGTCTGCACTACTGAACTTAATTATATTGAAATACTCCGTTTTATACGATGAGGCGATATCAATTGTGTGTTCGAGATCCGCGTGTAAAAATGAAACTAAGTGTCCATAATAAGCATCTGGCAATTGTTCTTCAATTGTAAACGGCGGCTTTTGTTGTGCATTTGTTTATTTTAAACATATAATGAAGATTGTTGTTTTTTTCTTTATTTATTTTCTTACATTGCACCACATGACTGACGGATTATGCCTGCACCGCGACGACAATGAAATTGCGGAGGCATTGCTCTTCGACGATAATTAAGAGATCTCTTAAGGAACTGATAACACTCGATAAACGTTGAATAGATTAAATTAAAGTATTTGTATTCTAAACTATCATAACATGAGTTAGGCTGGGTGGGTCTGGATAATACTCAAGTTTCGGTTTTACTTACACAGTCATTCGATTGATATTGGTTACGCGTTGAAAGAGGTTCAGCTGTAATATAATACAAAGTCACGCACTGGCGGCATTTTAATAAAGTAAAATCAGATTTTCACTTCAATTGGCAAGGAATATTGCTAATTATTTTTAACTTTCTTAGTAATTTAAAAGATAATTGCAGGCTAACATTCAATGCTTAAAATTTGAGTTCCAGTGGAAACAAGTTTTTCTGCGAGTGTATGGATTGGAAAACTTGCATCTAGTCTTTTTAAGCAGTACCTGCAAACCATAATAATTATGACCGAGATACTTCTTCTTCTGCCAACCATCTACATATGTCCATTATTATTCTTCTGTATCTAAGTATTTTATTGGCTTTCTGGTTGATGTAATTTCAACTATAATTTACTGAGTTCAGCTCATCGTCGATGGTTCTCCTCCAGGTCTTAGCGAGAGCACCGGGTCGCTGACTACCTTGTAGGTTGCCTCTTGCCGTTGTATGTATGTTTTGGCAGGGTCTTCGAAGTATGTGACCTATCCAGCGCCATTTCCGCTCTCTAATTTCCATTGGAGCTGGATTTTGTTTAGTTCCACAACTGCCACAGAAGACTGGGTTGGCAGAATACCAGAAATACATAGACGTCTACGTTAATGTCAGTTCTGACGTGACATTATCTCATCGGATAGCAAAAACAATCTTGCTGCACTTCAACGAAATCCCTTGTTGAAGTATTCAATGTCTTTTCAGAATTGAAGCGATTACTCACTGGACGTAATCGAAGATTTCGTATTAGTAGAGGAGGATCGGGATAGTAAACTATTTTTCGAAATTCGTACTTTTAGGGGCTGAGGATACACGTTGTGCCTGGGTACCAGGGTGCGAGGCTAGATATTGGAACATAAACATAAACTAGAAGCAAAAGAAAGTGTTTCATGGAAATATGCGACAACCTAGGCTCAAACTCATGTGGACTAGCATATAAATGTATTAGGAAGAAGCTCAAATGCATCACCTGCGAGAGAAGCCGCTCTTATTGGAAGGATTGGGAAGGATTGCCAGATATATCTATCCGCAACAGGCGCCTCCTCATTAGATGGATCATACCAGCAATAATGTGTTTTCACCTAGGCCAGTAACAGATTCTGAAGTTTAGAAAGCTATCTCAAGGTTCAAGGATACAAACTCTTCGGCTCCAGATGACATCATCAACCGAGTGATAAGATAATTTGTTAACGCTTGCCAGAACCAAGTAACGCTGCTAATAAGCACATGCTTGCAAAGAGGCTCCCTCCCTAAAATATGAAAAAGGCAGAACCTAGTTCTTCTGCCTAAAGTCAAGAAATCCCCGGAAAATCCATCATCCTATCGACCATTGTGCATGATTGCTAAATGTGGGAAATTATTGGATGGCCTAATATGTGGACGGCTAGAAGGGTATATTGAATCCATTGGTGGCCTCTCAGAATTCCAATTTGGATTCAGGAAACGTAAATCTACAATGGATGCAAAAACAATTGTCAATGATTATTCTAGAAATAGATATCTGTCTTATGACTACAAGGTAACAGGAGGTGTTCCAAAGGTATTGGTGCTTGAACGATTATTATGGAACCTGATGTACGATGCTGTACTGAGACTACATCTACTGGACAAAGACAGGATTGTGGGGTTCGCGGATGATATTGCGCTAGTAGTTGTGGCAAAATACCTGCGAAAAGCAGAAACGGTAACTGCTTGCTAATGAGACAAAACATGCTAACGATGTGGAATCAACGACAGCAAATATGACCCATGCGGAGGCTCACAAAATTGCGAGGGACAAATTCATCCATGATTGGCAAAACAGGTGGACGACATCCATTGATGGGCGAAGGACCTGTTGACAAATCCCCAATCTACGAGTATGGCTGGATGGAGAATTGGACTACTTGTTGTCGCAGATGATGAGTGGCTTGGTAGCTTCAAACACTAACTACATCGAATCTGCCGAGAGACAGACCAGTTTTGTCCAAATTGTGGCCAATGCATTGTGGAGGATGCTGAACATGTATTGTTTGTATGTCCTCGGATTACAAATCTAAGGCAGCAGTTGGAGGAGTTGTTTTGACTCTGGAGAACATAGTTGGATTTAGGCTAGGTAATAGGTAATAGGTTAGGGTGGCAGCCGTATTTTGTACAAGCTCACATAGGCCAGTTTTGGTCCCTAGTGTTACCACGCCCCTCAACGAAACCAACCTGTTTGATATAAATTTATCGATAGTACGAATATCGGTACTGGAAAGATCTATTAGGCTGCCTAGAAAGGCCGAGCGGGGCAGTCGCATAGCAAGTGCCCAATGCTCTCCACTTCTTCCTCATCTCCACAGCTTCTGCAGAAGTCATTGGAGTCAATACCCAATCTGTTGGCGTGTTCGCCGATCAAGCAGTGTCCCGTCAGAACTGATACTAACGTAGACAATCTTTGCCTCTCTAGTGCGAGGAGATATTTTGATCTTCTCAGGTCATACCTTGGCCAGATTTGTCTAGCTACCCTGCAGGTGCTGATTTCTGTCCATCTTTCGTTAGACTGCCTGATTGCCTCTGGCCTAAGCCAAAGCTTGCACGTGGATAGTGGCGCACATATATATGCAAATTCTTCGAGAATTTGTAATGTCGTCCTTTTCCTAGCAACTTCAACGGCTTTGCAGTTCCCCGGGATATCTCTATGCCCAGGCACCCATATGAGGTGTATATTAAACTGCTCAGCCATCTCGTTAAGAGATCTGCGAGTCGAGGGCTGTTTGTGAATTTAGGGATGTTGCCTCCAGAGAATTGATGGCTGCCTGGCTGTCCGAGTGAATGACAACGCCAGTGTTGGTTATTATGTTGCGACTCAGCCACTTGGCTACTTCCCATATTGCCATTGTTTCGGCTTGATAGACACTGCAGGAATCTGGTAATCTGTGCGCTATATCTAAACTAAGCTCTTCACAGTGTACTCCGAAGCCAACCTTTTCATCAAGCTTCGAACCATCCGTGTAAAAGTGGAGATGGTTTCCATTACCTGGTATTCTGCCAACCCATTCATCTCTGGCGGGAATCACAGTGATGTAATTTCTCTCAAAGGTGTACACAGTTGGTATATAGTCCACTCGGCCGGTTATCATAGCACTACACTTTGATATCCTCATGTGACCGTAGTTCTTGTACCTCCACATATGTGTAGCGATGTTAATTAGGTCCATTATGACCGAATTGTGTGAGAAAGAAATCTTACGACGAAGAAATTGTAGTTAGTGATGGATCGTTAAGATTCTCCCCTCCCTGTGAAGTAATACCTAAAGGTGGTCCCACAGGGCTGAATGGACCAGTGTAGAGGTGTTTTTAGGGGGTGAAAGTCCCTTTAGGTTAGGTTAGGTTAGGTTAGGTTAGGTTAGGTTAGGTTAGGTTAGGTTAGGTTAGGTTAGGTTAGTTTAGGTTAGGTTAGGTTAGGTTAGGTTAGGTTAGGTTAGGTTAGGTTAGGTTAGGTTAGGTTAGGTTAGGTTAGGTTAGGTTAGGTTAGGTTAGGTTAGGTTAGGTTAGGTTAGGTTAGGTTAGGTTAGGTTAGGTTAGGTTAGGTTAGGTTAGGTTAGGTTAGGTTAGGTTAGGTTAGGTTAGGTTAGGTTAGGTTAGGTTAGGTTAGGTTAGGTTAGGTTAGGTTAGGTTAGGTTAGGTTAGGTTAGGTTAGGTTAGGTTAGGTTAGGTTAGGTTAGGTTAGGTTAGGTTAGGTTAGGTTAGGTTAGGTTAGGTTAAGTTAGGTTAGGTTAGGTTAGGTTAGGTTAGGTTAGGTTAGGTTAGGTTAGGTTAGGTTAGGTTAGGTTAGGTTAGGTTAGGTTAGGTTAGGTTAGGTTAGGTTAGGTTAGGTTAGGTTAGGTTAGGTTAGGTTAGGTTAGGTTAGGTTAGGTTAGGTTAGGTTAGGTTAGGTTAGGTTAGGTTAGGTTAGGTTAGGTTAGGTTAGGTTAGGTTAGGTTAGGTTAGGTTAGGTTAGGTTAGGTTAGGTTAGGTTAGGTTAGGTTAGGTTAGGTTAGGTTAGGTTAGGTTAGGTTAGGTTAGGTTAGGTTAGGTTAGGTTAGGTTAGGTTAGGTTAGGTTAGGTTAGGTTAGGTTAGGTTAGGTTAGGTTAGGTTAGGTTAGGTTAGGTTAGGTTAGGTTAGGTTAGGTTAGGTTAGGTTAGGTTAGGTTAGGTTAGGTTAGGTTAGGTTAGGTTAGGTTAGGTTAGGTTAGGTTAGGTTAGGTTAGGTTAGGTTAGGTTAGGTTAGGTTAGGTTAGGTTAGGTTAGGTTAGGTTAGGTTAGGTTAGGTTAGGTTAGGTTAGGTTAGGTTAGGTTAGGTTAGGTTAGGTTAGGTTAGGTTAGGTTAGGTTAGGTTAGGTTAGGTTAGGTTAGGTTAGGTTAGGTTAGGTTAGGTTAGGTTAGGTTAGGTTAGGTTAGGTTAGGTTAGGTTAGGTTAGGTTAGGTTAGGTTAGGTTAGGTTAGGTTAGGTTAGGTTAGGTTAGGTTAGGTTAGGTTAGGTTAGGTTAGGTTAGGTTAGGTTAGGTTAGGTTAGGTTAGGTTAGGTTAGGTTAGGTTAGGTTAGGTTAGGTTAGGTTAGGTTAGGTTAGGTTAGGTTAGGTTAGGTTAGGTTAGGTTAGGTTAGGTTAGGTTAGGTTAGGTTAGGTTAGGTTAGGTTAGGTTTAGATTGGTTTGGTGTGGTTTGGTTTGGTTTGGTTTGGTTTGGTTTAGTTTAGTTTGGTTTGGTTTGGTTTGGTTTGGTTTGGTTTGGTTTGGTTTTGTTTTGTTTTGTTTGCTTTGGTTTGGTTTGGTTTTGTCCGGTTTGGTTTGGTTTGCTTTGCTTTGGTTTTACTTTAGAAAGCCCAAATTTAACACAGTTTAAGAAATTCGGATTTAAACACTAACATCGATTCGAAATTCTTTAATTGTGCTTTAGGACCATCATCATATACTCCACATTTTGTCAAATCTATATTATAAAGGTCGCCCTCGAAAATAGTTTTTAGCCATAAAAACACATTTTCAAGCTATTTGTGTGAAACTTTGCAATTTTCTTATCTTTCTACTACAATTCATCACAATGTAAAAATTAACATTTTCGCGTCTCTTTTAATATGTATATGTACATAGTTCACATATACATATATATCGCTCTTTAATATCCTTCATTCATTGATACATTTGAATACTTGGGAACATTTTATTCCCTCGTCAATTTGCTCGTCTCACATTGCTTATTTTAAAAATAGGATCAACAACAAAAAACTGCGACACAAAAAAATTAATAATAATCTCTCCCTTGACCAATCGAAAGCTGTTCGTTAGTTCATTTATTGGTCTCCCAGTACCTAAATATAAACGTGTTAATTGAAAATTAACAAATTTTGAGGTCGGGAACACGTGAATGGAGTGCGTAGGCCATCGATGGACGTAAAGCACAAGTGCGTAAAAGACAAGAAACTCACAGGTGTCATGAATTACATGAAGAGACAGAGCAACTATTTTTTTTTACTTTCTTTGTCAGAATCTGATTGAGTTTTCAGTCGTTTGTGGAGAGGCTTCAAACCTGGATTACAGCGCGGAGTATCTGAAAACAAATATTATTAGAGTGTCGTAAACATTTGCTGGTATCTTATAGAAAGTGAAAAATATCTGCATATTTAGGCGACCATCATGAAAATTGTGTATGTGAGAATGTAGTATTGTGAATCTTTAGCAAATTAATTAATTTAGACCCGTTTAGCTTTTCAATTAATTTTTTTTAAACTTAAATACAAATCTTAGCAGAGTAAACTAGAAATGCAAAAACTCACATGCAATTAAATTTACACAATTTCATTTAAATTGTTTGACAAATGTGGTTTATACGGCTTAGAAACATATATTTAAGAGCGACCTCTGTAGGACAGCTTTGTTAAAACAAATTTCGTTGTGCAGAATTTAACAAAATTTTTATAAAATATATATTTTTTATAAATCCACAAAAATAGTCGTTTATGTTCTCTTTCAAACGACGCTCAGGACGTCTGGAAAGAAGACGGCCAAAATTCTATAACTTTTGACGGAGTATGAATATTTAAGAGATATGCAGCGTTAACACAAATGTCAAAATGTTGAAGTGCACCCTGCGAATTATTATTCTTAAAGTAAAGTGGAAACATTAAATTAAAGCATGATTACACTATGCAACAAAATTTTTGTCGAAGGGCTGTGCATAACATCAGTCAAGCCTGCTGATACCACAAAGAAATGAGAGACTAAGTTTACATGCCACCTTCTACAGAGACTGGGGGGCACATACACCGAAGTTGTTCTAGTGATTCGACCTCCTCTTCGTCTCCACAGCTTCTGCAGAGTCATTATGCAAGACCTTCTTTCTCGTGCCCTCCAATAAGGCCCATCATGACAGATACGATAAGTCAGAAGTCCGGTCTAAATAACGACTGCAGGGCGTAGGTGCGTGTGATGTTTAGGTCGGACCACCTCAGCCTGGAATGTATGCAGTTCCTGACCTGTGGCCACTGTCATTTGTTGCCGCAAGGGCACTTGCTCTTAAGAAGAGCTTGCAGGTCGGTAGAGGAGAGACCACATGTTCCATCTCAAGCATTTGTATAGTATTTTTAGTATTTGAAAATTTTATTTTTTAAAAAAATCAATAGAATTTTCTAAAAAATGTAAGACCCGAGCGTGAAAAATTATGTATTTTAATTTCTATCTCCCTTTTTTATTTACAGTATTATTTATTGCTTCTGCCAGACAATTCTGACAGTGCTTGCTAGCGCGATCGAATCATGGGAGTCCCCTGTAAAAAATTTTAATTTAACAGATTGGAGGGAACATAGACGCAAGAAGCGTTTTGTTATATTTGAGCACTCAGGAGGTGTGAAGGTAATTTTCTTAAAATTGATATTAAATTAACAGACAGGAAACTTTGTAATAAAATAAAATAAATAAAATAAATAAAATAAATAAAATAAATAAAATAAATAAAATAAATAAAATAAATAAAATAAATAAAATAAATAAAATAAATAAAATAAATAAAATAAATAAAATAAATAAAATGAATAAAATAAATAAAATAAATAAAATAAATAAAATAAATAAAATAGATAAAGTAAATAAAATAAATAAAATAAATAAAATAACTAAAATAAATAAAATAAATAAAATCAATAAAATAAATAAAATAAATAAAATAAATAAAATAAATAAAATAAATAAAATAAATAAAATAAATAAAATAAATAAAATAAATAAAATAAATAAAATAAATAAAATAAATAAAATAAATAAAATAAATAAAATAAATAAAATAAATAAAATAAATAAAATAAATAAAATAAATAAAGTAAATAAAATAAATAAAATAAATAAAATAAATAAAATAAATAAAATAAATAAAATAAATAAAATAAATAAAGTAAATAAAATAAATAAAATAAATAAAATAAATAAAATAAATAAAATAAATAAAATAAATTAAATAAATAAAATAAATAAAATAAATAAAATAAATAAAATAAATAAAATAAATAAAATAAATAAAATAAATAAAATAAATAAAATAAATAAAATAAATAAAATAAATAAAATAAATAAAATAAATAAAATAAATAAAATAAATAAAATAAATAAAATAAATAAAATAAATAAAATAAATAAAATAAATAAAATAAATAAAATAAATAAAATAAATAAAATAAATAAAATAAATAAAATAAATAAAATAAATAAAATAAATAAAATAAATAAAATAAATAAAATAAATAAAATAAATAAAATAAATAAAATAAATAAAATAAATAAAATAAATAAAATAAATAAAATAAATAAAATAAATAAAATAAATAAAATAAATAAAATAAATAAAATAAATAAAATAAATAAAATAAATATTAAAAAAGTAACAAAATAAATAAAATGACACCTCATTGCCCAGACAATCCTACCATTGAATGAATAAATACTTACTTAGCTATTAAGATAATTAAGAATTTGTTCTATTTTTATTAATTTTTCTTTTTATTTCTTTTTACTTCTCCTCTAGTTTGTGGCTTCCATTGTCTACCCGATTGATTTGCAGGATAAGAAACCCTGGCGTCAAATTGTTGTCACTTATAATTTTCAATATCAATATGCTGAACCAACCAAGCCCATCTATTGGTGGGATAAATGGGATCGGCGAAATTTAGCTGCCGGCTCTTTGGGATCCCTACATCAACCGGAAGAACTTCGAGTACAAACAGACGAGGCCCAAGTATTTCTCTATGCATTTGCAGAACATCTAATGGATCGTCATGGAATGAATGGGCGGGAATGTCTGCTAAAAGCGATATGTGAAAATGCCCAGATACATCAACATCAGGGTTTTTATTCGGAATTATTAGATCGATTTTTGAGGTAAGTGAAGCGATTATTTGAAGAGAAGCATAACTTACACATGGACCCGCATTCAAATGACTTGGTTTTCCTTTTAGACCTCATCGAAATTTAGACTCTCACTATGTGTATGCCTGGCGCCTGGGTCTCGAGGGCGTAAATTGTCAGACAAACTATCCCAAGGCCCTAAACTGTCTACTCGACCAATACACTCATGTTCGGGAAGTTTTTCAGGGTCAAACCACAGTAAAATAATATATATCTAATATTAAGTGAAATTGCAAATGAATTAAAAAGACTGTATTTAATTAAATTATTATTATATTAATAAGTGTTGTTTAGAAACAAATCATGAAATCATCATAAAATAGTTTATAAGCTAACTAAACGTATTTTAAAAATATATAACTTGAATTGAATTTTTGTCTTAAACTTTTACTTGGTCACACATTTTATATATGTATATCCCAATCAACACAGATCAAAGTCAGTATAGAGAGAAGATATTGCAGGAGGTACATGGGGGCAGAAAACATCCTTGTTAAAATTTAGAAAATGCTACCCTAAGACTAGCCATTTCATCATCATAAATTAGTAAGTGGTAAATTGGGGATTGGGTCATTTAAATTTCTACGTCCGTCTATGGATCGGGGCCAACAAGACAGCGAGAGGAGTGCAAGCGTCGCAGTGTTGTTGACTGAGAAATCGGGAATCAGTTGGGCGAATTAAAGCTTTGAAACCACACGGCATTACTCCAGCAGAAAATGTTGAAGTACATTATCCCCTGGCTGGAGAAAATTTATGAAGGCGTCATTAGGCTGCAGGAGCTGTGTTGATGTGGAAATAGTGTAAAACATTGACCACATGCTTTGCTACTGTTCCTCATTAAGTAAACTACTTCTGGATATATTGCAGTCGGCCTTTCTAGGAAGTCTGACTGATCTTTCCGGTACCGATATTCATACAATTGATAGCTTTGTTTATCAAACAGGTTGATTTCGAGCTCAGATCGTGGTATCACTTGGGACTTTGCTGGATGCCATCCTAACCTAAATCTAAACGGGTCGTGCCAAACTTTGGCGCAGTATTGGCTACAAAAATAGCAGGTGCATATTTGATAGGAGGTACTGTCGCACCTTAATCGGGAAGTAAATATAATAAAGTAGTAGGGGGTAAATGTGGGTTCGGGACATTTGTTACGGACCATTTTGTTCATTCCCGGGATTGTGTGAGTATGCACACCTTCTGAAAGCACTTCCTCTAGAATTATCCTTTTCACCACCATAAAACTAGAAAGTGGTATATAGGCTATTGAGTATGTGAATGCCATACATCGCTCTATGGCCCATTATTGTTGTAGCAGTATAGGTGTTTTCTTAGGTGTTGTTTGAATCGATTTGTTTTTGTTGTGGGTTCTGCTGTAGCAGATACTTCTTCGACACTATAAAATTGTGTCGTCGTACGTGTATAACCTTATTTTCCTCATGCAGGTGGTACACAAATGACATGACCTAAATGGGTCGTGTCAAACACAGGCGCAGCATTGGGTGCAAAACTAGCAGATGAATATCTGACGCGAAGTACTCTCACACCTTAAGAAAATATAATGGACAATTTTCAAACTAAAAGAAAAACCTTCTTCTAAGCACACGTTTTAACTATCATAAAATAGTAGGGGGTAAATGGGGTTTCGGGACATTTGTTACAAGACTATTTTGTTTATTCCCGGGGTTTTGTGAGTTTTGAAAATACTTCATCTAAAATTATCATTTTTATCACCATAAAAATAGTAGTTGTTAAATAGGGTCAACAAGGTTTCTTTATCGGTTCTCCAAGTGTTGCTGGCCAAGTCTTGAAGACTCATTTTATTTCGGATAGCTGAGGCATGCGCTCTGGACGTGAAGAGGCTATCAAATTCGTCTCCTCTTCTTAGTGGTCCACAGAAGACATGATGGGGCTCCCTCGGGGCGACATTTTGGCAGATTTGCAAGCGCTTCCATTGCGTCTCCCTCAAATTCGGTGACCAAACTGGTACAGCGTTGTTAACAACAGACCGACCTATCAGTTTGTAAGAAATCAACAAGGTTTTTTTATCGGTTCCCCAAGTGCTGCCAGCCACCGACTTCAAGACTTTGTTCCTACTTCTTATTTTAATGCAGATAGCTGTGGCATGCGAGTTAGACGTGAAGAGGCTATCAAATGCGACACCAAGAATCTTAGGGTAATATGTGATCGGAATTCGTGTGCCATCGACTATCACATTGAGTTGCTCTTTCACTCGCGTGCTGGACTTGAAGAGGCTATAAAATGTGACACCAAGAATCTAAGGGTAATTAGTGGTCGGATTTTTGTTGCATCGACTATGACATTGATTTGCTCCTTCATTTGCGCTGTCCACGCAGTAAACAGTGTGGCAGATGATTTTGTGGCAGATATCTTCAGGTAGCGAAGAAATTGACAATCTCAGCCAGACATTCAAGCTCCCAAGGACAGAATCATACAGTCATCATCATATGCTAACAACAATAATACATAAAGAATAATCAGCGATATATCCAGGACCTTTACAATCGACGATAACACCATAGAGGACGAGGGCCACTTTTGCTACCTTGGTAGCATCATAACGAACTCAATGGATATAGAAAATTGCACATTATCTGCAAAGCAAGCAGTCGAACGACTGACGAACGTTTGGAAATCATCCTCCCTATCAACGAATGTCAAAGTCAGGATCTTCAACTCAAACGACAAGTCAATACTACTATATGGCTGCGAGACCTGGAAAGCCAGACCACGTGGCCTTAAGACTGTACAGGTCTTTATTAATAAATGCATGTGGAGAAACCTCAGCATATTCTGGCCCAACACAACCTCAAATAGTAGGCTATGGGCAAAAACAAATCAAATACCTATTGAGCGTGAAATCAGAATACGTAAATTTAACTGAATTGGGTATACGCTACGTCGTAAGCCCCACCGCGACATAGCCCGAACAGCAATAGATTGGAAACCGCATGGTACCCGCCGACAAATAAGTTGCCAAGTCGAGAAAAGGCTGGAGTGAAATTAAGAAACTGCCAAAGGATAGATTAAACTGCAGATCATTTGTGTAGTCCCTATGTTCCTTATAGGATCGTCTGGTTGTGGTGGAATTGAAGAAAGGTAGGGGTTAAACAGTGCCGGAGATATCACCCCACTCTACGGGGTTTGGATTTTTTGTTTTGGAATCCACACAAAACTGGCACCCACATATGTAATTCACGAGCCAACGCTTTAAACTGTTCGGGAGGAACGTATTGGCGATGTCTTCAAAAAGCGTGGTGTAATGTAAGCGAGTTTAGTTTTTCAAATGATACTTACAAATTGATCTAAATTGATGGCTTATATACTAAAAGTTTTACAGTAACATAACATAATTTCACAAACAAATACTTCTAATTTTACATTTACATCTATAGAAATGTTATTTTAACAGTACTTCTGTTGGCGGAGGGAGTGTGTTTGATTTCATTGGTGTTCGGCTTACGAGAATTCCTTTCAACTCTTTCTTCAGTACTTCTCTGTTAACGCTCACTTTCCTTTACAAATAATTTCTGTCGCAAACTGGGTGATTCAAATTACCTTTGAAATCGGGAACGACCAAACATCATTGTTCTACATTTGTAGCTATTCGTCACCAACCAAATGCCATAGTTCTACATATCTTGCTACTCGTCACCAGTGGGCGCTAGGCAGACTCAAAGTACTTGTTGTGGATTCGTGATCATATTTTATCAATGGTCGCGAGCCAAGTCAATGTACGGGATCTGCTTTAGTTATACCATTCGTTGGTTTACATCTTGCATTCGTCATAAGTATGAGTGGCGCTATCTTCAAACAACCAAACATGCATACTCAGTGTATGTGTCCGTACATACACTACAGTGGAGTGGCTGACAGTATATAAGCCACGAAGACAGTCCTCTCACTAGGCTTATTCTGGGTGTTTACGGCCTGTTCTGCAGTTCTGTGCTGATGATCAGCAATTAAAAATGTCTCATCAGGGTCGGGAGGAGTAAAGCTTGAAGTGTCCATTGCTACTGGCAAGAGAAAAGAAATAGGCCTGCATGATTCTTCCCTACTCACACCTTTGTCTAGTTTCAGTAGCGGCACCACTCCGCCGATTTTACAAGCTCCGGGTACTCTTAGAGTGGTCAGGGATAAGTTGATGTTAAGGACTTTAGACAGGTATAGCATAGATATTCCGTCGGGGCCAAGCTGTTTGGATGATATTTACAACTTTGTCAACTGTACATTGCGTTGGTACTCTTTGGCTCGGAGAGCCTAAATAGGATACATTATTCTTCTTATCGCTCTGCCACTCTCGAATTGGTCTATGAATTGCCGGTTAAAATAACCCGCGCTTATCTGCGGGTGAGTCACAGTGCAAGCATCAAATATGACTGCTATGCTGTTGTTGTTGTTGTAGCAGCTTGGTGACGCTGAGTTTAATATCATTAAGTCTATTTCTATTGCAGACTTCGTTCAGGCAAATATCCGATTATCGCGGGAACTTTATGTTGTTTTCCTTTTTACTCAGTCTTGTGCGGATGTTAATTAACATGTGTCTGTTAATCTCAGGGAATGTGCGTTATTTCAGTTTTACCGTTTCTATTCTCCACCAACATAACATAATTTCACAAACAAATACTTCTAATTTTACATTTACATCTATAGAAATGTTATTTTAACAGTACTTCTGTTGGCGGAGGGAGTGTGTTTGATTTCATTGGTGTTCGGCTTACGAGAATTCCTTTCAACTCTTTCTTCAGTACTTCTCTGTTAACGCTCACTTTCCTTTACAAATAATTTCTGTCGCAAACTGGGTGATTCAAATTACCTTTGAAATCGGGAACGACCAAACATCATTGTTCTACATTTGTAGCTATTCGTCACCAACCAAATGCCATAGTTCTACATATCTTGCTACTCGTCACCAGTGGGCGCTAGGCAGACTCAAAGTACTTGTTGTGGATTCGTGATCATATTTTATCAATGGTCGCGAGCCAAGTCAATGTACGGGATCTGCTTTAGTTATACCATTCGTTGGTTTACATCTTGCATTCGTCATAAGTATGAGTGGCGCTATCTTCAAACAACCAAACATGCATACTCAGTGTATGTGACCGTACATACACTACAGTGGTGTGGCTGACAGTATATAAGCCACGAAGACAGTCCTCTCACTAGGCTTATTCTGGGTGTTTACGGCCTGTTCTGCAGTTCTGTGCTGATGATCAGCAATTAAAAATGTCTCATCAGGGTCGGGAGGAGTAAAGCTTGAAGTGTCCATTGCTACTGGCAAGAGAAAAGAAATAGGCCTGCATGATTCTTCCCTACTCACACCTTTGTCTAGTTTCAGTAGCGGCACCACTCCGCCGATTTTACAAGCTCCGGGTACTCTTAGAGTGGTCAGGGATAAGTTGATGTTAAGGACTTTAGACAGGTATAGCATAGATATTCCGTCGGGGCCAAGCTGTTTGGATGATATTTACAACTTTGTCAACTGTACATTGCGTTGGTACTCTTTGGCTCGGAGAGCCTAAATAGGATACATTATTCTTCTTTTCGCTCTGCCACTCTCGAATTGCTCTATGAATTGCCGGTTAAAATAACCCGCGCTTATCTGCGGGTGAGTCACAGTGCAAGCATCAAATATGACTGCTATGCTGTTGTTGTTGTTGTAGCAGCTTGGTGACGCTGAGTTTAATATCATTAAGTCTATTTCTATTGCAGACTTCGTTCAGGCAAATATCCGATTATCGCGGGAACTTTATGTTGTTTTCCTTTTTACTCAGTCTTGTGCGGATGTTAATTAACATGTGTCTGTTAATCTCAGGGAATGTGCGTTATTTCAGTTTTACCGTTTCTATTCTCCACCAGAAGCGCTGAATTTATGTTTATGGTCTTTATGTCTTTATGGTGTTAAGTCTATTTTTAACATCCCCGTTAACTTGGGCGATCCGATGTTGTTGTAGTGTTAGTGCGTCCAGTTAATTATTTTTAGATTTTAATTTTATTTTTAGGTAAAAAATTTTGAAAAACAAACTTTACCATAAAAAAAATTTTGTTTTGTTTTGCCTTATATATACAAAAAATTTTGAATTATAATGAAAACTTGAAATGTTGATGTACCTGGCTGGGAATCGCACCCAGCACCTTCTGAATCCAAGTCTAACACGCTAACCACTGAGCTACCGAAGGCTGTAAGATTGTAATATTGCCGGGATTAGAGAGTGACTTAACCGTTGTCCACAATTAATCGATACCGGAACTTAAGTTGCATTGTTTCACATGATCCAGTCATTTATTCCGCTTATATTAATCGCCCTTCCTACTAATTTCTAGATTCAGTTCAATGATTCTATGATCGACATGATCGTTGACTTTTCTACTAACTTCTAGATTCAGTTCCCTGATTCTATAATCGACATGATCGTCGACTTTTCTACTAATTTCTAGATTCAGTTCCCTGATTCTAGGATCGGCAGGTAAGGTTTAGGTTGGGATGGCAGCCAGCTTTGCGATACCAAGGGCACATATGCCTCTCATCGAAATCAACCTGTTTAATAAACAAAGCTATTGATACGAATATCGAATGTCGGTACCGGAAAAATCTGTCAGTCTTCCTAGAAAGGCCGATCCCAGTATATCCAGACATCGTTTACTTAATGAGAGACAGTGGTAGCAAAGCAGGTCCTCAATGCTCTCCACTCCTTTCTCATCACCACAGCTCCTACAGAAGTAATTGGACTCAATACCTAACCTTCTGGCGTGTTCGACGATCAGGCAGTGTCCCGTCAGAACTGATACTAATCTAGACAATCTTTTCCTGTCTAGTTCGAGGAAATATGATAACCTTCTCAGTTCTAATCTTGACCAGATTTGTCTAGCTACGCTACAGGTGACGCTTTCTGACCATATTTCACTAAACTGCTTGATTTTCTCTTGTCTAAGGCGAAGCTTGCATGTAGACAGTGGCGCACTAATAAGGGTGGGTCATTTAAATTTTTAAATTTGAACTACTGATTACCTTTACTTGTGATTTGAGTCCTTCGGATTATTTTCTGTGGGGAGCCATTAAGGATAAATGTTACGCAAAGCATCCAGAGACAATTGAAGCGTTGAAACACGAAATCGAAGTTGCCATTGAAGAGATTCGACCCGAAACAATCGAAAATGTACTGAAAAATTGTGTTGATAGGATGAGGTACTGTCGAGCCAGTCGTGGTAGTCATATGAATGATACTGTGTTCCATTATTAAACGACAAAGTTCAACCTTTCCAAAAAAACCAGAAATTTGAAAAATTATCAGTACTTTTTTTATCCGATTCAAATTTAAAAATCTTAATATTCTGTAATGTCCCACCCTAATATTCTGTAATGTCGTCCCTTTTCGAGCATGTTCACCTGCTTTACTGTTTCCCGGAATATCCCTATGCCCATACCATATAAGGTGGATGTTACACTGCTAAGCCATTTCGTTAAGAGATCTACGGCAGTCGAGGGCTGTTTGTTAATTTGGGTATGTAGGTTTAGGTTTTTTTTTACCAGCTCACATAGACCAGTTTAGGTCCCTAGTGTTACCCCTCATCGAAACCAACCTGTTTGATATACAAATTTATCGATTGTTCGAATATAGGTACAGGAAAGATCTTTTAGACTGCCTAGAAAGGCCGAACCCAGCATATCCAGTCTTCGTTTACTCAAAGCAGGACAGTCGCATAGCAAGTGCTCAATGCTCTCTACTTCTTCCTCATGTCAACAGCTTCTGCAGAAGTCATTGGAGTCAATACCCAATCTGTTGGCGTGTTCGCCGATCAAGCAGTGTCCCGTCAGAACTGATACTAACGTAGACAATCTTTGCCTCTCTAGTGCGAGGAGATATTTTGATCTTCTCAGGTCATACCTTGGCCAGATTTGTCTAGCTACCCTGCAGGAGCCAATTTCTGTCCATCTTTCGTTGGACTGCCTGATAGCCTGATTGCCTCTTGCCTAAACCAAAGCTTGTACGTAGATAGTGGCGCACCAAATATTTGCAAATTCTTCGAGAATTTGTTGTGTCGTCCTTTTCCTAACAAGTTCAGCTTTGTATTTTAAACTGCTCAGCCATCTCGTTAAGACATCTACGGCAGTCGAGGGCTGTTTGGCGAATTTAGGGATGTAGCCTCCAGAGAATTGAGGGTAGCCAGACTGTCCGAATAAATAACTACGCCAATGTTGGCCACCACGTTGCGACTCAGCCACTTGGCGACATCGCTTATTGCCATTATTTCGGATTGATAGACACTACAAGTATCTGGCAGTCTATGAACTTTATCAGGACTTAGTTATTTACAGTGAACTCCGTCCAACCTTATCATAAAGCTTCGAACCATCTGTGTCTATTTCTTGGTGTTCTGCCAATCCATTCCTCTCTAGCAGGTACGAGAGGAATGGATTGTTTAGCCGACCTTACAAAGAAAATGCAACAAATTTGGGAACATTTTTCTTTATTTCTCAACATAATCTCCTTTTAGCTCGACACACTTTTTCCATCGACTTTTTCAATAGCTTCGATACCCTGTTTACAGCACTACAGAACTGTCTAGCTCCTGAAAGTAGCCCTCAACCGCAACCTCTACCTCTTCTTTACTGGCAAATCTTTTTCCACCGAGCCAGTTTTTCATGTTTGGAAACAAAAAATAAACAGAGGGAGCTAAATCTGGCGAATAAGGTGCGTGCTGAAGCAATTCGGACTTAAATTAAATTACATTTTGGCCATCGCAATAGAGTATGTGTGAACATTGTCTTGATTGTAAGCAAACGCGGCACCCATCTGGCGCACAGCTTTCTCATCATCAAATTTTCGGTCAATATCCAATGTATAGTACTTTTTTAAATGCCCATGACTTCAGCTAGCTAATGAACCTTCAACCGACGGTCATCCAATACCATTTTGTAGATTTGTAGCCATGGACACCTCATAATTTTGGGACCGCCCACGTACATGGTGATATACTCACGTTGCCGTAGTTTTTATATCTCCATATTGATAGACAGGTTAATCGTAATGTCTCTCCGCTGGCTACTTCTCTCGCCGCAATATCAATGAGCAGCAGATGGAATAGGTCTTGTAAAGACTCCGCCGCAGTAGTCCTCATCGCTCCGCTTATGCATAGGCAGGCGGTTCTCTGAACCTTTAATAATTGGTTAATAAATAGTAAACCACAATGCCGTATAATAGTATTGGGCGGACTATTGCTATATAAATCTAATGGACGATTTTGGGAAAGAGGGCCCAATGCGACTCTACAGCTTTCATGCAGGGTAAGTATGACGTGTCCCGCTGCATCTGCTGTGAATTAGGTCGTATTTCGGGTGTTCGACCAGCAGGGATAAAACGAGCGGCTGCTGCATTGATAATGTCTCGGAATTCGCAGCTATCCGAACATCAGAGGGGATGTGTAGTTAACTGAAGCTGCGGTTGGTAAAATCTCCGAACCCGTTTCAGTCAGCTTTCTTTTG